>VFFE01007651.1:886962-994918 GCA_008921705.1 Burhinus oedicnemus
CTTCTGCTCCCACCTGAGGAAGGGCGTATCCACATGTAATACATTATACGTGTGCGTGCAGGTCTGTGGGGCAACCCTCTGTGCTTCCTTCCAAATGGCAACTTTTCAAAAATCAGTTGCCACTGTGTACCTCATTGTGTACAATAACTCAAGCTAAAGGCTGAGAAGCGAGTCAACACACAAGAAATTAGCTCAGTTTTGCCTACGGTAAAAACCAAGCGAAACACAAAGACAAATGCAAAAGTAAGCAATTTCCAACCACTTCACCTGGCTCAAGAATCAACTTAGAGCCTCGTAACACCGTACCAAGATGTGCTGCAATAAGGATTACACTGCTCTAAACTGAACAACCTGTTAACGCTAACCTGGCATCATCATTGTCAGTAGAAGACCTCTTTCTACCCACTTTCTTTCAAACTAGGCAGGTTTCAGTGTCAAACTACAGGTTGCCTTGAAGTTCTGTTTGCACTTGGCAAAGGACAGTCTGGGTTTTTGGATGAGTTAAAGCCTGATAACCAGTGATACCGAACAAGTAGCTCCTTTATACAATCCCATGATTCTGTAGTTACGGACAACTAACGGAAAAGGCCTGAAAGCTGAACTTAGTGTTACAGAGGTGAGATGAAACAAGTTGGGTTTTTTCCCCCAAGCCATAAACAAAAACATCAACTGCACGCAGCATTTTAGGATATTTAAAGGCCTAAGGGGCCACCGATAATTAGCAAGATGGCCAGGGCATGCTTCCTTTAAGCTGATATCATTATGTAGCATCACATTAATAGGACTGGGGTTTTATTCTGTTTATTTTTGGCTAGATTTTAAAATACGTTATTTAGCGCAGGGAAGAGACAGATGGACTTGAGTAAGGAAAAACTGATGTTCCCAACAAAGAAATTCCAAATGACTAGATCATTACATACATTTTAAGTCAATATTTTAATGGATAGAATAATTTTGTGTCAAAAATCAGATAAGTTTTGTGGAAAGCAAAAATAAAAGTAAGAAGTAACACTGTATTCAGCTTTTTCTGGCATCTGACCACAATCAGTATCTCTGCCACAAGAAGGTACTGCGAGTTGACAAAGCTTAAATAAGAATGGGGCAAAAATATTATCTCTAGCTAAATGGGCAAAATTGTCCATTTTATAGACTTTTCCCCTGCCTTCTCTTCTAAGCTGAAGATAATATATTTCTGCAAATGAGATGATGAAGGAATAAGATTTACAGGCAAGCTGACATAGCACACAGCTAACTGGGAAAGTACAGCGTAAGACTCACAGAGCTTCTACCCAGCATTTATAAATTGCCAGATGCCTTCTTTCTAGCCTGAATTTTTGAACAGGTATTAAAAAAAATTCATTTAGGAGGAAATTGTTTCAGAAACCTTGTGCACGGGTCAAACCTTCCTGCCTTTCCAGCTCCCAAAACCAAAAAGGACCAACTTTAGCATAAGGGTACATCCTCAAAGTCAATGCCTTGCAGTTTCTATTAGCTTACATCCCCCACTTTAGAGGGCAAACAAGACTTGTTAAATCTGAGGAATCAAGAAAATATTTCCCAAAGCCAAAAATTAAAATATGTATCCTATTGTTTAAATTTGATTTTCAGTTGCCCTCAATTTCCTTCTATTTCCATAGCTATAATGATTAGAGTAAATATATATTTACTGTTTTATCTATATCTATATAATGGAGAAAAAAAATAGAGGGAACTAATTAAATTATAATAGACCAGAAACATTTTGGGTTTTGAAACAACTGCAAAGGCTACCGTGTTCCCGCAGGCTCAAACAACTCAAATTAGTTTGTCTTGTGTTCTATACACATTGGCAACTAACTGTTGAGATACAAGCAACATGTTCTTCAGGGACAAATTATCTTTTAAGTGGGGAAAAATTGTCCAATCTTACACACACTTTAAATGATTAATTTTACCTTTTACTAGCTGATGAATCATTGACTTAATCTAGCTTTAAATGCCTATAATTGGCTTTTTCATGTGCCTACGCAGAAGTACCTTAGCGTTAAAGGGGAAAGGGGTCAGGGAGAGGAGAACAAGGGAAACTGGTTGGGAAGATCTAAGATAGGACAAACTTTGTGCAGAAAATCCAGTCTGAGAGAAACAAAAGAAAATACAATAAAAGAAACTCTAACAGCTACAGCTACTTCACCTGATACATGCAGGTTGATTTAAAATGTTCACGGCACCCTTCAGCAGAGAGTAGCACAATACCTATGCTAAAACACTTGCAGTTTGAGTCATGCAAATGTTCACTGTTTCTTTCAGTTGAACACAGCAGACAGCAGCACGAAGGAAGCCTGAATCATTTTGCCAAAGATAAGAGGATGGCAATCCCTGACAGTTTGGGTGCAGATTCTGCTCTGGAAATCTAAGGACTAGGAAATATAAACGAGGGAAAAGCTTCTCAAAGTCTGATCAGGACTGCAAAATAATTTCCAAAGGAATGCAGAGGATGTCTCATCCCTTGTGATACCTAAAACTAGATGGAACAAAATAGTGGAAAGTAACCCAAGGGAAAAGCTAGTACTGGCAAGTTGACAGGCTATATGGAATACATTTTTTCTTGCATCTCTGACTTCTATTAACATTTTTGCGGCTCTTGATGCAGCAAGGTAGGAGCTTTGGTTTACACTCCATAAACACAAGCCAAAAGCCTCCCACGGTTCCATTGGGTAATGTCAGCTTAACATGCTCAAATACACACAGACTTCTGACAATGAGTCAAGTTCCCACTCAAACACAAATTATGCCAAAAACCGCCCAAGATTATTTCAACTAATAAACACTTGGTTTAAAAAACATGTCAAATAACTTGGTCTTTACATCAATTTAATTGCCTCTTACCGCAACCGTTGCCTAAGCTATAGTGTGCTGCAGGAAGCACTGAGAGATAAAAGGTGATTGAAAACTTTCTCACAGCGCTCCTCTGACTGTCATTGCTTCCATGGTTGCACAAAGCTAAAGACTCTGCACTACGAAAAGAGATTCTCCATCAACTGAGCTTATGTTGTAAAAACCATTTTAAGGATGTCAACATCCTGACTCCCGAAGACTAGAATTTGGGACAAATCAGGACAAAATTAAGTTCTTAAAGGAAAGGTCAAAGTCCTGTATCCTGCCACAGTACACAGTTTCAAAGCCCTCTCAAAATGTTGTCCTTTGATTCAACCTTTATAGCGTCATTCTTATAAAAGACATCTCTTCATGAGAAATACAATACTTGAAAATATGCTAATGTTACCCCAAGTTTATACAGATGCTGTTCATTAGCATATTTATTCTCTTTATAAAACTGTGACATTTGGACTTCAGATTTTTCCAAATTCCATTCCAACTCCCCTACTGAGTTTGTATACTGAACATTAAAAAGACATCCAAAGCAAAAAATAAAAACAAAAAATTCAACACAAGGAGACAATCAAAGTGCAAAGTCACTTGTGATACGTTGGATTTATAGATCCTGAAATCATCTTCTCCAAATGACTGTTCTTTCCAGAATTTCGTATGTAGTTACAGTAATGCAGAAGGCAGAGCTGGTGTGGTTAGCTCTTGCCCAAGACACCTTTCCAATGTAACAGCCATCTCTAACAGAGCACTCTGACAAGTGATTAGAGAAAAGCAAGGCAAATTTCTACCAGACAGATGAAAGAAATGCATTGTGAGTTGAAACATTGAGTGGAATAGCATCACCAGCAGTAGTTATAGCATGGAGAAAAAGACTGAAATCTCTTAGAGACTCTTCTATCACACTAAAAGCTGGTTTTCTTGATTAGGACCAAGCCACGTTTGAGAGGCTAAGCTCAAGTGTACCTTCTCCATAACAGCAAGCCTTCTCCCTCCACAACTACCATGCTGAGGCTAACCATGGACAAAAAAATTAGCTCAAAACACTTCAGAGACAAAAGTTCTTAAAGACAACCCAGTTCAACTGAAAACACATGTATCCAAACATAACGTCCTGTCTCCATATGTATTTCCTCTTACAGAATGGTGACAAGCTAAAATTTCATACCTACCGTGAGATCTCTTGACAACTCATGGAACGATGAATCACTATTCTGAATGGAAATAATGACTTGTGACAGCTGTAACTTCTGATATATAAAGTATCACATGGGCAAAGTTAGCCTGACTCACGGCTGTAAATAGTGGATTGCAACAAAATGTATTTCACTACCTAACTTGAAAAGGTACTGGAGTCTAGAGTCTCACCTGTGCTACAGGATAAATGCATGAGGAAAGCCAGAGGTTGAATTAGTTCCAAAACCTTTCTGACAGGGGCCAAAAGCAGATGTTTGGACAAAGAGAGCAACAGGAGCATCAGCAGAGTGATCCTTCTCCTAGCATGCCCTCAGCTGTCATTTAAGGATTTAAGCTGCTTCTAGAACATCCTGCTAAACTACCACAACCAAATTGATCCCCTGTGAATCTCCCTACTGGATGCACTAACACCTCTGGCATCAGTGATATGCTGTTGCACCAACCTCTATGGTTTGACTACGGGGCTGTGCAAAGAAGTACTTTACTCGGTTTCAATTTTGTGGCAAACTGATCCACTGAGTGTCTCCCGGTTATCGTGTTACGAGAAAATAATTATTTCCATTTACTTCACGTGTGCTGCTCGGGATATCTGAGTCCTAAATCAGATGCCTCTTATACATTTTCTTTCCCATTTGAACTGTCATAGTCTAGTAGTCCTAGCAGATAGAGCATAGGTAATCTGGTGCTACGTTACATTTTATGGAGATAGGGAATCCACTGCATCTAATACCCAAAATATATTTGCACAAAGGCATAATCACACCTTCCAGTTTAGCTTATTTGCTTTGTTAAAGCTCTCTGTTTTCTAATCAGTGCTAGAGACTGAGCTGAAGTATTCCCAGAACAACGAAGAGGGATTCCCCTACAAGCCCTCTTTGCTAAGTAACAGCTGCTAATAACTACCTCAGGACTTTTTCTTAAGAGATACCATTAGAAGCACCTAATTAAATAGGCTGCTGAGCCATTTATTTTAATAATTTTCCTGCTACAACTCTGACATCGATTCTGCAGGGCTTCAACGAAACAAATTCTGGTATGTTGCACTGACCAAGCAGTTCAACATCTTTGAGAAGCAACACTGATTCCTGTGGGAAAGAAGAATGCAGAACAGGGAAGGAAGAAGTTTTCATACCTCAGTGCTTAGGTACTTAACCAACCAGCCTCTTCGGTCTCTTGCCACACCTCATGGAGAAAGCAGGGCTTCTCCTCAGCAGGAATCCAGCCTTGGATTTGTGGAATTGCCCTCCAATAGCCCCATCCCTCTTCACTGCCTACAGCCAGCTAGGCTAAGCATGTATGCACAGCTAGTGTGAAAACCTTCCTGCACACTCCTCTACATAACTGAAAGCAAACATTTATCTTAAGATATATGATTCTGGACAAAGAATCATCCTTTTTTTGCAAGGTGTCATGGTCTCAGCCCTTACAATTTTCCCTCACAGTGGAATAAGATAGAATACATAGAAGCCTTATTTGTGTCCCACAACAGGGCACAGTGTTACTCACAGGCTTCCAGATGCTCTGTTCAGTTCAACCTGCGTGCATCGCTTCTGTAAAAGGAAGACAAAACACCAACATTGCCGGCCACTTCCCTGAAATTGTCGTACACGTTTTGCCAAGAGCTTCTTTCCTCCCTCCTGACAGATTCTCCCATCCCTTCATCCTCCCAGGCAGTCCTGCTGCCCACAGGGCACCTGGTTAGCAGGTGCTGAGGTGCTCTGTGCTCCAGCGCACAGCAGCAAACTGGGATCCAGGCAGGGCTGCCCACCCGGGGGCTGGGGGCACGGCAAGGGCCCGCAGTACCTCTGGGAGCAGTGCTGGCAAGCACCACTGCTCCAGCAGTTAGATGATGGCCGAAGCGCTGCCTTTGTTGTACCTGCCAAGCCAGGGAGCAGACGACCAGGGTCCATGCTTAACAAGGCAGCTGCAAATTCGACAAAGCTATTTCTTACAAGTTTTGTACAAGCCCTTTGGGAAGAGGGCCTTAAATCTCCACAGGGTTACGTCTTGCACAGGTGGCCTGTATAACTTCACAGGATCCTGTTCTTAATATTTTTTTCAAAGCTTGCTCACTACATTTATTACTGTAGTTCTGACTAAGCCTCCAAACTATTTTTACGGGCCCTGAACAATAGTAATCATTTAGATCAAGTTCAGCTTGCTAAACTGAATTATATCTAGTCCAGATCCTTAAAATCATACTTCTCTGACAAATGCTGTTGATCACAGAACATAAACGGTATCAATTGGGATATCGTTGGTTTAAGAGAGATATGAAGAACACCAAGAGAACAAGAATTTGAGATAAGGCTTTCTAATCTTTCAGACCCTGAAAAAAATCCAGTGCGTTGTGACACCCTCTTAGCAACAACTTCATTTTGAAATGCGCAATACAGATGCACTAAGGTAAAGACGATCAGGTTTCTGAATGATCACTCGTGAATTTTTTCAGTGGCATTTAAGAACTCTGTCTAGGACCTAACAGGACATTAACAAGATGTAAATATTCTTCAAATAAAACAACACTAAAACTAGAACATATTATTTGCAAAAGGCTATTTTCTAAAGGCTGAAGATTTTACTGACCTCTTTTGATGGGCAGCAAAAACAAATTCTTTTCATTTATTTGTAGAAAGATAAGTTAAAACTATTCCAGTTTGATTCAGTTTCCTGAAACAAATCCTGATGCTTAAGCACTATTATTTACCTTTGAAGCATTTGCCCGGAACCATACACATTTTAAAGAAATCACTAACTAACCTTAAAGAGATGGACAAGTTTCAGCTCTGCAGCTCTAATTTGCGTGAAGCTGAAATTATGACAAAAACAATCTCACTATACAAATGCTCTGAGGATAAACCTACATAGTTTGTCTTAGGCTCATGCAAGGTAAGAAAATAATGATGAATGTGTATGATAAAATGGTATTGTCATTATTAATACCAGTGTCATAAGCCACAATCTACCTCAGTGTTACCACACATATACATTTCTTCCTTATCTTCAGTTCTAACACTAGAAGCCAAATTGGACAGTTAGTTTTGCTTCTCAAGTATCATGAATATACCTTCCCCTCTCCTATCCCAGTGAATTTTATGTTTTGTTTTGTGGGGCATTTCCCCTCCCCTCTTTCTTCTTTTTTAAGGCTATATGGCAAGAAAATGACTAAACCTTAAAGTAATGAGAAAACATTAAACATCTTACTGTTTCTAGATTTGTTTCCTTAATGAATATGCTTGTGTTAACAACAGACCTTTAAAAATGCTACATTTTGAGACTGGCCAGACTATACCTAAAGGAAAATGCATATCCTCAGAGTTATACTAGCAATAAGAGTCACAAAATACAGTCCCCAACCCTGTAATCCAATCTTACACATGCAGCCCCACAGACTTTAATGGGCCTACCTGCACAAGGAAAGCTTGTAGAACCACACCATATGCACTCTGAGGTTTCCTGGATATATGGTATTAAATGATGCAGCACAGGTTCTCTAGCCTTTAATTTAAAAGCCTTTCCTTTTATCTCAAGAAATTTATCTGAGCAGAAAACTTAACATTTTGGTGTCAGAGGAGTGTTAGGATCTGTGATCTTTCCTCACACAGAACTGCTTGCACATACAGGAACAACTAGCTATTCAGGGCTGTGTATCCTCTTAATCAAGGTAAATCCACTCTACTGTTAACACTTTAGAAACACTTATTCGCTCACTCAAAACAGAATTGATTGGAACACGGTGCTAAGAAAAATTATCCTCTTAGAGAAAGAATGTAAATACTATTAATGCATGGGAACGTATGACCACTACACACACACACACCTGCTGTGTGTTAAAATTACTCTTTTACAACCACTCAGATATCAAATGGGGGGTTGCTTTGGAATTATTTTTTTTTTAATGCTGAGCAAATGTTCACAAGCAAACTTATGTGTTAGAAGTTTGACCAGTCTTTTTCATATGTCTAGGAGAGATGTCTGTACCTATGTAACACAGAATTAGGAGGACACGTTCAGATGATGAGGTGCACAGGTACTTTCAGAACTGGCATTAATCCACTGACTTAATGTATAACAAATTAGCACTACTTATGTGCACAAGAGGCATGGTGCTCTCAGGAGCTAAATATTAGCTTTAGATAAAATAATTTCAGTGAAGTCTTACTAAGCAGTAGCTCTAAGGAGGCCTTCAGTGCCTGCAGGATATGACTCATTGCTTTGCTAGGAAGGACTTGTGTTAAATGCAAACTTTAATAGTCACCTGTCCATGCCCTCCTTAACACACCTAAAAAACTGCAGACCTGTCCTCAGCTGCCAGGTAAACACCAGTAAGAACATAGCATAATTGCCACCGAGACCAAAAAAAGCAACTCCAGCAGGACTCTCCTGGCAGATCAACCCATTTATGATACCTGCTGCTCAGGAAGCCATTCAGTCCCAAATCTTCCCATGATAATTGCAGGACTGAACACAAGCAGCAGAAAGGTCCCCTACTGTGTCCTTCAGGTCCCACCTTGCCTCTGCCTAGTTCCATGCCGTTTGTCACTGGCGATCACAGAGGCAGGTGGACAAGCTTTCTGCAAGTCTCTCCAGCACCAACGCACATGTAACAGAGCTCCAGCAAAACACAGGACAACTGGTGCCAAGCAGCTAAGCTAAGTAATACCAAGATTTTGCTTTAATTACCATTTTTCCAAAAGGAGGAACAGGTGTTTTAACTGGGCTTTTCAGAGAGACCTTTAGAGGGGTGGGGATGGGGAAGAAGGTATCCAAGATTTTAGTGTTCCCTTAGGACCTCTTTGAACATCAGAACCTTGTAAAATATTTGTATAGATGCATCCATTTATGTCTGCAAAATCCCTTTCCTCAACTCCCACTAGCCACTGGGCTAGCAACTGGCCACAGCTATATTTTATTTGAACAAGTGGAAAAACAAAGAGAGGAACAAACAACAGTATGTGCTCTAAGCCACCTCTCGAGCTTGCCCTTGCCCTCCCCACCGAGGACTCAGCTACAGTATAATCAAAACCAGGGTGAAGTCACAGCTGCAGCCACAAATCAACATTTGCCTTTACGTATGAACCTCATGTAGCAAAACTGCAGGGTCCTTACGTAGCAATGAAAGGAATATACGAGTTTTCTCCACTTGCCCTATGCCAAAGCATAGATGATGGCCTCAAGACCAAATTTCAAACAAGGGGAAAAAAAGAGAAAGCACAGCCAGAGACACAGAGTAGGCATATCCACACAGCTCACCAACCTCCATTCCACTTCCTTTTTTCTGTGAGGAGGCAATTTAACTTCACTGCTTTTAAGAAACTCCCTGTTAGAAAGCTGCGGTTTCCAGTGCATTTTTACTGCATTTTCCAAAGTTGCATCATCAGAGCAGGGCATATTCCTATGGGAGCTGAAGGTCCAAAACTGTAAGCCATTATAATAAATGTCATGGCTAGTAAAACATGTAATCTGAACACATACAAAAATTAATTTCACTGTGTACAGTTACTTTTCAAACTCTGTGCTTTTCACATTTTCCTGGCAGACACAGACAGCCACAGTCACCAATTAATATGAACAATATAAAAAATATAAGCCACCACTCAAAGTCGTAACTTTACTTTGGCTTATTTAAGGCAATAATCAATCTTAATGAAAGAATAGTCTTCAAAAACTAAAAAAGAACTACAAAGCTGACTTGAGAATCTACTGGGAAGCAGAGGTGAACATGCACCAGATAATTAAAAAAAATCCTGCTGCCACAAAATCAACAGGTAGAACCAAGATAAATAAGAACAAAACAAAAGGATAATAAAAGCCAAAGAAAACAAAATGAAAAGCCTCCAAAACAACAAAAAGCAGAAATCCACATTCCTGTCACAAAAAGAGATTTTGATTGAAAACGCCAATGCAGCACTGACTTCCACCAAAGCCTAGAAATTTAAGTTTTCAAAACTTCTTTGTAGCATCTTGTGACCCTAGGGCACTCTCGTCAAAATCATGCAACTTGTCACAATGAATCATGCCCACAGGCAGCATTTGTGGGGTTACATGAGGGGGATACAGGGCACTGCCAGGCAGTACTCCTGGCTCAGAGGCAAGGAGGGAACTTGGGCCACTCACCCCAATGGCAGCATCCCTTCCCTTCTCTAAAACCCAAAATCTAAAACCTCTGTTCCATAGGAAATAAGGTCTAATCTGCACAGAAAGGTCACAGTGAGAGGACTGGAGATCTGAGAGAGACTTGTTTCCATTAATCTCCGCTGAAAGAATGACTTAGGACATTTATCTAATTTATCCAAGTTCTTCTCTTGGATGTTAAACACGGAGAACGTGGGCGTGGGGAGGGGGGTGATGAATCTTCTACTGCTGTCCGCATGTTGCTGTTTTGTAGTTGCAGTTGGAAGAGGAAAATGCCAGAGCAGACTTCTTGCACAACTAAAGATTGTCTGAGTCTGAAAAAATGTCAGCCTGCTGTTAGATACTTAGGTATTGTCACTAATGACAAAAGAAAGCAAGAATAACAACATGCGATGACACTGGTTTTTTATTACACAATACAAATTAAAACTCAGTATTTCCCCAACTATAGGAATGCAAAGCACCATATCAGAGAATGTAATAAAGATCTGAACTTCAGGATATAAAAGGAAATTCCAGTCCACAGCTGAAAGAAAACCCTGAAATCCAGGAAAAAAGCAACCTGAGTGATCTCATTTCTGATCAGATAAACCACTGAAAGATTACTGGCCGATTTCTAGATAGCAGCAGAATATACTAATTGATGGGGATAGTATGAAAAAGCTCAGTTTAAAACAACAACAAATAAAACACCAAACAAATGAAAATCTCATACCAACAACTCAGAAATCCTTGGTTTAGACAAAAGCCTGAAGTCCTACCTAGTGTTGTTCACAGATGCTTGGTGCCAGCATGACAAAACCAGTAAAATCCTTCAAGAGAAACACTATTCTCAACAGCTTCTATGAGTTAAGTACCCTCTGCTGTCAGACAGCACATAAAGATTTGGTCTGAAGCGTAAAAGATGAAGTTCATGAAGGCAAACAGACATTAAGAAAAACATAAGAAAGAAAACCCAGGGTTTAGGAAGAACAAAAATTAATCCATTTTCCCGAAAGCTGTCTAAAGGTGGGGAATTCCAGATTAGGGAGAAGATCACAAACCTTCAAAGCTTGGCTAATACGTGTTCTGTGTTGCTTAGATGCAAAAACAGATAAAAAGAGATTTTTTGACAAATCAAATCAAAACCAATCAAGCAAACAAACAAACAAAAAAGTATCAGATACATAATTTGTGTGAAGCCCTGAAGGCCATATCTGGACATTTCATGTAACCTCAGTAGCCACAAAAGCAGATAAAAACTCACACTTACACAGAACTCTTGAACATGCACTGCCAAAGACAATTGTTTGAAGTAGACATCCCACACAATACAGCGGGAAAAACAACAGAGTTGGTTTTGAAAAGTTATTTCATTCATGTCTGTCTTGGTAAGAGTAGGGGGCATCTGTGGATTCCCCCACCTCCTCCCTATCCAAACAAGGCATCTCCTATCAGAGTAGGTTGCAAATGATAAAATCAATGCAATAATGATCTTGATTGTCTTAGCCAGCTCTCCATAGACATGAGTTCACAAGAGAGGCAGCCATGCAGCTTCCTCAGACATTAGTAAAGACTTTTGATCTTTCTTTGAAGAAACTTTTCTCAGGATATTTAAATGTCTGTGGTTTATTTTCATGTGTGGGGAAAAGCAATGATGAGGCGAACACTCCCACACATAGAAATGTCTCAACAAAGCTACGCTTGTCAAAAATACCCTTGAAGAAAATTAATATATTCTCACTTTGAAGGTGTACACTTATATTCTGTAGTCCCCACTGTGGTCTCTGCTACCTATTTCATGACTCACGGACGTATGGCACTCCATGCAAACACCAAACAGATTTTAAAAAAAAAAAAAAGAGTGAAATGGAAATGGAGATAGCTGCAAGGGTTAAGAAGTTTGGGTCTTGGATACCCAGACCAATTACTGTGGGTAACAAATTAACTTACACTAAATAACATATACTAGATAATTCTTGCTTACTAACCATACATTTTTCATTGAAAACAAAAGCAAGGTACTTCAACTCTGTGTATTACTGCATTTTTGCTGAAAGCTTATAGGAGACCACTTATTTTGTATTTGTCACGTGCACGAAGCACAAGACAATTACATAGACACACATTCTTTAAAATGTTATGTGTGTGTGTGTATGGGCACACACACATACAGTAAAATACAAGAAATACCATTGGTTTCTTGCTTCTCTTTTGTCCACAGCTATTGTAGCTAATAATATAACAACATTGTATTTCTTCAGTTAGATTCTGTTTGGAGAGTTGTGATTACAGGGTGCTTTTCAAAATGACCTTCTACCACATTACCAGCGTGTTTAAGGGCACACAAGAAGACGGTTTGTCACAAGCACTTCTTTGCCAAAGTAATTTACCTTCCATCAAAAAGGAAGGACCATATTATAGAGGACACACTGGCCAGTGAAGCTGTATTTGTACACACACGTGTGGTATGTGTAGGGAAAGTTAATCACTGAATTCAGAGATGTAAAAATTGCACTGGACTGTGTGAACTTCTTTCGTCTTTTAGTCTTACAGACTTCGTTATATTTGTGTTGTGCTTCCTACTACTTTGAAAAATAGTTTTTAAATGAAGTTAACTGTTATGCTACTAAAAATATCAGAAGAAAAATACTGAATTGACAGTATTTTAATTCTGCTTAGATGATTAAAATAGAACATTAAATGTTCCCATTTTGGGGGTGACAGAAGTTTTGGGAAGCAGGAGGGAACACCGTAACAATGGGATTTTTTAATTTTTTTTTTTTTTAAAAACTAATATCACAAAAACTCACCTTGAAATATTTATAAGATTACCACACAACGATGGCATTTTGGCTACATCAGGTCTGCTGAGGACAGCAGAAGAAGTGTGGGCAATAACCTATATTGTCAGGAAGTCAGATATTTCTGCTTTTGCAGGTTCCCCATTTACCAAAAGCATGTTCAACCTGGGGAAGGAAGGGCACATACCCGCCAGCTGGGAGACAGGCAAACACATGGAGCACTTAGAGCGCCTTGTGCGCTGAGAAACTTCCCCTGGACTTTAAACTCTGCCAAAAGTGTTGTGTACTTGCACAAAATTAATTTCACTGCTAAGACAATACCTTCAGGTATATTTGCATTGCGTTTGGCACAAGGAGATACTAATCTTGACCATTTAGTAAGTCTTTAGTAGGAAGGGGGAAAGCAAAAGCCAGAAACACAGGTATTGACCTGAGAGGTGCATGGATCTCATGTGAAAGAATCAGAAATGAGATATGAATGTAGGAACTAGATCATATCGATAACCTGCAAAACATAAAATGAAAGCCAGTAAAAACCGTCTGCAAAGTTGCAAAAAAACCCCAAACAAATCTACCATTCAGTAGACAGAAGGTGTGCGATTTACAATACAGAAAATTTTAGCCTATCCTGAAAACCAAAACCTAAGAGCTTTTGCTTTGAGGTTTTTTCTTTCTGTTTTCAATCTTGCATATTGTTAGTTTACAAATAGATAACTAGCCCATTCTCAAGTCCTCACATACCCTATTTTAGCAATTGCCTGTGAGATTTACAGAAACACGTTACACACCATACAAAAACCTATTTGTTTCACAGCTTCATGAATACCCCAGTGACAGATGATTCTGGGAAAAGGCCAAAGTTTCCAGTGTATTCTTCCTAAAGATAGCCTGAGCTTGTTTCTCTGTGGCAACAAGGCTGTGCACGTCACCTGTCTAGGGGTCCCAGCCTGAACCACTGCCAATTTCAAACAAGCCAGAGAGAGAGGGCAAGATACTGACGTTTCTACAGATTTCAGGGAAACTGGTGCCTGCAGAAAGAGTTGAGAGATAGCCACAGTGAGGAAAAACTGAAATGTGGGATTCAAACTCAGCCACAGTAGCTGCTGCCTTTGCCTTTCTCTAGGCATAGATCTACAGAAAACCAGGCTCCATTAGTACTTCTCTCTACACAGCTTTTTTCTTCCCCTTTTTTTAAAATAAATTGGTTGTATATAGTACAGTACTTAACCCTAAACTGGAGCTGAATTACCCTGCTATGTAAATGTCTACAGTCCAGTTCATTTCAAGATATTTAGGAAAAATGATGAGTTTAGATACCCAATTTCTAAGATAGGAGTATTTTCTTTTCATGTAGCACTATTTCCCATTTTTCCTTTGGATAATGCTGTAATTACAGAGTAATTATACATTGGAGCCAAAATTACAGCAGCAGAATAATGAGTATTAAACCACAACCACTGTACTAAATAACATTAACTATTTCTTATGCTCATAAAAAGAGAAAATTCTATACTTGGAAAGTAAATTCATATAATTGAAATTGGAGCAGTTGAGTTTTATTTCAGTGTACTTTACCAATAAAAATCTGTCATACAGACAACTGCAAGATTCACTTTTTTTTATTTAGAAAAAGAAACCGATAACATGGCATTGCAACATTTATCTTTTCAAACACTCAGATCTACCTGATGTTACAGTAACATTTTTTCACATGCACCAAAAATTTCTCTTGCACTAATACTTACAAATAATCCACTTTTAGTGTCTAAACACAAAACGAGTGTGAAACATTTTACTTTAAAAAGAAAGAAAAAAAAACTAAACCCAAGGAAGCATAAGAGAAAAAGTTTCCCATATTAATGTCTCAGAAGCAATTCAGTGTAATTGCGTAAAATTCCCCACAACCCTCAATTCCCAGAAGTGGAAAGTTAAAGAAATTCTAGCTATTTTAATTTTGATTCCTCCTCAACCTTCTGAACCCTTGAAAACGTGGGATTATACTAGTGTTGTCGCCCTGCAGCAGAACATTGAAGCTATGGTGCACATACAACTTCAGTCATTCTCCCACTAAAACTAAAACCTTAGCTGCACGTTGGGGCCTTGTGGCATGTGTAGTACCTCACTGGGAAGATAAATCACCTCAAACAAATCTACTGTGTCTAACCTATTTGCTACATAAATTGTATACATATAATGTAATAAATATACGATAATTTTGTAAGACTACCATCGACCTAGCAAAATGCTGGACCAAAACCAAGGAGAGCTGAAAACCTGTGGAGGAGAGAGAATAAGGGTCTAGCAGGAGGAAAAAGTGATGTGAGTGCCTTTGAGTGTTAGGTACAGTCAAAAGTTATTCCAAGGTATGACCAGAGTCAAGAGAAAAATCAGCCCATGCCAGAAAACTCTCAAAGTACTGATTTATGAGCTGAAACCTCTGTGAAATACAGGTCTTCATTTCAGATTTCAGAACAGCTACCAGTTTTGCCAAAAAAATGTTATGCAATATGTTAGGGAGCCCAAACTCTTGATTTTGTCATGGATCACCAAAAAGAGGTCTAGTACCCAGACCACTTGGGTTTATGGACCATCTGAAGAAGCCTGCTTAGAACAAAGTTTGACATCTCTGAATAGGAGTATAGATTCCTAACCATATTTTCCTAATATGAAAGTTTCAAGTACGTTCTAAGCAAGCATCTTATGCTTTCATGCAGAGCACTGTGAATAAGCATGCTTTAAACTGCCACAGTATGAACTCAAATACGTGGGCAAACACCACATGAGCCTCAGCAGGAGATTGGCTGATCTACAGGAAGGGCCTAACTTGAACTCAGAGCCACAAAACCAGCAACTGGAAACATGGTACAGGCTCTTTTCTCTACTTCCAGGCACAAAATCCCATAGTGTGTGTGTGTATATATATATATATATATATGTAGTTAGAGACATTACGAGAGTGAAGACTGGATCACAAGTTCACACACTGAAATGACAGACATCTGACACAGATACATTCTTCAAAAGGACCTGGTGAAAACCTTCCACACAGATACAGCCTTCTAAAGACAACTGTAAGCCTGTACAGACCTCGTACACAAAATGGACTTAGGAAGATCTTACCTGACTACAATCACTGCATGTGTGAAAATCCCTACAGGACTGGAAGGGGAGGCGGAGACAACAGATGGTGGAAATTTCACACAGTACCTTTACTGTCAGCAGACTAGCATGACAACTCTCTAACACAGTCCAAAAGACATCCTATGGTCTCACAAGAGGCTCCTTGTCTCCAAGGGATGAGAAATCTGACTTGCGGTCAGATGAGCATAAATCACAACCGGCAGAAAAATGACATCCAATTCTCAACCATGCACTTTTCCTGTCTAGGAGTGTTTACATCCTCTGTTGAATCCAGATTTTCTTCCCATTTGAGCAATTGCTGTTCTTGCAGGATCCCCAAGGGCTTCAAAGACCATAATTTGAGAAGATCCCACGAGAGGGGTAAGACTACTAATTTATTTTCTTTCTCCTGCTTGACTCCCTGCAACTCCGCATGCTAACAGATGCATCAGGCTACACAGGAAAGCATTCCTGCATCGGTTTTCCCAGATAAACAGCTTAATCTTGCAGTTCCCATGCCAGGATGAAAACACTTACTTATCCCAGAGTCCCTGGGTGAAGAGCCCATTAAAGGAAAGAAGTCTCTTCCCACTTACTGCCCAGCGTATGCACCAAACCAGCACAAGAGTCTACTGTGAATAAGAGCACAGCCCAAATGAGATAGTCAGCCATGGTACAACAGAACATCCCTCTGGATAGAAGCCACTGCAAACGGTTTTCAGGAAAATGCTAAAGCAGTCTACCCAAAAGGAGGGGCTTTGGAAGTGGTGCAAATCTACCACAAATCAATGTATTCCCACTCAGAGGAAGGATGAAAGTCCTAAACACATTCTGTCAGATAGCACCAGTTCCAGAAAAGGCTCAGTGATGCTGTGAAATGGCCAGATCCTGGGATTCCAACTAATAAGAAGGTTTTTTCATCTCTTCCCATGGTTCAGCATGGCTCAATTGCTGGCCCACAGGCCACATCAGGACTACCGGACAACAAGACAAACCTGCTGCTTTCTCTGGTGGAAGACATGATGTGGCCTAGCCAAAAGCCCCTTCCCATGCCTGGACACTACCTGGCACACAGCCACACAACAAAGCAGATGAAAAGGGACAGGAGATTGATTTCTCCTTAGGCATATATGTGTGACACGGAGCTGAACACGCTTCAAAGTAGCTTTTGCTACACAGGAAAGGAAGAAATGTCCTGTAGCCCTCTAGTAACTAAGGTGAGACCACCTTTTTTCTTGCCCCAAACCACATTTGTAGTGATGGGCAGAGTGTTGCAGACCTCTTTCCAAAAGACATCATGTGATTTACGCTCTTTCATTACATTGGCATGCTGAGCAATCGCATCTCAACTCCTTTTAAAAGTCAGTCTGTTGGTAGGAGTCCTATCAACTTCAGCAAATCAAAAGCATTGTCATATCTCTTTAAGGGATGTTAAAAAACAGAAAGACATAATTCCTTGCTTAGTCACGGATTTTTTGGAAGAAACAGCAAGTTCTCAACTATTCAGGATCCCTACCCTGGGATTAAGGGAAGATTTGGTCCTGTGAGGGATTTTGTTAGCTCATAAGTCAATCACTGACTAAAGAGAAAACACTAAAGGGAAAAATAGATGGAAAAAAATGGATGTCTCTTAAAACCCTACGGTGTCTGTGGTGAAGTCATCTCTGAAGGATATTTCAGTCTTTCCCACAAAAGTGCGGGGATTTCTGAACCACCTGCTTGTTCACTGCTGCCAAAGAGACAAATGCAGTTTCATCTCCTTCAGAAAATGATTTAGAGGGTGGAGACCAAGTTAACATCATAGAAAGATTTGGTCATTTATTCATCTGGCTCTTCAGGAAACTATACTTTGATCCTTCAGATTACTTGCTTATCACCAAGGAGAGGAATATTTCTCCTTCATATGCAGAAGGACAGCATACGTGTTCAGAGATGAGCAAGCTCTTTAAAAAACAGAACAGAAAACAAACTATAAAAGAACACGACCATTGACAATAGATTCAAACTTTGCTGAGTATGCTACTTGTAATAATTTGATTTACCAGACTGATTCAATGTAACCTACCCTTACTCCATTTTGAATCTGGAATCAGTTTACCAAGCTGCACTGAATCTGATGAGCCTGGGAACCATCCTTGGGACTTCAAACAAGATACCACAGCAAAATCTACAGTAACACAGGCACCTCATAACATGAAGGAAAGCACAGTAGTGTAGAACACAGGCCTTGTGCTCTGCAATTAGCCCACTTAGAGTAAACTAATCTCTGTTAAGTACCCACTGCATGACGGTCTGTGATTTCAGGAGATATGACTTCATGATCTGGATGATCCCTTTCAATCTTCTTTTATTTTTGATGCAAGCGGATTATTGCCTAGATGGTACGTAAAGCATCATATGAGAATGCCACAAGTATCCTTGTTCATGTAGCTACAATCCCTGCTGTACAGTAATGGATCCAAAACAGATGAAGGATCACAAGAGCAAGGCACACACGCCCAACCAAATCTTCTCACCTGCTTTCTTCTTTCTTAGCAGTTGTTGTTTACGGTTTTCTAAGCTATCTTATATTGTCATCCTTGATGGTACAGAGAAACACGGCTTAAATCAGCTTCTATACAGAAGTTTGCCACAAGATGCAAAAGTCAGTCCTCCTCCAGGAGAAATGAGAGACTCTGAACTACAATGCGTGTTACAAGAAGGAAGGCTTCACTTTTTCCTTACCTCTTTTTTGCAAGTCACTTTTCTTGTACACAGACCCCATCAATATGTAACTTAAAGTGAAAACCAGCTGAGACACAGATATGCAAAAAGGCAACTTTTCCACTCATTAGTCTAATCTTGAGAGCCTGGGCTCAGGAGGGATAAGACACTTTTTTGGGTGCCTTGAGACAACTGATATCCACAAGTTTTATGAGCCTAGTAACATTTTTACCCTGAAAAAAAAAAAGTTATTCTTTATTAACCTTCAAGAACATGGAAAGAGTTGTTCAAAGTAGAAAACAACCCAACATACCAAAACACACAGATGGAAAATGACACTGATGCTATTTAGAATGTTACACTAGGGCCATTGAAGGGCTTAATAACATTGCAGAAAACCAGCATCCTCTGGACTAGAACGGGTCATCTTTCTGCCATGGTGCAAGGGCGTGACCATGACAGCTGATATGCTGTCCAAAATGTCAGGTGTACTTTGAAGGTTAGTCCCTCATACGGTGCCCCCATCTAGGGGGTCTGACAATTTGAAGGTGGTGAGGAGTTTCAAGGTAGGTGGATGGGATGTTTATATTCGTCCATTTCTGAAGTCCACTTTGCTTGCTGCACCCGCAGCTACACTGTCTGCGGTAATTTGAAGCTTCAAATGGCCCTTGTGTTACTCACATCTACATCCTTTGATGACCACATTAGCACTGACATCCTTATGTAAACAGACAACACTACAAATAATAAGAAGGCCAGTCAATGTACAGGTAATAAGGCGGCTTAAACAAATCAACAGAGAAAGAATACATTAATAAGGCAGCCTACTAATACCAGAGTGTTTGTGCCTCTCTTGTCAGCTACATTCAAGTACCAATATAGTATGCCACTTTAATCTCTAATTATTCATGTTAATTGCTAAATCTGATAAATATTTGTATTAGCAGATTCAGTAGTAGTCACTGGCATTCAGGAATGTCAGAACAGAATGCAGGTGAAGTGTACGTTAACAACTCCACTCAACAAGAAAAGAAGAAAAATCCACTCTGGGATCCTGCAAAGGTGCCATCTCCGTAGGAGGGTAACCTATTTGGCAGGTCTGAGGACTGATCTACCTGACTAAGAAATAGGCATGACAAGCTTAAAAGGGAGTCACAGCTACCCCTCTGCAGCTGTGACAATTGTCCAGCATACACTGCCACACAAATCTGACACAACTTGGTTTTTCGAGACCTGGAGAAACAAGTTTTTCTTACGAAATAGGAGCTATTATGAGTGCTTTAAATTAGATTAGAAGAGAATTCAGCATTATTGAAAATGTCACTTGCTTTTCTTTTAATGGTTTTGATAAATTCTCCCCAGTCTCAGCCATCACCCATTACAAACCAAAGGCTTCTTCCACCTCCTCTGCTCTTGTAGAAAAACAACGAAAGGAAGCATTTGTAGCATTCAGTGGAAAATTACTACAGTTAAGGAGCGCAGTCACAGAGTTTAGGATTTAGAGTCAGAACCTGGTAGAACAGGGAGCTCTGAAAGAACTTTATCAGCCACAGATTTGTGAGGCCAAAAAGCAGTAGTGCAATCATTTCCTGCCTACTGTAGGCCATAACAATTTTCTGGACCTTTCAGCAATTAGCTTTGTGGTTTAATAAGAAAAATTGTGCCTTATTTGTATTTGGAACATGTTTCATTTCACTTTTGAATCACATGATTAGGCTTTTGTCTGCTAAACAGTATCTATGACCACAGTTTTCCTGTAGAGCTGGACTATAATCCATTCACACCTTAATCTGAGTGGCGATAAGCAAAACAGAGCTCCTGAGGTTAATCGATATTTATACAGTGTTAGTCATTTATCTGTAAATGCATTACAGTATGTTTACTTGGCAGCGGCACTTCAAAGAGGTCTAGTTAGGACAGGTCTCCCTTTGGTCAGGTAATAACACCTCTAGAGCGCTAGAGTCTAGCACTAAAGTAGTATTAAGGTTTCCTACTACATGATTATCAGGGGGGACACCACGATCAGCAAGGTAGTTTGGTTTTGGGGGTGGGGGTGGTGGTGTTGGGGAGGGAGTGTTTACAACAAGGCTCACCCCTTGCAGTCTGGATAAGCTAACCCCTACGTTTTGCCAAACATAGGGAATGCAACTGCATAACTCGTAGTAGTGAAGGACTGCTTTTGCGCTCTCCCTCGGAAAGACAAAGACAAAAAAATCACAGCTATACAGTAAGGGCTGGGACATTATGAAATTGGAACAGAAAGACCTTCTTAACGAAAACCTTCTAAACCTAAATTTGCCTCATTACAATAAGTATCCACCTGAAAGGTGAGGTAGGCACTATGTCTCAAACGGGAAACATGGTCTGCGGTGATGTGTACAGTACTGCTGCTAAAGTTGCTGCCTTTGCAAATATTGAGGAGGGAATTGTTACAACTGCATAAGACCAGTTAAGAGTCATTTCGCTACAGCCGTCCAGAAAGGATGACAGCCTAGTCCTGTTGGCTTACACGAGGTTCTCAGCTTTTGTCAAATGACAAACAGCCTTGTGTGGGAGGGAAAACTACCAGTCTGGAGGGAATAATACCCACCATAAATTATGGTAATAGTTTTACAGTCTCTGCTAGTTAAAACAATTACTTTTTTCCCCACCTTCCTTCAGCTTCAGAGATATAAACCATGCGTTCCAGAAGTAACAGCACAGAAAGCCCAACCAGACCAAAGCTGAGCCAGCAAAGGCCGAAAGACCACCATAAAGAAGAGGTTGGTTACAGTGGGAGAGGAAATGTGCAAAGAAGGCAGAAGGAGGATGATGTAGCCCAAGCCAGTAACATCCTGAGAAGCCCTAAGGCAGAGAAAAAACAAAGACGTTCTTTCAAGAAAAGAGAGGATCTCTCTCGTGATGACTTGCTATTTCTTCTTAGTGTCCTTGAGGGTGAACTACAGGTGATTTATTATCTTATTTTATATCCCAGATTAAAACACACTCCCCCCCCTTCCCCAATTTACTGCCAAAACATGCTGCTTTCATGTTAAGGAAACATCCTACTTAATTTTGATTATTATAGCTAACAGCCAGAAAAAGCGATCTTTACACAACATCAAAATGCAAATAAAATTTACTCACAATGTACCTGTATCACACTAAAAACACTCATGGTCCACTGTGAAGGATCACTTAACTGTCAAAGCAGAGAACTCACAAAACTTCCTTATTTTGCTGCCCCATTCTAAGTACATTGAATACAAAGTATTTGTCATTGTGAAACCTATATGGAGAACATATTAGAGACCTTTAAGATGTTACTTAATTATTTCTTATCTCCCCCCTCCTATGAAGTTATGAGCATTACTCCCTATGAATCATTATGTGCTAGATCACAAGAAGTAACTCACTCAACAATATTCTAACATCTTTTGCTAGAAAAATCAAAATAGCCATTTTACTTCCCATAATATGAAGCATAAGTGTTGCATGCCACTTAGCCCACAAGATGCTGGATTTGAAGAGCGAGCATTTTTCTATTTGGAAAACAAGCCAGCTGCCAAGTGGTAAATGATGCCTAACCTGGTCAAATGTAATTTCAGGAAGTGGGAACCAGATTTCCAGTGAGACAGGAGAATATTTCTGTGGCAGGCTGATTGCACAGTAGTGACGGCCACTTAAAACTGCTCACAGGCAGAGGGAAGAGCAAACCGGCCAAAGTGGCATAAATGTGTTTATCACACGGTTTCAGAGTTTATTAACTAGACAGTACCTGGGTAGTTCCATTCTTACCATATGCGTATATATTAACATAATAATAGAATCATAGAATCGTCTAGATTGCAAGGGACCTTTAAGATCACTGAGTCCAACCATCAACCTAACACTGCATAATACATACGTGCTTAACAGAGCACACATATGCAATATATTTCATAGATGTACCAATCTCTGAGGGTAGATCCAAGGCAAACTTCTACAGAACATTTCATTATGCAAAGAGAATGACTTCCATGTTTGTGAAACACTTCAGCTCACTTGCCCTTTCTTAATTTAGACGAAAATTCAGATGTCACATGCTCCTCCAAAACAGTTCTCTCTTCCCCTCAAAAAAGAAATGCGTGAATATATATTTATATATATATTTCTTACACACACACTTCATTACACTTGTGTAATACAAATACATAAATATATATATATATAAACATATAAAAATACACACTCACTTCAATTCTTAAGATTTAAAACTGAAAGAGTGTGAAATGAGGAACTGGAAAACAATGAGCCTGACTTTAAATCACGTCCGACATTCCAAAGGAAGCATTATGAATGAAAAAAGTGAGAAGTCATTTTTTATTCCTAATTTTCCACCTCCTGTAATGCCAAGTCAAATCTCTGAAGATCAGCTGTCAATCCAACCATAATTAAGTTTCAAAGTTAGATGCCATTACTCTTTGAAGATGCACAAAGATCGGTCTTGTAGGCTTTTTTCACAATAAGGATTAGAAATAGATTATTTTATATTTTTTTAAACACAGTCACAAATAGGGATACAGAAGTGCTCCAGCCAAGAGAAGTCACACTGAAAGTGTTACCCTCTCCTGATACATGCCTCTTTCCGATTTCATCCCTTCCTATTCCACCCTTCTAGCACTAGCATGTACATCGTTTTGTTTTTAACTGAGATCATTGCAGACAATGGATGTTTGAGACAGTTCATGTAGTTACATCACTGTAATGGAGGCAGAGGGCAACCTCCAACACCAGAGGATGCGGAGGTGGGAGGGGGTGGGCGGCAGGGGAGATGGACACAGTCCTAGGGGGGTTGGTGACCTAAACCAGATTCCGCCCCCAGTGGAAACTTCCATGTCATCAGATATTCTTATGAAAGAACATTATCATTAGAAGTGGGACTTCAAGAGAATTAGCACAATATTCACAGCAGGTATTCTGTCCCCTCCAACTTAACATCTAGGAGCTAGTAACTTTACAGCAAAGTGTTCTTGGTGGTTTGTTTTGTTTTGTTTTTAAACGAGCTCAATGTAACAACAGAAGCAGACGACCTCAGGTGGGTTTAAACCACAGAAGCCACCTTTGCACGCGGAATACACAGAATGTGCAACACCTCCAGGCTTCAAGAACCATTCCAACATCTTTCACTAACAATTTAAAACCAGCTTCTAATACCACAAGTCACCCTTTGCCCTGAAATTTTGTGTTGTGAATGCTACACACTGGTCCAGAAACAGCAATACGAGCTAATCACTAACAAAGTACTTAAGCATTGATGAGGGTTCTGAAGATGTCAGAGTTTATGCAGAACTAATAAAAAACAAAGACCTATACTTCCCTCATGCTTTTAACTGTCTTCATGTTACTATTCTGGGACATTTTACATACACAGCATTCTTTAAAAGTTTTTTAGTTTTATTAAAATCAAAAGTGGAAAGCTAACCTGTAAATACGCATACACAGTTTAACAAAATAAAATCTTACTTTGTGTTTCTGCAGGCTCAAGATGAAGTTATAGGAATACTTAAGGCTGAAAAAATTGACTTGGCTTTGCTTGAAGCACAATACGGCTTCGTTACTCCCAAGAAGGTGTTAGAGGCCCTCCAGCGAGATGCTATTCAAACAAAAGCTGAGCAATGGCATGAAGATATCTATGAAAAGCCTATGGGAGAGGTATGAACATATAATTGATATTTAATGGTAGTTCCCACCAAATTCAACACAAAATATCTCACTGACTTCAGGGAAAGAAAGCAAATGAGTTCTAAATCTAGAATCTAACACAAGTGTAAGCGACAGCAGAACAAAGTCCAAGGTCCAGTGAGGTCCCTAATAAAAACAGTTATGTAACAAACCTCATTTATACTGCACACTGGAGGCTTTATACACAGACAGACATGATTTTGTCTAACTCAAACTCTGATAATCAGCCTTCTACGGTCTTCTTTTTTTCCCTTCCTGGTATCCAAATTCACAACCCATACAAACAGATGGCTTCCCATTCATCTCATTGAGGCCATTTTACCAATGGCTGGTAAGGGCCCATTCAGCAGTAATGGCACAGCTGTCTACCTTTACATATCCCAGCTCCCACTAATTCTGCAGGAGTCACGGGTATACCTGCTTGGTTTGAGTAGTTACTGTAATGACCTGTCATCAGAAACTTCATCCAGGCAGGTATCTAATATTCACACATTATACCTAAGTAACCTTTAGTTGAACTACACTGCAGCAGCAGCCATACTTCCTGAACAATGTTACCAGAATTTCATTTCTTCCCTGCAATGCAAATCACTGGATATAAAAATTCCCTTCATATCAGAATATGTGTTTTTTTCCAAAGTAAGTGTCTCCTCTTGAATTTAGATAAACATTTTTAATATACTGCTCAGTACAGATAATCATCATCAAAATAAAAGCAGAAATTATGAATAAAATTCTTCTACCAAGTATTTTCCAAGCTTTCTGAACAGAAATGTACCTAAGGATACAGAGTTCATTTCAGAGAAAATTATGTCAGGCAAGAGGTCAACACTCATTTCAGAGGCTCAGAGGTTAAAATCTCTGACTATAATGTGAAACAGATAAAGTTCAACTGTGCAGGTTAATTTATTTTAGAACATTGTGGCATTATGTCACAGAAACTTTGAGCACAAATGGAAATGATTTGAAGAGAAGTCCAAAAAAATCTGAAAACATAACTTCAGTCTGTTATGCTACATCAGTTTATACACGCTTTTTCCTTCTTACATTTAATGGCAGAAAAAGGATTTCTAACACCACTGGATCTGGCAATTCCAAAAGGCAAAGGTAAACACCCTGAGAGCAACTGAAAGGCTAGAAGGACCCCCAGACACTTCATATATCTTGGTAAACCAAAGGATGCCATAATTGGCAGGCATTCCACAATTTTGTCTTGATTTTTGAAACTTATAAAAAAAACAAGGGAGAGGTGGAACCAGCCACAAAGTATCGGAACTGACCATTTAAATTCCCCTTTCGCCACCATGACAATGTACCTTTGTATCTGTCTACAAATTCTCTGCTGACCCAGTTCCTCTAGAGCATGTGTGTCTCACTCTTGACAATCTAGCCTTGTAGCCCTGAACACAGAGGATCTTCCCAAAACTCAATTGAAAAATACAGTGAATTTCAGAAGGCACCTATAAGATTACTGGTCCTTTAACGCTTTCTCAAAACTCACTCATCTATCCTAAATTTTATGAAGTTTCTTGGCAAATTTGGCGAAGAATGTAGTGGGAAAATTTGGTGACTGGACAGCTTTACTCACTAGGAACAGGATTCATAGGTGAAGAAATGTAGCAAAATAGAAGACAGTAGTAATACATCTTCTTGCAAAACCTATGAGGAGTGTGACAGAGGAAAGCCATGTCTTCCTTGGCTATGAGGAGATTTTTTTGTTATTTTTTTGAAAGCAGAGGGTTTTTTCAGCCAAATTTGCTCTACAACTATTTTTTTCTGCAACCTAACAAATGCCAGATAAGCTAACTCTTATTTCTCACACTTGAGGATATGACAAATTGTTTTATGTTTAAAGAGGCTTAAAAGACAAGAAAATAGACTTTTATTTTGGTTTTGCTTCTGTCTGACACAACGGCCTGAAAAGGTGTTTCATCTTTTCATGGTTTATAAATTTAGATCAAGTCAGTTATTCATGAAAAAAATCTGCTTCAGGTCAATTGCCACTTCTCTTGAATACAAAACGAATGGTATTCAACATTCTAGTAAATACAGAATAATAGCATAACAACCATTTTTGCAGATTCAAAAATAAACAAATTTTTAAAAAGAATCAAAAAGCCATCAGAGAAGGTGATGTAGGAAAAGAGATAAAGAGGAAGATACTGCATAATTTAAGGTGTCTTTTTCTCATGTTTCAAACCTTCATGGAATTAGAAAGCCAATTTTGGTTTCTAACTCTCCCCAGCTTCCAATCACACAGTCAAAAAAAAAAAAAATCTGGTCCCTCACTGTTTGAAATGTGATGAACAATACCTCCTACCACTTTGAGAACTCCTCTAAAAGCAGCAAAACTAGAGGAAAGCCTACATTCTGCATCCATCAAGGATACTTCAAAATTGAATCTATTTTTAAAATCCCTGTGCCAATCAACTCAGGGAAAGATGCATCCTCATCAGCCTTTTAAAGAAGAATAGCTGATTGCATCCTCACAATGTCTTACAAGGGTTGGTTACAACTCTCCAATGACAACAGCTGTAGGGCACCAATAAGTCATAGCTAGTGGCTGAAACAATAACGTTGACAACGTGGCACCCAGGAAGAGCAGACCAACATAGCCACATGGAAATTTGGCTCAGCTAGGGTTGAAAAAGACAAGAGAGGAACTGCTCCCATAATCTCCAGTAATCCTAAACTGAAGATTATATGCTTATAAACAGTGACCAAGAGGATATTATTAACAGGAATAATATTTCACTGAATTTTGGATAAAGAAACGTAACAAGCCTGGATTTTATTCAGGCACAGTGCCAAACACAAAACAGCCTAAAAAGAAAAAGACAAAAAGTTCAGTTCCAACATAATGGGTATGACACACACCATCCTAGTTCGACTTCAAACACGAGTTGGTGGCAAAATGTATTTAAATGATTAAATTCCTGTGAATTTTTAGCTTGCTGAACTATTCACAGTTACCTAAGACCATGCCTCTCATTTTCCATTGTATTGTACAGTATGTTCAAGTATTAATTCTAGCAAAAAACCCATATGGTTAGCAAGAACAAAACAACAAATCACTTAATTAAGATTTTATCATTTTAATTTTCAACAGAAGACGTTTATACTGCTGCTTATTAGTCCTCTGCGGTTTGTAGCCAAGAACTGTATACGCTGAGTAAACGTGTACGCGAACATATAAATGGATATTTCTCCATGCGCAGATTTAGCATTTGGACAGAGTAATTTCAGGAACCAGGGGCTGCTGGAGACCGCTCCTGTGAGAGGATCTCACACTAACAGGGGTTCACACGACTCCTCTCTCTTCTCTGCTGGATACGTGGGAGTCAGCCACAAGATCTCACAGGGAAAATGCAAGAGTCAAATTTGCTCCCCAGGGAAGTGCCCTTATCTCGCAGAGGGACACAACAGAGCTTCCAAACAAAACACACAGAAGTGCAGCAGCTCCGTACCAGACTCTGCTTTGCTTGGTCCTGCAGGGAGGGAGAGGCATGCTGGACAGTAACACACACAAGCGTCACAAGGCCAAATGCCCACACCCATTATGCAGCCTACATACAGATCTCAAGTGTCTGCATTAATTGTGATGTAGGATCTGCTGCCTCTCCAATTCTCTTCTCTATCACCCACCTGTACCAGGAGACAGGCCCGGCACCTCTTCCCTTCCCTCCTGAGTGGAATCCCAAGCTCTCGCTCTCCACCTTGTTCCCAGCCACAACAGCCACATGCCAGCTGTGAATGCTCATGGTAGAACTGATTTGACAGCATGCTTGAGAAGAACGCACCTCTTGGTGCATCTCCTAACCTGAGCAACAGGAGAAAACTGCAGCATGAAAACAGCTTTGAGGCAGCAGCTTATTTACTTGTCTCTTACTTCTTCATGCAAGCAGGTCTGCCCAGGACACTACTGTTCTTTTACCCACTTTCAAAGTCCTCGTTCCCCCCTCCCTGCCTTGAATACACACCTCTCCCATTCCAAATACGAGTTTGTAATCCAAACTGCTAAGCTCAACGCTGACCAAAGCACAACTGCGAAGTAAAAGGCACTGGCATTGCTCACTCTGAACTGCAAAACAAAAACCTGGAGCCAATACCTCTCTTCTTGCATCTTTGCTGCTTGGATTACCGCTTGAATTAACCTCTCATAGCCGTTCAACAAATACTCTAGAGCAAACAAAATATACTGAACCCATAAAACACTGCTGGCAAGTCCCACACCCTTCACACCCAACAGTACAGCAGCAGGACTATTTTCTATTTGGTTAATGTTGTTTATGTTGATGACTAACCCTAACCTCCATCAGGCATTTACATGTTTGGAAACAGGAGTCATTTGATTTATGATCAGCTGGTAGCCAGAAGTTTCAGTGTTTTCTTACGATAGCAATTTACACATCCCCTCAGATTCTTACATATACTTTTGAAGCAGTGGTCTAATCCATACAAATGCATCACTTTACTTTTTTAACCTCATCCATGCAGACAGCCTGCCAAAAGAAATCAGAAGCTCACACCTTTGCCATCTTCCCCACCTGACATCGCACTGAGGGCTGAGACCAGCAAGCACTATCATGCAGGGCTGATGCCCAGTTCATATCAGTTCAAGTAAGACAGGGCCACAGTTGCAAACAGCACCGCATCAGAACTTTGTCAAAACACAGGAGGCAGGTTGCCTTCTGAGAACAGCATATATTCACCTGACAGCATGACCTTTAAAAAGGCGAGGATCAGAAACTCAGGTGATGGTCCTTCATGCAATAGCTGTTCCAAAAAACCCTCCAAAATCTTGGAGAGGAAGAAAGGTTGACAAAACACACTGAAAATTCTCATTCTGGTAAGCTACTAGCTGAACAAAAGATTTTAGATTTTGAAATTTCCTCTTCTGGTGGAAGAAGGGAGAGTGTGGAGAAATTAAAAATGGCCAGTTTTCTTCAACCTTACCTTTTAAGGCAATTCAGTTTTCAACCTCTGTAAAAGACAGAAAACACAGCCAAGAGATTACTGTATAAGGCGGCACTTGCTTACTGAGAAAGCTTGCATATGCAAGGGTTTAGGTAAGAAGTATTTTCCCAAGAGAGGTCCAACTTCAGGATCACGATTTCAGAAAGCATTGACGTCACTGGTGTAAAAGTGTGCAAATTATGAGTGAACAAGATGAAAAAACACTCTTAACAACCTGCTGTAAGAGCACCACAAAACAGCCAAAAAGGACACTCATAGGTTTCTTTACATTTTTTGATCATTCATGAAATGAGCTCAGCTACGTTGGAACAGAAAAGACACTCTCTAAAGTCATAGCAGAAAGAACAGGCAATTTTCAAAATGGTCCACACTTCTGTCGGAATATTTTGGACTCAAACCATCTTGTCAATAGTTCCTTTTTCCTATTCATAGCAGTGTCACCAAAAAAAGTTAACAATGACTTAGGCGAAACATAAGAGAATATATAAAGCTTAAAAAGAAGCTGAGGTAAGCAGGAGGAGACTCGGCAGCCCATGTAGAAATTGAGAATATTCTCACTCATTCAAGAAACTCAATTTTAGGCATTCCAGCTCTTCCTATCATTGCTTCTATTGGCCAAACTGTGAATAAACATGAGGAAAAGATAATTAATCACACTCCTTCGAATTAAATTGTCCAAAATAAGCAGTGGCCCTAAGAATCTGAAGCCCCAGTGCTTCTTGTGGCACATGAAATTCCTTGTAGGGGAAACGTTGGAGAACCAGAACCAGCTTTGCCCCCCACACTGCCCATTTGTGAATTCTTTCCTATTAATAGAGCAAAGCACTGCAAAGCAGTTTGACCTACTAGAATAGACTGTGGTTAAAAGGAGGCACTGGGCTTTGAGCTCAAAATTTCTTTTCCAGAAAGGATACAAGGATTCCTGTGTTGACCTGATGAGGGAGGCAGCCTCCACAGGGGAAGGGGGAATGAGCAAGGAACAAAGATTCACACCAATACAGACTCTTCCCAGGTCTTCAGATGGCCTCCAGTGAGCATTCCTCAAACTTCAGCTAGATCAATAATGCCTAAGGAGGAAAATCCCTTGTGGTTTCATACACACACGTTTCATACACACACTTGCATAACTCCATCACATACTGAATTCAAAATTATAAGAGAATCCTCAGAATGATAATTTTCTTTCAGTTTGTGGAAATCATTTTGTTTAACAGCATAACTCCAGTGAACAGGTATGCCAATACCTCTGTGGTTTAGAAAAACCTAAAAATTATTACCAAAAGCTAAACCAGATTATTTAAATTAAAATATCACTATATAATAATATTTAGAAGCTCAGAAGAAATCCTTGGGGAAGGGGAGGGAATTTGATGTTCAGAGTGTGCTATAAAGGTACCACCTGCAAGGCAAACCCCTTTACATGTGAAATTTGAGGAACAAAACAGGAAACGCCACCATTAAATAAAAATACTTCCAATCATTCAAAATGTAGCACTTATTCCAGAAACCCAGAGCCATGCTCAAAGCAAACACAGGAGGCAGGATTGTTCTCCACTCTTGTTTCTATCATGCATTTACTGTGAAACCAGAGGAAAACTTTTTGATTTACCTGTCTACTTTACAAAAACAATTCAATGCTCTCATTTCCTATGCAGCTATATATGAGGCAGCTATTTCTATTCAACCAAAAGTCAGTCTGCTTCTGTGTGAAGCAAAGGCTTCTTCTGCCAAGACATCTGTTTCTCTGCCACAATGATCAATGAGAAAAGCACAGCCCTGGGAACAGTAACTGTTAATTAGTAGCTGTTGAGGATCAGCCATGGCAGCAGGAGGAACAGAAGGTGACTGAGGGTCCTGCAAAACAGTACCTTAACTTACTTTTTGAATTTGTTAGAATTAGACTGACAGAACTAAATAACCCTTTCCAAACAGATACCAAAGGACCTGGCCATTAGGCTATTAAATGCATTTTATATTATTAAGCCTCTCTTAAAATCTTTCATTAATGAAAGCCTGAGCAAGTAAGAGTTTCAAAAGACTTCAGGAGTTTTTGCTTTTTTTTTGTAGCTTGATAAAGTTGTAGAGAAACAGAAAGAAACTCACAGACGAATGCTGGAGCAACTTCTAATGGTAGAAAAATCACACAGACAGACACTGTATGAACTAGAAGAAGAGAAGAGGAAGCACAGCAAATACATGGAAAAAAGCGATGAGTTTACAAACTTACTGGAACAAGAACGTGAAAGGTAAGGATACCTCTTGCCATAGTACTAAGAAATACCTACAATTTAACATTACGTCTAAGGATCTGTCCACCTTCTTATTCTGCATCCATTAAAAATCAGAAATATTTGTAGAGTTGTATTTTGAGAGTTTAGCTGTGAAAACATGACTAATTACTCCTAAATAACAGTAGCGTCTACATCTCCATCAGCAGGTGAGGTAAGTCAAACAGCAGATTCATCTGCACTGTGGCAGGATGACAGGTATGTTACACTACAAAGAATGCAGGGAGATACGCAAATGTGTGAAGTTACAACCAACATGAGGCAGGTGACTTTCAGCATGTTTAAGATGCTCAGTATACGCTATAGTATGTAAGCAACAGAATATGAAATCAGGCATAGAGCCTTTGATGGCAGAAGAAAAAGAAATGAGGACAAGTAGAAGGTGTTTGGACAGACCATAGAAATACAGAGGGAAGAAGCAAAGGCAGAGAATTTACAGAAATCTTTGAAAATAAGAACACCATAAAGTTCTCTCATCAGGACTGGCATTAAAAACTGTAAATCCAATTTTATTTTTAAGTGTAACCTAAAAGTGCCACGGCTTGTTTAAGCATAGTGTGAGATTTTCACCAATTCTCAGAAGGACAGAAGGATTAAGAAGAATTAATGTCATTTACTGTCTCTAAAAAAGCCACTTTAAACTGTGGCTTCTCTGAATCTGCAGTAAAACTGGACACATCCTAAGGAAAAAAACATTATCGAAGAACATTTCCTATTCCCTGGACAGCTATTCCAGAAGATAGGAGAATATTGTCTCTGTTTCCTTTCGCTCAGGAACAGCTTCCAGATGGAAATGTTTGGGTGTGAGAACGTCAAGCCTATTCTAAACTCACATTATGCACAGATAATTCTTCCTCTGCTTCGCCTGTGTAACATCATGTTCCATGTATTTTGGCAGTGTTCACCCTTCGCACTACACCTCTCTCCTGCAGGTCTATCAAAGATAGCACGTATGCTTCCCACTGAGTACACAGCCATATTTATGGATTGCAATTAAAGCGGCTGGGAAGAAAATCCCCTTTGATTCTTAGAGAAATATGTACAGAGGCAGGCAAGCACAGGCACACACAGCAAAGCACATACAAAGTCCCCCTACAAGGCACAGAACTGACTTTTTTCTCCAAGAACTGTTTTTGTGAAGCATCATCACATCAGGAACCAAAACCTGAGATGAATGGAAGTTTTAATCTCTGTTGTCTTTTTCTCAAAAACTATGAGACACTCATCTCTGAGACAGAGCTGAACAACTACGGTTGCTACAAGTGGCAAAACGTTGCATCAGACACGTGCTCACGCACCATGAAAAGCTGCACAGAAGGAAAGACTAAGCATCACAGTCCTTGTATTTTATTTTTTTTTTCTTGTGAAACCAGGGTAGACATGGGATTAAAACTCTCTTCCCTGCCCCTCCTCCACATTCCCCCCAAGAAGACTAAAACATTTACCACTATTATCTGCAACATTCAGTCTATCTGCCTGGAACTGGGGCGGGGGGGAGGGTGGGGGGAGCAGTGGCAGAGAAATACTGAGGTGCCTAATGAGACCTTAGAGGATGTAATAATACATTTCAGATTAAGTCTCAATTTTTGTATTTTCTTTGGAGGATGTATTTTATGTGGAAAACCTTAAGGGGGTGTGATGTCACATGTTGAGCTGATTCCAAAACGTTTGCCAAGTAATGTCACCATCAAGATCTGAACGCAATTGCCTGCCATAACAAAAAAAAAAAAAAACCCCAAAACCACCACCAACAAAAAAACCTCAACCACCACACACAAAAAGACCCCAAACAAAAAACCAACAAAAAAACCCCACAAGCAAAAAAACTGCTCAGCAAGTTAAGGTACAGCTCTTTCTGCACTAGCTTGTGTGACCTGACATTCAGAACACACACCCATATGCAGCTAAGTGACCTTTTCTTCCACTTCAAAAACCTTAGTCCAATTTAAATCTCCTCAGGATGTGAATTTTGCATTTTGATTAAGAACAAATAGAACGCTGAAATATTTCATATATAAAGCAATGACAAATGAATTTTTGCTTCCCCCCCAATTCAACTAAAAAAAAAATAATTCAGAAAAGCATTAAATATTCAATTAACTTTCTTCTTTTTTCAGTCAGAAGCAATATCCTCTTCTAAGTGTGTATATAACATTCCTAACAGTATCTCAGATTTGAAGCAAAATCCTGAACTTTCATTTAATTAATCAAAAAAGTGTCTTGCTTTTATCAAAGAGCAAGGCTACAGTATATGCTAAAGATATCCTTGTAGAGTATAGAATGCATGCAAGCTAAAGAAGGTACATGAATAATACGTGATTATGTGATCAAAATGAAAAAAACTTAAATGTTACAGGACAGTGATGCTGAAGCACTGAAAACTGCTCTTGACAACAAGAAAAAAGAAACTATCAGCCAGCTCCAACTCTTACGTATGACTTGAATATATTTTCAAATAAGGAGGAGGGAAAGCATCTCCTCTTTCTTACGTATGCACTCAGGAAGTACAGAACTGAAGAATTCTTAAATGAAAATTTTAGTGATGAACTAATTTATCAGATGATCATGTTTTACAAAAACAAGGCAAGTCTCCATCTCTAGGGCCTTTCTGCCGCTTTACGCCCGCCATACATGACATTTCTCATTGAAAGAGTTTAAAAAACTGTTCACTGACTCAGTAAAAACCCTTCACCTTAATCGTTTGAGAACCCCTTTGAGTTCATAGCAAGGCAACAAGACTTAAGTTCAGCCTCAGCAATTGTACATTGTCAGATTTGGGAGTTTAAGCTTATGACAGGACTAGTGACAGCTTTCTAGAACTGGATTAACATTTAATGTTAGCCCTTTAGGCATTTTAAGCATTTTTCTTGTTGCCAGCCAAAACTAATCCTCCATAATCTTGCTTAAGTCTCTCAAGTTAAGAGAGAAAGATTGGTCTTCCAAACTGAAAAGAGTCTCAACACCTAGCAACAGACACTTACCAGTAAAAGAATGATAAAATCATGCTACTATCATTACATTTATTCATCTTCAGCCATACGTACTTTTAAAGCACAGAGCCACTGACAAACCCCTGTCAGAAAAGGAACAGTTTTGTGGAGAAAAGGAGGCCGACTGGCCACAACCGGATAGGGTCTTTCCTGCACTTCAGCATGAATTGTACTCTGTATGTGTGCAGATCAGACAGGAAAACAAACTACATGGGTATGGTAGTGTACTAGACCAAGTCTAGTAGAGTCTAGAAGGGAAAATTTTATTGCATTGCTGGAGCCTAAAGAAATAGCAGCACGCAAACTCACAGGAACGTAAAAAAAGATCCAGAAGCCAGATACTGAGACTACCAGCTGCGCCTGAAGAACCACAGCATGAAAACCATTGAGCTTGTTTGGAAGCTCTTGCATTTCATGGGGTTGGGGGATGGAGGGCAGGGTCAAGGACTGGGAAGAATCTTCCCTGAGGATGTACCTGCTTGTCCAAATATATTTATCTACATTCCATATTTTTGCAGTACAATTAAATAATAAAAGCTGCTACTTTAGAAAACATTTTACAAAGCTAAAATATGAAACTAGAAGGTTTTCCAGATATGCATGTTCCCCTTTGGAAACACATGCCATATGCATCCAAGTATTTATGTGTTTACATGTTACTCTCCCACACACACAAACCAGAAAGAAACAAAAGAGTAAAATAGTAAAACGATTAGCACTTACTCAGCCCTTTTCCTATGCAAATCTCAAGCAGTTTTAAATATTACTTAAGCAGTTATCCCTCTTTTTCTGAGTACTGAAAGGAAATGAAGGTATGAGTGGAATAAACCAGTCACAGGTATCTTGAGGTACAAGGGTTAAATTGGAGGAAAGAAAGAAATCTGCCAATGTATAGGTGTGTCCCATCTTCAAACTTTCTATATACTATATAGACCCTCAACTATACAAAGGGCAAAGCTTTATTATTAACATATAACCATTAAATAAATAATGTTGTTCAACAGGACAGGAAAAAACAGCAGTTTGCTCATAAGCAATATAATAGATTTTTAAAGGCAGTTATGATTAATGTTGCTCACAGAAATTCAAATATTAGCACAAAACTTTGCAGGTTGGTATAGCAGCAATTAATAGGATCTTTAGTTTAAAGTTTAAATTAGTTTAGTTTAAATCTACTATGAAGGGTGTTTTTCTACAGGGAGGAAAGCCATCATAAGGTTTTGCTTTAGCTCTGAACTCACACTCACAAAGGTCATATAGAGAACACAGTCCAAAGAAGAAAACACAATTGTTTACATATAAGATAATCCTAACATTTCCTAAAAGGAAACTTATTCCTTATGCTCTTAAGCAAGTGAAAAAACCTAAGCCAGCCAACCAAACTCTATACCACTGTATCAGACGTTTCTTCTTAAAACATCAAGTAAAGGACATTTTCAGTGCTAAGCTAAAAGTTATTATTATATCCATCTAAAGAATCAGCATTCACCAAGCATAAAATACGGAACCTAACCCGCAGAAGTCTCACAACTATAGTCCTTCTCATCTAACAAAACACCATAAAACACCGTGGTTGTTGCTGCCCCCCTCAAGGTCAGGCAGTTAATACAACGTCCTGTTGAGCCATACAGGCTAGAAAGGGGACCCCTGTCCAGCTGACTATTGAAGATCTCCACGGGACAGTGATTCTGTTGGCTGCCTGGGGTCTTGATGCAGTCTTCGCCATCCTCACCAGGAGACGCTTTCCCTCAGTTTCACTGTAGGCATCATTCTGGTCGGGCTTCTGCCCCATATTCAACTGAAACTGCTGTCATTAAAGGCTCAGTAACTTCCCTTCTGGCAAACCTCTGAACCTAATCCATCTTCACTGTCTCTGATCTTTTGCCTGCCTTGGACACAAACAAGTTTTAGGCACTTCCTTGCCATCTTACCCACACGGAGTTTCTGCGACTCCAGCTAGACTCATTTCTGTAAGTGTCTCCACAGTGTAATCTGAGTTGGAAACTTCTCATTGTCCACCTCTACTCTGTCCATGGGACCCCACAGGTCTTATTCTTTAGGTCTTCTCTTTAACCATTCACTCTCTGTGCTTCTCCTCACAGAAACTCTGGATGGCTGGCTTTAGCCGTCATCTCTATGCTGATGACTCAAGTCTAGTCTAACCACCACCACAACAACAAATCTCACCACTTGTGAGCAACGCGCCATCCCCAACTCCATGAGACTAGAAGGAAACTCAGGCTTTTATCCCCCTGCCCTTGGCTTCATTCTTAAGATTCTCTAATACCTCAGTTCTTAAAACTGGGGTAACAAAGTCATACTGCTTTTCACTCAGCCTGTCATACCTAGACACATTTTCTACCTGAGCTCAAAAATTCTTCTTCAGAGCACCTCCAAGAAAAGAAAAAATAAAATTAAAACCAACCAACCAACCACCCACCCCCCCAAAAAATTCCACCAAAACCCAAAACAAAACACCAAACCCACACAAATAAACCAAACTAAATCCTTTTCCAGACATTCACTTCAAAAATATATTTTATCATTTCCACATTAGCTATTTCACCTCTCTATGTCTCTTCACTGGATGCACTCTCATTACTGCATTAAGGATATGTATTTCCTCTTGCATACCTTTACACTACACTCTTACCCTCTCATGCAATGTTATTACATGGGCTAAACATCACACTAAAAATGTACCAAAATGAAATCATATCATGTTATAAAACTGCTCAGGTATTGAGTAGGTAAGAAATGTGATTTCGTAAAACTGACCACTCTAGGTTAAGTGGTTTGTTTTGTTTTTTTGAAAGTGTCAGATGAAAGTAATTGCTACACGCAGTAGGTCAAGTGAGCAATGCTTGAAAACTGGGACAGGGCATCAAGGAGACAAGGAACCATCTCAGCTAAAAGGTGAAATGTGTTATGTTAGCATGTTGTCAGCTAACATTGCTGTACTTTAATTCTGACACATTCACACGTTGAAATAACAATATATTGCATGCCCAGCTCTGGAAAATTCAATATTCTGTAACACTGGGTATAATTAATATTTGCTGGTTTTCTTAATGAAGCCAATTATATATTATAAGAATAAGGATCTTATCTTTATAGAAAGCTACAGTGAAAATAAACACTGTTGACTTATTTAATCTACATGTGTTACCAGCAGTTTTTAATTTCATGCACACTGAACTATTGTTGTAGATTGCATTGTACTCAAATGCAATCATTTCCTTTTAGCTTTCTGGCAATGAGTTATATATATTACATATGCCTGAGACTATGTCTTGCAAGTTGTGAAATGGATGCCAGATCTCTGTACATTTGACCTTTTTCATGGGTATCTAGTGTTCTGTAGGTGAACAAGAGAGACCCGCCACAAGCAAAACATTAGCTTTCTTATTCTGCATTACACCCCAATGGGACAGTCCCACTAATAATACCACTGAGGCACGAAGACAGACTCAAGGAAGTGATGTACACAGATTAATTACCTCATGCTCGTATGTGAAAAAATATGTACCATTGCACTACATAACTTTCAACAGATGTTGTGAAATCAAACCCTTGTCAAAATTCAAGGATTCAAAGATTTCTACAACAGTTTCTGTGCATGACAGAAGGTTAAAATACTTCATCTTAAAGCAAATAAATTAATAAAATCCAGGTTAACAAAGGGATTAAAAAAATCCAAAACTGTTAAATAAGGTCTCCTTATGTTTATTCAAAACAAAGATTAAGACTAAATACAAATGGAAACATGGCTTTCAACTCAGTGTTAACACAACTGAGAAATTCTCTAGATCTGTGGTGCAATTCTGAATTATTCCACCAACTGTAATCAGCAAGCAGACGCAAGACCTAGGTGATAGCCACTTCTCACACAACTCCACTTACATTGGTGGAATGACAGAGAGAAGTGAGGCTCATGTTTGTTTGGGTTTTTTTAATTCTGGGCACACAAGATGTCTGTTCACTGCTTCAGGTACGCTGTCACGATTACCAACTAATATCATCATTGTCTGCTTTGAGGCTGGGGAGGACACATTGGAAAACCTTAGTAAAACTATGTTCTACACTGCTACCCTCTCCCCCCTCATTAGCGGGGCATAAATTCTTCTGAAAGGGATGATGGTGGAAAACTACCCTGGTGGTAGCACTTTTAACCGTAGTGTCAGAGCTCAGAGGGAAAGATGATCTTTCTAAGATGGCAAGTCTCAGAATATTTATGGCTCTTGTAAATCAACACCAACTCCATATACTCTGTTTGGAACCTAACCAGTGACCAGCACGGAGATGAAGCACTGGCCAAATATGCTCATGGTGAGGCGCTGCCCTCAGTAATGGGGCACTTGCTCTAGTCACCAATTTACATTTCCAAATAAGACTGAGCGCACTGCTCCATGTGCAGCACAGCATAACTAGTCTAATCATAAGCAACAATAGAAGCGGATGACTGCACCAAGACCTGTGACCAAAAAAAGACACGGTGCACTTCTGATTCATTGCAGGGTGGGGCTGTGAGAGAGGGAGAAATTGGCACATGATTTTGTAACTAGAGTTTGAAAAGAAAATACACAACATCAGACAGAGAAAAAGCTATAAATCGTTCTCTGAGATAGAAAGTTTGACACTATCATAATTTTCCAGAACAAATCATTGCCATGGGAAAAGTTATACCCCTGTTCAAGCATGGAGGAGGAGAAATCTCAATGAAGTTAAGATCTTTCTCGTGGCAGAAAATTTTAAGACTTATATGTGCTATAATTAGTTTCACATCCTAAGAACAGGCAAGAGAAAAATGGCCATGAGAACAGAGAATGCAGGTCAGACAGCAGTTATCAAGCCCTGCGGTCTAAACTTATAACCAAGTTTCCCATGGCATACTATGAGCTTCAACGCATTTATGCCCAGCTACAAAATCTCTGAGCATTATATACACATATGAAAAAAGCATGCATCATCTCACTTGCACTTCCTTACATGCTATGCTAGCCTCCTCCTTCCTCCTCATAACCTGGGAAAACACCTGAACAAAACCAGACAATCCTGTGGAAAAGGAAATAAAACCTAGCAGAAATGGAGATTCTGCACCCTCCTCTCCCTTCAATTTGATTTGTATGCTAAGAATTTTAAGGTTATCAGAAAATTCTTAGCATGGTAAACTTTATTCTGACGTATAAATTTATGACTACTAAGATGACTTTTAGGAATGTTCAGATCCTACGATTTGCATTTAAGTCATCAGGAAATTGGGACATCGCTTATTCAGATGTTTAAACAAGACTTCACATGTTTCTCATTTAAAAATTTTATCTTACATCCAACTGGGGAACTGAGAAGCAAGACACACTCCCTGAAATCCTAAAATTCTCCCTTTTTTTCAATAGTTTTGCCAGCTAAACTCTGGATGTCTTTGTGTTCTGTCAGACAGGAGAATGAGTCAGTCTGTCCCTAACTGGCCTTCTAAAAAGGAAATTGAGAAGTTTGATGACATATTTGGATAAACACACTCACTGGATAAAATTACTTAACTTTTTATCTCTTTAAGGTTGCTATAAACCTTCAAAATCCTTATAGACTAGATTTAAGTATAGCCAATAAAACCTATAGATTATAAATAAACTTAATGAAAACCACTATATTAAAACTCAAAGGACCTTGTAAACATGCTCATCAAAGCTTCAGCATTGTAATAAAGCACTACATCCATAAATTCATGTTATTAATTGCTAGTCGTCCACAACTCTTATTGAAATATCAGCCCTGTATAGATCATCTTTGGTTCAGAACCCAGTTTCCTCATGGTCTATGAACAGAATGTTACAGCCAAAACTGTAGCTCTGACTGAAGGAGCAACGAATAAACCCAGAGTTTATACAGTTCAACTCTTCTGAGAAGACAGTGAAGACTATTGTTATCATCTGTATGCACTTTAGGTCTCCCTGAGTGTAGTATTTGGCCTAGAAATAAAAGATGGTTGAAATAAACAGTACTGAACCTATAGAAGGGCAGAAATACTGAGCTGATTTAGCTTCCCAAGGCCTCAGTTTACCAAAGGGTAAGGAGATTTAAAATACCTTTTTGGAAAGCATAATTTCTTGCAATAGTGAACATCCAAACAGCACGGTGTGTAATACAGAGTTTTATTAAACGAATGTACCTTACAGGTTCAAGATTCTGACCTCTATGAACTCCCGTTTTCTTTAGCTGTGTATTAACTTCAGATGCAAAGAAAGGAAAGAAGGCATTCCAAACCACAGAGCTTTTACTAGTTTCATAAAATAAAACATTTATTTTACATTAATTATCTATCATGCTGCTTTCCATACCTGCTTATAAGCATTATCAGATTTTAAGATTGGTCTAAATTTCTTGCCTGTAACCAATCTCAAAATTAAGCTAATTTCATATCAATTCAGATTTCACTGCCAGCATTTCATTAAATGTGTAGTTTAACACTAACATATTTAAAGAGCTGAGTCTCAAAACAGTACACACAATCTTGCCCTTGGGTATTCTGATTACTAAATGCAAAGATAGTTGGTTTTGTGATACCCAGAAGGCATCCAGAGCATTTCTTGGAGAAAACTGAGAAGGAGCCATTTACAATAAAAATAACAACATGTAAAGGAATTTGCAAAGTGCTTGGAGACAAAATTAGCTTTTTAGCCACCTGACTACAAGACTTTGTCCATGGCTACATCTTTGAAATGATCCTAGTACCAAAGTGCAGGTTCAGGTAGCAAAGCATCATTTCAGTAAGTAGTTGAGACGACGCAGGAAGAAAGAGCTCAGTTTTATTAGACTGTGGAAAGACTTTTGGAATGGGATGTACAAACTCTACCTAAAATAAAACAAAAACAGGCTGCTGGTATTTTAGTTTAAAATGAAGATGAAAACTGTTTAAAATCAGCAGAAAGTTGGCAGGTGCAAAGGCATGCACAGTTCAGGATGACACATCAATTAGGGATGCAATCATTAAAACTCTGTATTCTTGGAAATAAAGCATTAAAGTAGTTAATGAAGTTTGACGGGAAATAGCAAAGCTCTGTCTAACCAAACAGCACTTCAACCAAGCAAAGTTAAAACAAAACAAAAAAAAAGACAACAGCCAAAGAACAAGGGTGCAAGGGTTCCTATACAAATGCAAGTCCAAGAATTCAACGTAAAAACTGGACTGTCTAGTCTTAAATGTGGACATGGATAGAATGTGCTTCTCAAAGTGTGTGAGAAGAAAATATTCAAAGTAATATGATTATACTATTGATAAAGTATCGAAATCAGAGTAAGAACACTAATTATGCTGGTAGGCGCTGACAGCTATAACAAAATAAGGAAAGCACAAAAGTGGAGAGAATTAAATAATATAAATATATTTCACTCTGTAAAAGCATATCCAGACTTTCTGTGAGATGAAGTTCATATATAGATAATCACATAAATGCTAGACTACTGACCATCAATCCAAAATAATGACCCTTACCACAGAGCGATGAGAGGTAGAAAGGGCAGAAATAAGGGGAATCTGCAGTTATTTTTACATGCTGGATAAATGTCACACTAGACTATAACAAAGAATAGCTATTTAAATACTCTTAACTTTTTGTAAAGTATCTAATCATAAATTGCCATAGGAGGGGCAAGTTATGCGTTTTACTCCTACTAGAACCATCAACTAGTCCACAGTGTAAATATTGAAAAACCAGAGATAAATTCTTAGATTCAACCTGTTTGAGGTAAGAGGGAAGAAAACAAAAAACAACTATCATATCTAGCTTCACGTGGGATAAATATTTAACACTAATGGAAACTAATTAAACAGAGAGTAAACCATTTGAAGGCACCACAGAAACAATTTAACACCACTGACAAAGCAGATTCCATGTAAATGTGTATCAGCAAATCAAAAGCAACTAAAATACTCTCCCCAAAGCCAACTAAGCAATTTAACAACAGATTTAAATAAATTAAGTATAAAGACATCTTAAAAGGGAAAATATGTGCAAAGACAACACAAGAAATAGAAATACTAGTATGTTAAAATCCATCCAAAAAAAGTGGGAAGTCTGCATCCTACTCAAAGTGGAGAACACGGAATTGCTCTAGGCATCCTTCTCTCTGAACACTGAGGCACAAAATTAATTTGGTTCATTTGCCACAATCTTAGGTTTTTTCATTTGTATTTTTCCCTAACTGACAGCATCGGATTCCATTGTGTGGGAAGAGAAGGAGGTTTTCACGTTAGACTGTCTTTATAGACAGAGAATCTGTGAAGCCATCTGAAGTTGAACTGATAACAGAAAAAGCTTTATATCAAATTTGTACAACACGAAGCAACAAGCTTACTAGCACCTTACCAGGACTAACTGGTATTTAAGTGTTCTAAAAAAATGAGAAACTGATGAACTATTAACTGGTGGCTAATTCCTCCCTTAAAAAAGCCAGAGAAATGAGAGGCAGCACTAGTTTTTAACAAGAGATTCTAGGAATAACTCAAGACCAATTCATTTGATTCACCAACTAATTAGAAGAAATTATAGTAAAGAAGAGAACTGACAGACATCAGGCAAACATGAAATACTCTAGCCAGTTGAGAGGAAAGCAGAATTGTGCGCCAAGTCTGCTGTCCTTTCTCATCTGTTCTTAAATTGAGTAACGCTTTGCCCTTCTATCCTCCTGTTAATCCTGGTATCTGCACTGAAGCAAGACTAACTGAGCTTACAGCAGTTCATTCACCCCTTTCCCGGCACAAGTATGTTTTTCATGCACTTTGACGTGCATAAAAACAAAACTCAAGGGTCTGACTAGTTACTCGCAATTGTTTGAAATAGATGTTTACAAAGGCCAATTCTTAATAGAGTTTTTTATGGCTGTGCGCCTATCCATCCCATTTTCTCATCCCTCAGCTAATTTCAAATGAAATGCAAGAAAGAAGCAAAGATCTCTAAATTATGAAATGCCTACAGGGTTATTAAAGACAGATATCTTTTTGTGTCCAGGATATTAAGCAAGAGTCCAGTCTGACCCCAGTAAAAGTACATTGCAGAAAAATTTAGCATTCATCTTAACAGGGGGGAATGCCCAGTAGCTTGCACATTATTGGACACTAAAAAAATCCAGCCATGAAACAAACTTCCATAATTCATTTTGTTTTACATACAAACAGCTTTTTTCCACAGCAAATAATGCTGTTTTTACAAACCTTACAGAAACAGCTGCCTATCCTTATTGCACCCAAATGAAGAAGTAATATCAGAATCTTGATTTGCTATTGCAAAAACTGAGTATTTGCATAATTGTAGAACATCACAATCTTTAATTTTTCCTTCTTTTCTTCCCAAGAATCAAAGAATGAGATTATAGGAACCCATGCAAAAGTCTCCGGAAAAGATCTATAATGAAATATTTAGTCACATTTTCAAGAAATATGTACTAGCATGTGGGGTCATGGTTTCAGAAGAGCTCAGGCATGCAGCCTTCACCCTTAGAGAACTGCAGCCAGACTTCCCAATGCATTCAGAAATGCAGCAGTTCATAACAATAACGGGGGGAGGAATTAAGATGCTGAGCTCACTGGAACAGTTAGGCTTTTAAAAATTATTTCCAGAAAGCAGAGCTCTCCTACCTCCAAGAAGAAAGGGAGAGGCTGTTTATTTTTAAAAGAAAAATACTAAAAATATCTTCAATTACATCCGTCTTAAAAAAAGCTCGAGAGAACATATCCCAGGTCCCCTTCAGTTGAACGTGGAAAAAAATGCAACAAGGTAAAATGTATATGATGAGTGTTTAAGACACTGAAATATCTTCAAGAATTGGGACACAGAAGTACTTGGATCCCAATACAAAACGACACTGAGAACATGAATGCAGAAAAAACCCATCCTGAACCATTTGAATACCATTCCACTTTCTCGTAGCATCCAGACCTCTACCTCAATTAAGAAACTTCTCCTCATGTTATCTTGTTTGTTCAGCTGCTATAATTACAGCAGGAAAGGGAAAAGCTGATGATTTGCTGTATGACATTGAACAAGTCATTACACTTCCTTATTTAACACAAACACCTCACTTCCCTCAACCGTAAAATGGAAGGACAGCACAACACCCTAAGTCATTTCTGGTGCCAAGTCTTATTCACTGTCATTGCATTCAGGACGAATATATAAGACAAGATAGTATACAGCTTTGCACTACAGTTCATAATGTATATACCAAGCAGACATTCCTATGAAAGACTTGTGCATTGGTTTATTTTAGTTTTTTTTAAATAAGTTTATTCTATTTGATTTATCTGTCCTTAGATACTTCAGTCCTTAGTATTAAAACCATTCAATTTCATTTCCTTTTTGGTTCTTGTCATCAGCTCTATAAAGAGTACTTATTTTTGCAGTCATTATGGCCAAAGATGTATTTTTGGTTGCAGCCTGAAAAGAATCCTAACCTTCACTTTCTCTTCAGATAAGTTTCTGTTTCTCCATTCTTATATGAGATATCCAGACTGTCTTATAATAGGTATATTACATCACGTTTTAGTAAGCTTCTTAACATGGAGCAAATTTTGCCCTCCTAGCCTTCATGTTCCCCTCTCAGCTTTCGACTGTAGCTGTAAATTATGTTCAGAAACAAAATGTAAACTTTGTTCCATGTTTGACATTAAAGGCATGATTCAACTTATAGATGAAGACATCTAAAGTAAATGACTTTGTTCAGATGTCCCTGTTGTGAGGCAGGCACCTATGCTCCCAGCACTGGTCCACGGAAACGCACTTATGACAGCTCCACTCAACTGACTGAAGATAGGTGTCTTCACGTGGACTAAAATCCCGCTCCAAAAGTGCTAACTTGTAGATAACTCAGCTAGGGTCACCACTCCTTTTTGCAACCTCTCTTTGAATAGGCAATTTGAAAGATAAATGTTTACCAGGCTGTTTACTGCATTTATAACAAAATCATTTGCAGCACGGTTTCTTGTACCTCTCCCTCATGTGCCGGTACTGACCACTGACTCTGACCCAGCTTAACTGTTTCACATCTATTGCATCTGCCCATTCAGATTTCTTGCCATTCTACTTCTGTTTACAGAATCAGATTTCACATTTCAGTTCTTTAGGAGGAACAAACATCTTCTTTTGGAAGAAAATTAATTCAGCAAATGGAACACACACACCTCCCCCCCCGCCCCCAAACCCAACCCAAACAGCAAAAAAACAGAAATATCTGGAAATTACAGATTTTATAGAAGCCCATGAACATCCATTCTGCACTCTGAGCCTGAAGCAAGTAGAATGTGACGAGCAGATATGCAATGTATGGTGGAAGTTATGTCAATTCTCACTTGGCAGTAAAAGATAAAATGGTTAGGAAATTGGTGCTAAACCAACATGGTTTAAAAAAAGAAATGTGAGAAAGAAAAAGAAAAGTTCTTATATTACTGCTGTCTTTTCTCATTATTCAACTTGGGATATCCCTATTTATCAGCAAAGGAAATATATAATGACATTTTCATGGGAAGGGGAAAAAAATACAATCACTATTTGATTTCTAACTGGCTGAGTTTAGAGTTACATTAAGAACTTGAGGTTTGTTTGAATGTTTACTTTATAAAAACTCACAGTTGAGAAGCTAGCAGAATAAACTGCATTATCATTGTCAGTGTAAATTACAGGTTTTGTTTGCCATAGCCCTCTGCAATGAGAAGCTGGCCAATAGCCAAACAAAAGTGAATAATTTAAAACACTCAATCAGTTACATTCTGAGACATTTTGTTTAGCATTTAATAAGCTCTCCAGGGATGGAGAAATTACTAGAACACATTGTCTTGACATGAGCTAAAATGGTCCTCTCTCATCACCACATTTTTGGGAATTTCACATTAATGCATTAGATGAACATAGGTCCGTATATATATACATACACAGGCATATATACATGCTCATATTTTTGCACGTATGTATATTGGGATACATTTAATTTGACAGTTTTGCACATCTGATGTTCTTTACCACATTCCATCTTTGAACTGAAATGTCCATATTCAGTAAAGTTTCTATACACATTTATACATTCATTTGTCTGTCTACTCTGTCCGCAGGATTTCTTGTTTTATATAGTAAGAGAGGACACAATCAAATGCATCATACACAATGCATCATGAATGGACAGTGAAGACTGTTCAGGAACTGTTCTTTAGTTTACCTCACATTATGGAGAAAGTGAGCCTTTATTAATATAAAAACATGATAACTCCAAAACTAAAAATATATTAAAAAGTTTGTGTTTCTTTCATTGATAATCAGGCTATCACACTCATTTTTACCAGAAGTTTCTGAGCCTAAGAATTCAGGAAATTCTGCTGAGCCTTTAGATGCAAAATAAAGACACTAAAATTGTCAACAGTTGTTTCTGAGGATTCAGGGGCAAGCAGGAAAGAGAAGGGAAAATTATTATTTTGAGATCAAATGTATGTCGTCTTAGAAGTCAAAATGAGACATTATTATAGAACAAATTATTCTGCCCCGCTTACCCTATATTTTGGCTCCTACGCTTTTGTTAGGCATCCTATGTCAGTCATTGTCGAGAGTCCTGATATTATGCTAGAGTAAGTGTCCTAACATAGCAGTACATAGGCTCTGATTTCAACACATCATTATGTGACACCTCAGCTGGAGTACTACGCCCAGCTCTGGGGCCCCCAACAGGAGGAGGACATGGACCTGTTGGAGCAAGTCCAGAGGAGGGCCATGAAGGTGATCAGAGGGCTGGAGTGCATCTACTACGAAGACAGGCTGAGAGAGTTGGGGTTGTTCAGCCTGGAGAAGGCTCCAGGGAGACCTTATAGCAGCCTTCCAGTGCTTAAGGAAAGATGGGGAGGGACTTTTTATCTGGGAGAGTAGAGGCAGGACGAGGGGTAATGGCTTTATATGGATGGAGGGGAGACTTAGATTAGATATAAGGAAGAAATCATTCACTACAAGGCACTGGAACAGGTTGCCCAGAGAAGCTGTGGAGGCCCCATCCCTGGAAGTGTTCAAGGCCAGGTTGGATGAGGCTTTGAGCAACCTGGTCTAGTGGAAGGTGTACCTGCCCATGGCAGGGGGATTGGAACTAGATGATCTTTAAGATCCTTTCCGACCCAAACCATTCTATGATTTTTAAATTTTATTTAGTACCAAAAGGGAGGTTGGGCCATTTCAGAGTATACTGTGGCTGTTGACTGAATGTGGTTTCTTTAATTGTGCACCTTAAGAAATTCAAGACACCACACAAGCTTTAAGGAGTGGACAATACTGATGCTTCTCAAAACATAGCATTTCATCAGTTGTGCAGAGGAAAGGTGCACAGGCTGGAGGGTTTACCATAACGCCTAATTTCTTACTGCACAACTGTCCTCATCCTGTGAGACCTGCCGTTCATGCTTGTCCCACTCTAAAGGTGTAGTACATATGTCACACAGGCAACATCCGATTCTTTGAAATAGCATCTGCTCAGCTGCAGCTCTACTCGTATCTCAGCGGCCAGCTCAACAGAGGGCATGACAGGCCTCATGGCCTCCAACTACAACTTCTGTTGATGGTCTGGAATAAGAGTCAGAGCCACCAAAGCTACCCTGTAGCCTCTAGCCAGCCTTTTCACAGACATTATCAATACCCTCCCTCTCCTGGGGAGGACAGTATTACTTAGTGCCTTACCAAAGTTGGTATCTTATCTAGAAGTCTGCATCAGGACTAAGAGGAGACTGTATCTGTATACATACACATGTACACACACACACACACTTTCCTGTAGCCAGCTTATGCGTTACTGATAGCATCACATCAACAAGCTGTAAAGATATCAGCAAGATGTAAAGAGTATTGAACCCAATTAGGATATTTGCTAATACATGATGAAAGGTACTTCCTAGGTATCCAACAACTTCTTCTAAATAACTGTAAATGCCTTTGAAAACCGGTGCCACCAGTGGAATTTTGTTTTTTTTGATCATGGGGAGGTTTACATGGCACCAGGCCTCCTGGAGACAGATGGAATTCAGCTGTCTCAAAGACGGAAAAGGATCCTTGCTCATGAGATGGCAGGGCTCATTGAGAGGGCTTTAAAGTAGGTACAAATGGGGAAGAGGATACAATCAAGCTCGTGAGAGATGAGCCTAGGGGCAGCAAGTCAACATTGGGGGAGAAATCGATAGCCCAGCTCAAGTGCATCTATACCAATGCACACAGCATAGACAACAAACAGGAGAAGCTGGAAGCCATTGTGAAACAGGATAGTTATGACATAGTCACCATCACAGAAACATGGTGGGATGACTCTTATGACTGGAATGCTGCAATGGATGGCTATAAGCCCTTCAGAAGGGATAGGCAGGGAAGGAGAGGTGGTGGGGTGGCTCTGTATGTTAGGGAGTGTTTTGATTGTATAGAGTTCAATGACTATGAAGGCAAGGTCAAGTGCTTATGGGTAAGGATGAGGGGGAAGGCCAACAAGGCAGATATCCTGTTGGGAGTCTGTTATAGACCACCCAATCAGGATGAAGCAACAGACGAAGCATTCTACAAGCGGGTGATGGAAGTCTCACAATCCCCAGCCCTTGTCCTAGTGGGGGACTTCAACTTACCAGACATCTGCTGGAAATACAACACAGCAGAGAGGAAACAGTCTACGTGAATCCTGGAGTGTGTGGAAGACAACTTCCTGACACAACTGGTAAGTGAGCCTACTGGGGGAGGTGCCTGGTTAGACCTGCTGCTCACGAACAGAGAAGATCTGGTGGGTGATGTGGTGGTCAGAGGCCATCTTGGGCTCAGTGGCCATGAAATGATAGAGTTCTTGATTCTTGGTGAAGTAAGGAAGGGGGTCAGCAAAACCACTACCATGGACTTCTGGAAGGCAGACTTCAACCTGTTCAGGACACTTGTTGAGAGAGTCCCTTGGGAGACAGTTCTGAAGGGCAAAGGGGTGCAGGAAGGCTGGACATTCTTCAAGAAGGAAGTCTTAGAGGCACAGGAGCAGGCTGTCCCCATGTGTCGTAAGACGAACCAGTGGGGAAGACGACAGGCCTGGCTGAACAGGGGAGCTCTTGCTGGGACTCAGGGAAAAAAGGAGAGTTTACCACCTTTGGAAGAAGGGACAGGCAACGCAAGAAGAGTATAGGGATCTAGTTAGGTCATGCAGAAAAAATATAAGAAAGGTGAAAGAACAGCTAGAACTTAATCTGGCCACTGTCGTAAGAGATAACAAAAAAGGTTTTTATAAATACATTAACAACAAAAAGAGAGCCAGGGAGAATCTCCACCCCTTATTGGATGCGGAGGGGAAGATTGTCCACAAGGATGAGGAGAAGGCTGAGGTATTCAATGCCTTCTTTGCCTCAGTCTTTAATAGTAAGACCAGTCATCCTCAGGGTATTCAGCCCACTGAGCTGGAAGACAGGGACGGAGAGCAGAGTAAACCCCCCATAATCCAGGAGGAAGCAGTTAGTGACCTGCTACACCAACTGGACAGCCACAAGTCTATGGGCCCAGAAGGGATCCACCCCAGAGTGCTGAGGGAGCTGGTGGAGGAGCTTGCCAAGCCACTCTCCATCATTTATCAGCAGTCCTGGTCAATAAGGGAGGTCCCAGATGACTGGAGGCTTGCCAATGTGACACCCATCTACAAGAAGGGCCAAAAGGAGGATCCAGGCAACTATAGGCCTGTCAGCCTGACCTCAGTGCCAGGAAAGATCATGGAATGGTTCATGCTGAGTGTACTCATGCAGCATGTGAAGGACAACCAGGGGATCAGGCCCAGCCACCACAGGTTCATGAAAGGCAGGTCCTGCTTGACCAACCTGATCTCCTTTTACAACCAGGTGACCCACCTGGTGGATGAAGAAAAGGCTGTGGATGTTGTCTGCTTGGACTTTAGTATGGCCTTTGACACATCTAGCATTCTGCTAGAGAAGCTGGCAGCCCATGGCTTAAGACAGGCGTACTCTTTGCTGGGTTAAAAACTGGCTGGATGGCTGAGCCCAGAGAGTTGTGGTGAATGGTGTTAAATCCAGTTGGCGGCAGGTCTCAAGCGGTGTTCCTCAGGGCTCAGTTTTGGGGCCAGCCTTGTTTAATATCTTTATTGATGATCTAGACGAGGGGATTGAGTGCACCCTCAGTAAGTTTGCAGATGACACCAAATTAAGCAGCAACGTTGATCTCCTTGAGGGTAGGAAGGCTCTGCAGAGGGATTTGGACGGACTGGATCAATGGGCTGAAGCCAACTGCAATAGGTTTAACAAGGCCAAGTGCCAGGTCCCACACTCGGGTCACAACAACTCCAGGCAACGCTACAGGCTTGGGGAGGAATGGCTGGAAAGCTGCCTGGCAGAAAAGGATCTGGGGGTCCTGGTGGACAGCTGGCTGAACACGAGCCAGCAGTGCGCCCAGGTAGCCAAGAAGGCCAATGGCATCTTGGCCTGTACCAAGAATAGTGCGGCCAGCAGGAGTAGGGAAGTGATCGTTCCCCTGTACTCAGCACTGGTGAGGCCGCAGCTTGAGTACTGTGTTCAGTTTTGGGTGCCATAGTATAGGAGGGACATTGAGGCGCTGGAGTGTGTCCAGAGAAGGACAACAAAGCTGGTGAGGGGTCTGGAGAACATGTCTTATGAGGAGCAGCTGAAGGAATTAGGATTGTTTAGTCTGGAGAAGAGAAGGTTGAGGGGAGACTTTATTGCTCTCTACAACTACCTGAAAGGTGGCTGTAGTGAGACAGGCGCTGGTCTCTTCTGCCAAGTAACTAGCGACAGGACAAGAGGAAATGGGTTCAAGTTGCACCAGGGGAGGTTTAGGCTGGACATTAGGAAAAAATTTTTCACTGAAAGAGTTATCGAACACTGGAACAGGCTGCCCAGGGAGGTGGTTGAGTCACCATCCCTAGATGTGTTTAAAAGTCGTGTAGATGTGGTGCTTAGAGACATGGTTTAGTGGCAGACCTGGTAGAGTAGGGTCATTGGTTGGACTAGATGATCTTAAAGGTCTTTTCCAACCTAAATGTTTCTATGATTCCATGATTCTATATCTAGGAGAAAGTAGGTTGTGAAAAGGAACCAGGAAGGCTTAAGGAGAGAGTAAAGAAACAAACTAAGAACAACAGAAGAAACCTTTCTACTAAATTGCAGCAAAAGTGCCTAGCCTTTCTCTCGGAGTAGGCCAACAAAATCTACTATGAGGCTGTTTAAGGTCCAAATCCCTGTGTCTCTCTAACATCACACGAAAGGTTGTGTGACTACATCACGACCAAACGCTGGTGTTCCCTGTAACATACATGCCCTCCAACCTGACAGACATGTTCTTTTCATGGAGGAGGACAGCAGAGAAGGGGCTACAGGCCAGCAGGACAATTCATAAAGCCCACACAGGACTCCTTGCCTTAAGGAATGATAGTAAAAAAAAAAAAAAGTCTGGTGAAGGGTTCTGGCAGGCCATGCCTAACCCCGATGGTCACAGACTGGCTCTCCTGATCTGAAATGAGGTTTTGGAGAAAGAAATTGGGAGGAGATATTTATCAACCAAAAGCCTCAAGTTATCCTTAAATGCACAGACTTGGGATGAGGTCTGGCACAGGGTTCCTTACAGACTGTGCTGTATGAAATATACACCCTGTAAGCTCGTAGTTTATCTGTTGTTATAACCTGTACTGGCAATACATTACCCGGGAGGAAGAAACAACTGAAGCTGTGGGAGTCAGGAGGCAAGGACTCCCCCCTGATGCTGCCACACACCCTTCCAGAACACATTATGATGCCAGCTTTGGTACCTGCACCATACACTGCTTATCCGTCTCAAAGAATACAAGAATGTTTGACCTGTTGTTTCTCATCAAAAATATCATTTAGGAATCTGTTACGTGATTTTGCCATTTTTCTTCTTTTCCAACCAAACAAGATTAGATTTTGCTAAGCTTTATGCTTACAGATTGTCTTCTACTTGGCAGTGTCAACGAAACGCACAAAGGATTACGTGTAGAAAAGGTTATGCTACAATCCCCACCACTGTCTTTTTCACGCTGCAACACGTTGAACTGCTGCAGGTTATCAAAGTGAGTCAAAAATGGCATAGTGTGAAACCTTTACACTTTGGCTGCTCGGTAAACAGGACTTAGTAATGCAAGCGCAACAAGTAAAATAAAATTTCACCTCCAAGTATATCTGACAAAGAAGAAAAGCTGCAGCCTCTATAAAACGAGTTACACACAGCAATGTGTTGCATTTCTCTCTTAAAAATAAAAGTACATTTCACACCTCCTTTTTCATTTTCTTTAGTAATATTCTGAAAAGGCCAGAAAATCTCTACATGAAATTAGCAAAAAAATACTAGGAAATATTAAGGAGAATTTCACTAAACTTAGTTTAGGTGATCTTTTTATTCTCTACTACCAAGTCACTACGAAATGGCAATGACTGTTGTTGGTGCCCTAAATACACATAAACAAATATGAAAAACTGAAATTAAGATGGTTTGGATTCCTAGAAGGGCAAGGGAGTAAAGGGAAAGGAGTTAGCAATGCCTGTTCCGGGGGGGGTGGGTGGGTGCAGAATCAGTCATAAATGTAAAAATCCTGACCTGGTGACCATAATCTCAAAAGGTGAGTTTAGGTTTCAATTACTGTCATCTATTTATATTGTTGAAATATTTAATTCATTAGTCTATATGTAAGCTATTATTATACACTTTAGTTTCTCCACACTAATTAGCTAACATCCTAGGAGTTTACATCTTTTAAAAACACACACAGTCTGCTTAAAAAGAAAGAGGTAAAAAATAGCATCAGAAGACATTCTAGAGTATAAAAAACAAATATTTACATAGGGTCTCTACTCTAGTCATGTTGCATCCTCCTCTTATAATATTTACAAAGTTCAAATTATCATTTGCAATAAAGCCTCAAAAGCATTAGATTTGTTGTCTCTATAGTTTATCCAGCAAGCTCATCAGAGTATGCAATTCTTAATCATCTCTAGGCAAAATTTCAACATAGAAAAGAATCTACAACAGCAGCAGCAATCCAAGCAGGATGGGGAAGTAAACAATAAAACTGATCCCCAAGACCCACAGAAGAAAGCCATCCTGGTAGAGCAAACCAACACAGCCTGTATTAAATCCTGAAAAAATGACTCCAATGACACTGGACAAAAGGATTCTAAGAATTCTAAATTTTGAAGAAGCTCAAAATCCACCCCTGCTAGAAGTCTCAGTTGAGAGACCATCTATCTTCTCAGCATTAGAACCCAAACGTGACTGTGATTTCCAAACCAAAGTCAATCTATGACTCTCCTCAAAATATCTTGTACCCGCTGCTGTATAACAGCACAGGTATGACACACAGCAGGCAGGTCAGCACTGACTAATCATGCCATTGTTTTTAGAAGCAGCTAAATTGTTGGAGTCATCCTTACAAGGTTAGATCTTTAGACATCTTCCTGTGTCCTGTACAAAGATGCATCAAGTGAACTAAGAACAAGGACTTGTTAAAGAAGGTAGGAAGAGATGCATGATGAGATTGATCCATTTCAAATTCTGAGTGGAAAATTTACAGGGGTTTCAGATCAGCAGGTCTCTAAGTTACACTTCTGATCAATGCTCCATAATTCTATTGCTGAGAAGTGAAAGGTAGACCAGAATCGAAAAGGGTTTCTCCCAGTGCCCTGGTGGCAAACCAAACAAATACAAGACAAATACAGGAAGAAGATACTAATTTTGTCAGTACCACTAGTTGAGTCTACAAATAAAGCGGTCTGCTGAAAACAGCATCAGATGGATCTTAATTCAGAGCGTGGAAAATAACAAGTGCCTTACCCTTCCCCACCATCCAGCTCTTGCAATAAATACACAAACCAGCTCCTGAATTAGTTCTAAGGAGTACATTTGGCCAAAATTTTCTCAAAAATGACATATTCGCAAACTTCAACATCAGCATCACTCCACCAATACTTGAAGAGATTATCTATCTGAATTCTCTACAAAGTAGGCAGTAATGGGGCATGCTTTTGGAAGCCAGAGCTACGCATCTGCACGCAGCTTTTTTCAAAGCTCTAAAAACATGTTTTAAGCAGCCAATAGGTCAGAAAAAAGAGGAACTGTTTATATGGCAATTAGTTGCCAGGTCTTCTGGTAAGAACAAGTTCCTAAAGCTCAGCTGATCAAGAGAAGGATATGTTGCTTTCTTAGGAAAAGGCAAGACTCCTGGTGGCATAAAAGCACATATTTTGGCCTTCAATCAGGGAGGGATGGCAGCAGTGGCTGGCTGTCATCCAGCATTTGCTATATGGGGACTGAAGTAACGTCCAGCAGTAGTGTTACTGTTGCACATGAGAAAAGGAAGGGAAAAAAGGACAAGTTCACTTGTCCTGAAAAGGTTGCTAGCACTACACAAGAATTAACTACACATGCACATGCACTCTGTGCCCAACAGGCAGCCCGCATGTGTCTGTTTGAAATTTGCTCTTCGGCGAGATGGTTGCCAGTCATGGCACACAGACACGCTCCAACCCTGTTGCTTAGAAGGGCTGTACAAATCATTTCAAGTTCCTCACACCATAAAAACGTCACATCTTGTGACTACAGTTTCATGGTGATGGAATACAATGACGTAAGAGCCATGCTTCGACAGAAGAGACAGGGCAGAAGAGCCACTCTGCCACCTGACAGTGCATAGTAGTTGATATGTTTTAACCAACACAAGTGAAACAAAAAGCTCTACCTCAAACAGGACAAGTCCTCATGGCATTTTATGCTGGTGTGATGGCCAATTCACGGAAAAACGCACATCGGCTGAAGGGTTTATGATACAAAATGTAATTATCTCCTTAGTGGTTACTTGCTCAGAAACTGAAACTCAAACTGAACAGCAGAAGGGCCAAATTTCTTTAAATGCACTCTGCAAAACTGATCTGTCATTAGGAGGCAGGGCCCCACAACAAGGATACAAGGCCTTGGTCCCTTCTGAACTGCATCACTCTAGTCCACACATAATTAGTTACAGGATTCTCTGTGAATGGAAGTGATTCCACCAAAGTCAACTTACTAAAAAAACCTACAGGACAACTAAATGCATTTACACTTAAGTAAAATAAGACATACAGAAGCTACCAAACAGAGTATATTTAATAATTTTCCTTAAACTTCTTTAAAAATGTCTCTTCCTTCCTCCAAAACAAGTAGTACATTATTAATTTTTGTTGTTTAAAACAAAAAGAGGAAAAAAACCAGGTTCCTCTCCACATATTTATGAAAAGAAAGAAAAAACCCCTAACCAATTCCACAGATTTCTACGAATTCCAGATGCATTTTCCTGGATTTTTGCTAACATGGGTCAGCACCAAAATAACATAAATAGGTTTCCTTTCAAAAAATGTGTTTTCATTCCTTTTGCTGACAGAATTTGTGATGTCATTTACTCTGGTAAAGAAACTAGCTCAGATTTCTCAATTTTTCAGGCTGTTAGTTGTTAACACAAATACTAATTATGGAGGGGTTTTTTTGGTTTGATTTTTTTGCTAGAGCTGGCTTTTTATTTATTTTTAGAAGTTTAACACTGCATGCTTTCCAAATTTAAGTAAGATTGGTAAAGCATCTGTCCTTCTTCTCCCCAAAATAAGCTACATTTGCTGGCATAACGCAACCAACTTATAAATGAGTATTTCTTTACAATCTCACATAGAACTTACCATCTCAAAATTAAATCACTAGACCATAAAAACCCAGAGCCAGAAGAGGTCAGAGAGAAGAGTGAGCAAAATTAAAATGTCATTTAGTCAATTTTCCTTTTACATGCAAGGATTAAGATCCCCTCAGAGTATGGGCTATAATATGACCGATCAGTTGCTGAGTTTCAGTTCTCCAAGGGTCCCACTACTCTTCGGAAAAGAAGCCATACTTCTGAAGGCAAACATGGTAGGAGACATTCTCCCAGGTTTTGATCAACCATTTTTCAACAGAAAGAAAACAGACTGCTTTCCTGCTAAGCATTTTTGAGAACATATTCTCTAGATTGAAGAGTTTTCAGCTGCAGGCCGAAGTTCCTAAACACACATTTTGCAAGTCAACAGAAGCCCTATAGGACTAGGTTGGATTTTGACCTTCCCAACAACACCCTCACCTGAAATTGATTATTTAACTCAAGGCACAAAATTAACTGAGGAAACAGAAAGAGCTACCCATGTTTTATCCACATCACATACAGTTCAAGGGACTGCATTTTGCTTACAATTGTGCACAAATGTATGCATGGGGTAGAAATGCTTCTTAGACTAAAGTTAGCAGGTTACCTCAGCATGTACTTCACACTGGAAACATCATTCAGATGATGCCTGTTTCCAGGACAGCTCTTCTTTTCACTAAGCAGTAAATCTTAAATTGCATTAAGCCACAAACATTCTTGCTAACTTAACATTGTAAAAAAAATCCACAAACTTGAATATTAGAATACAGGAGGTTTTCAATTTTTCCTCTTTTAAAATGAGAATATGAACGAAGACAGGTTTGTGTTTTTGCACCCAGATTTTTCCCTCTATTCCTTGGCAGAGAGGCTCTGAACCTCACACATCACCTTCCACTCCCTCAGAGTGTTCTTTGGACAAACGTTATGAAGGAACTACAAGATACGGGCTACATACAGAAAACCTGAATAAATGGTGCATACATTTTTGTCTATAAATAAATCAGTCCCTCAGAAGTTAAGTGTACCAATTATGTGGCTAACTTTAGGGCAACAAATTTTCCCTTGCCTTCCTATTGCCATATGCCTGTCATTTTTTTCCTATGGTTTCCACTCACTGTTTCAAACATATGTTGCCACTTATGTGCCAAGAAAGGAATCTCTGAATTACCCCCTTCATGTATGATGAAATGGCAGACTGAATGGAGCCAGAGAGAGCACCATTAGCAGTTATTCACACTTCTGTTTTCTCTTAAGTTCCTCTCCTCCAAAGTTTATTCCTCCTCTGCAAGGGGATGTAGAACTATAAAGCCATCCATGACTCATGCTGCAGAATATATAGCTGCAGCCATGTACCAGAGAAGCAATTTTTTTTTAAATTTTTTTTAAAGGCCACCTTAAATAAACTTTTTCTTCTTTCAGTTTCCAGATGGAGGATTCTTTTGTGAATCGCTTACCCAAGCATCAACACTGGTGATCCAACATTCTTTTCTTGTAAACTCACTGCTCAGTTTACCAGTGGTTTGCAGCCTCCCTCCCTGCAACTCTTGCTTCCCGGGGTCAGCCTGGGTGCACACTTCACAGTCCCAGAGCAGTGGACCTCAAAAAACATCTATAGCACTACCCGTGCTCTTCTTTTCCTCCTCAAGAGAAGACCATGAAAAGATAAAGTCATGCACATAATTCTTCAAGAAGGGGGGGGATTAAGTAAAATCTGAATGGAGGGAAAAAACAGGATGCACAAACAACCAAAAAGCAAGTCAGTTTGATGACTTAAATTCCCACAATGCCAAATTCCCCATGCTCCTGAGGGTGGTTTCTTCTGGCACCCTGAAAATCCAGCTGAGTAACATCCCACAAGGATACAGTGTATCTTCAGCACTCTAATAACTCAGTAGAAAAAGAGCTATACACTAAAACGTATGCCAGCAGCTACCTTTCAACCTTGCTAACGTTAAACAGAGGTAATGGGAAGTTAGTCCATCAAGAAACATTTCTTTAAAACATGTTAAAAATAACCAAGCATTTCCAGAAGGAGTCAATGACAAACACAGTGCAAAAGTAGATGTGTTGGATAGTTTCAAGAGAAGTTACCAAAAAAAAAGAAATAATTCATGAAATAAAAAGTGTTACTAAACTAAAATGAATTCAAAGAAAACTAATGCCCTCAGTATTTTCTTCTCTGACGCTCTTGCATTGATTATCAGCATCAAAATTGCCATGTGGTAATACTAGATTGTTTGGTTTTGGGTTTTTTTGTTTATTTGTTGTTTTTTGTTGTTGTTGTTAATGTGAGGAGATACAGACAGAAGTCTTCAAAGGGGAAAAAAAAAAAAACCCAAAAAACCCAAAACATACTTCAATGCCAGAAGATTACTTAAATTAAATCGCATGATCAGAGGCCAAAGAACTACCTTTTGCCTCCATTTAAATTCTCAAGAGCATAATGAAACTAATAAACATGCACAGCCTGAAACCTGGTATTTTTTAATTTTGTAAGGACATTATTAATTACTTAAAGACATGGGTTCATGCTAAGAATGGAAACTATCCAGCACGTCCTACTTTTACATTGTTTTTTGCTATTGAGTGACTCTTCCTGGACATGCTTGGTTATTTTTACCTGTTTTTTAAACATAATTATCATCATAGGGTTTTATGTTTGTTATTTGCAAGGTGTCCTATGAAACCAACTAGAATTCATGCACAATACTGCTTTTCCTTAATTCTTGGAGTAGTGGCCCCAACGTGAAACGATGTTATGTTCTTCCTGTTCCTCTTCAGTGCCACAAATTTCTGCCCTTACTGATACCAACCTCATCTTTTCTGGACATTAATAAGAAATCATCATATTTCTTGAAAAATAGAAACATAGTAGAACATAACTCAAACCCTCATATTTATCTTGATGCAGCAGTGAAAACTGAAGAAATCCTCCACCACTCACTTCCATCACTAAAATGAACAAAAAGAGCCTTACAACACACAAAGCTGTTTTTCAATTCTAACTTTCTTCAAAAAGCATGTAAAGAAAAGGAACAGTCAGCAGGGTAAAGCAGCAATTACTGGGTCCAGAAAGTTTCAAATCACCCACTGTTAGTGAGGGGATGCAAAAGTTCTTTGGTCCTTTTGCAGAAAAAGGAATACTCAGACTTAAGTCAGAGATACCAAAAGGCAGGAAAGCCACATGGCAAGGTCCACTGCCAAAAGAGAGAAATCCCACAGGCTGATTTTTTTCTACCTAAATCCAAGGGGGGGGGGGGCGGGGCTGAAATCAATCTTGTTTTCCTAAACACACATCAGTAACATGTAAATTTAGCTCTCCAAATTAACTAATAATCCTTTGTCCCAATGCCTGCCCCACAACTGGTATAAAGATCGCTGAGAGACTGAAACAGAAAGATGCCAGAAAGATTAGGACGAAAATGTCACACATGTACACCCCAAACTGTTCTAAACAGAACTGCTGAGAAGTAAAAGTAAAGCAAACTGGTAGGATGCTGAACACCACCTATTGCCTATCCAATGGATAAAATGAATGCAAGTTCCAACTGTTATTTCATCAAAAAATTGAATATTAACTATATTAATTAAGCCTTCTGAGTACTCACCCATACTCTGTGCTGTGGATGAATGACAAAAAAAGTCTAACTACACTGTCTGCTGTGAACAGATCAAAATACAAAGAAGTTTTAAATAAGTCTTCACACTGCACACCTTCCTTTCCACTTGAGGATCTTAAGTATTACACACACGTATGTCCCAGTTGTCCTTGAAGCATCAAGATGAGTATTTTGAGGCTGACACTTTCAAAATCTGTATCGTGTTTCAAGATTTTATGGGAGCACTGACTACCTGGAATTGATTTGGAGAAGAAACTGGGGGGTCTGTGAAATGACCAAATCAAATTTATTATTTCTGAGGATATGGTGGGACAGGCACACTAACAAAAAAGTTGCCAACAAGTTCCCACTCTTCAGCAAATATATCTGAATAGCAAAGTCAATATTGATGAACGACTCATATTGGTGCCTAATTTGGTCTAGGAGCAGGGAAGGAGGGAAGAGAGAAGCAAAAATCTATGGCCTTGGGTTCAGTCAGTCTTTTCACTGAAGAACACCTTCTGGTCTAAAGGGTACACATACCCAAAGACTGACTAGCAGTTTTAATGTGAAATTTTGGTGCAATTCTACCCTGAAGTCACGCATAAAAACTATGTTAAGACAACACAGCAAATCACCTGTAGATCATCGTAACATAAAGCTCAGACTTTTAAATGCTTGATTTCGTTATTTTTTAATGTGGTCTCATTTCCCACGGAGTAGGGACCTACCTATTTATTTTATTTAAGATGAGGTTTATGAAGTCCAGGGTCATTAAAACTAGACTGAGATCACACAAAATACCACAACAATCAATAAAAGACCAGACTTTGGAACCACTTTCCTATAGCTTGAGAACTACAAAGTCTGTATCATACCTTTCACAAAAAAAGGTCTTACTAAAAATCAGATTTGTTCTAAACTGGACTGATTAAAGTTGCCAGACAAATAACAATAATTTTGCGCATATGATCCTTAACAAGTGAATAACTCTAAAAAGTGCTAAAATTAGCTTAGAAAGACAAATTTAGTATTCCATAACCAAAAAAGTTTCTTTCTGGTATTTTTAAGTGGATCATTTTCCAATAAATTAAAACCACAGACTGAGTGGAAATTGGTCTGCCTCCTTTGAATTCATTAACAAGAGGAACTATACCACATGAACTTTCAGGATATCGGTCTATAAACATATCTGTAAAACTTTTCTGGTTCTTTTTGTTTGTTTTAATAAATTTAAGTACATTTACAGAAAGAAATTGAGCTCTTAACCAATTTAAGATCTTATTTTCTTCAGCTACACTCTTCCCAAGTGAATCCTATCCCCAGTCTATTACCTCACTTCAACTTTGTTAACAGGATGGTTAGGAAATAGTTAATTTTGCAAAATTACATATTCCACATGCAACTACCATTCAGCATCCCACCCTAAGGGTACAATCAACCAATACTTAGTTCTGATTATGTAATGCTTATATTTGATATCCCACTTGAGAGCTCTTTTGGATATAAAGACAACTATAGCATAGTGACTTTGAAATAAGATGATGTAATGTTACTTTCAAAGTAACAAAACATCTGAGCATGCCCACTGTGAACAACACAATTCAGAAGCCCAAGAACATTTCAGTCCGAACCACTCAATTGCTGGAGAGCTTTGTCTCTCTTTCTGGTTTGTTTCTCTGTAGCTCTTACCAACTCTCTGATACCAAAAACAGAAATCATAACTTTCTTCAAAACCAGTCACACAAAAAACCCCACCCAGAACAACCCACCTTCGTTTGAAGTTAACAGGTTCTCAAAAAAATTGAATAAAAAACCTCTCCCAACTTGTATTTATGAATAAGAACATGAAAAATGTTTTCCAGATAACTTTAAGCAAGGCCCAAAAGGCAGCAGTCAAAAGAACACATGCAGGATTTGTGCAATTCTGAAAAGACAAGTTACATGTGGAAATCCAACTTGTATCAATACACCTGTAGCTTAAGGGTTATTAAGGTGTTTAACTTGGGATTTACATTCATGTGTTGCAAGTTAACACATACCCAGTACGTTCATTGTTCATCAAAGTAGAACAGTAATAACCTATGAACGTCATAAGACCATGCACACGCACATACAGTTTTAAAAGGACTGTCACCTCATGGGGCTTTTTATATAGCAGCTTTCTTATTTCAGGTCAATGAAGAAGTGTTTTTTAAAGAGGAAAAAAAAAAAACCCAACCTTACCGAAAGTAAAACATTCTAATGTTCACCAGAAGAATCACACAACAAAACAACAGAATTCTATTATCAACTCAGTAAAATCGCTCTCACTGAAGAGGTTGCTATGAATAGTGACAGACAGCGAACGTCAGAGTCAGAAGAATGAAGACAGACAAACAAATTAAGCCAAAGCTGTATTGGAAAACAAAGTGAACATTTTTCTTCATTGCGAAAGAGATGACCGTTTTCAGTCTCCTCAATGCCATGCAATTGACAGCAATAAATTGGCCCTGTTTGAAATAAAAGATTCCCAAGATAATTCCATGTAGAAATGCAAGACACAGCCATTTTCCTTTCTAAACTCAGATTAATGCCAAAGTGAAAAGTATGCACTTGAGACTGTGTGGACTACTTCCTGATTCTGGACCTCTTCCCTTGCCCATTGACCTCCCTTAGGGAACAAAAGTGCAATCGTAAGTCTCCCTGCATTCCAGTACAAATGCTAAAAATGCCTCTTAATCATTCTTTCCCAGTCACTCCATCGGACATCGGCATCTTTGCATGGTCCTCCCTCCACCTTCCAATAATCCACTTAAGGATTTTCTTCTTTCAACAGGACAAAGGCAAACTGAAACCTCACCTGACAAACGTTAGCCTCTTTTATTGCTTTTGGCTCCTGGATGCAGTTAAAAATCAGAGACAAGCACAGAGTAGCACAAGAGGAGAAGAAAAGAGGAAAGACTTGTTAATATCTGGTGAAGTAGTTAAAGAAAAAAAAAAAAAGAAAAAACCCAAAAACTTCACAGGGTGATTTGGTCTACCTGTTCCCCTGCAGTTCTGAAAAGAAATAAATTATACTTGCAAAAGGATCCACAAACATGATTTCCCATCTTCCTTTTGTATTACTTAAGATACCAATGCTATTCCCTGAAGCCTGTAGGAATTCACTACCAAAAATGGGCAGCTTTCCTGCTTTTGAGAGATAACCTAAAATAGAGAAGATGCTTCCAAGAAAGCATTTGCCACAATACTGAAGCAAAAGCAATGAGTTAAAGTTTGGTTAAACAACCCAAATTCTGTGACATCAATACATGTGGAACACATACTGGTACGGCATTTAAAGCTAAGGTATCACAAACAGCACTTAGTCACTTCTAAAGAATAACGAGCTGGAAGAAATCAACAGCCTTTGGAACCATAGTCCATAAAAGCTCAGAAGTATCCAGAACTCCCTTGTGTCCATTTGCGAACACAAACTCTTCAGAGAATTACCAAAAGGTCTGGAGGCATTTCAGAATTCACTCCCACTCAGAGCTTGCTCTCCCCAAGCAAAGCCACTGGTAAGGGTTTCCCCAAGCCTCTGAGGTATGAGTGGTTCTGCTCCAGGGATACCTACCCCCATCAGAACTGCTCCAAGAACTCTAACCACCCACTCCTCTCTGACCACTGAGCAAACTATACATACCAAAATCTTTCGGGCATGACTTGCATTGATTTAGATAAACACGGAGAGCTACAAGTTAAGGCTCCACTTACATTCCCAAGCCCCAAGGTCAACGGCATTTTATAACTCTCAAATGAAGAGTTTATTCTTGTCAAGCTCTGTATAACCTTACGTCACTCTGGACACACCTTAGGCTTCTAGCAAAATAACTCCTCCTATTTTGGTAGAGTTGGATCCATGTATGCTCCTCTTTACTCAGCAGCAGTATCAAGGAGTACTGATCTGTTTCCTGTGAAAATAGCCTTTGCTCACCTACTGTGGGGATTCTGAAATAAAAACAAATAAAATCAGAAAAACAGGGTAAAAAAAAATGCAAAGAACAAATGAACTTCACGTGTCCAAAACCACAGATATCTTAGAGTAGGAAAACTTTAATCAAATTCTAAGAGGTCACGCACAACTGGGTCTTATTTAACCAAGACAACATACCTTAGGAACTGAGAAAATACTTACTCTTTTGCAATTTCTAGTTCTAGGCCTCTGTTTATCATACATAGAATCCAGACACTTCTTTATGCATTGCTCTAAAAGTTAAAGTAAATATCAAGTGTTGTCATTTTCCATAAAAAGCCTGCAAGTAGTATCGTAAGTACCATATTACAATAACTAGAATTGCTTTTCTCCCTCTGCCCTTGCTACTGGAAAGAGTTATGCACAAATATTTACTTATACATACACTGATGTAACGGACGATGGGACAGAATGGAACAGATGGGACATGTGGGGAGGAACCCAAAGGTTAACAAATTTACCATGCTTGAATCTTTGCTCTGTAGAGTCACCTAAGAGTACTAAGGTCTATGGTATTTTGTTGTACTATCATTGCTAGGAAAACACAGATATGTTAAAAAGATATGCAAGAGAACAAGTTGAAATTTTCTGTCCATTTAAGAAATCAGCTTGTTTAATTTTTTTCTTGAGCAGTAACACAGGCTGTTTATAAGATAAATTATTAACAATTATCAAATGTACCATGAGATTTCATAGCAGAAGAAGCCACTTCAGATTTCTCTGAAATTGTGTCACTACAAGAAAGAATCCAATATATCTCTACATTTAATCAATTCTACACAGTTCATCATGATCACACAATAAACACAAAACTTTTTATGGACTGTAACTATTTTTCATCTGATTATTATTAAACTTTGTATTATGAGCTTCTGAGTTTACTGGCTAGAGCAAATACAAGCCAGAAATGATGCTCTGTCAGAATGCTTTCAACTAAGTTACCAAGGGGAAACAACAATAAAAGGAACAGAAACTTCATCCTTACAACTAAAAATAGGTAATGGAACAAAACAGATTAAAAATTAAGTACTCAACAACTAAAAAAAAAAACCTCACAAAACAAAGCAGAACATAGAGGACTGGGGAAGGTTGCAGGGAAGACTGTTTAAAGAGCAAAGGATTTTAGGGACTAAAAAGGAATTTTTGTCTTTCCTTTAGGCGCTGGAAGAGAATTTCCTTAAATCACTTCTTTGTGTTTGACTACAATTTTCAAGTATGAAGCAATCTGTAGGTTATTCAAGCACTTAGTTCATCTCCTGAAAGATGTTCTTAGTAATAGTCCATCCTGTTGGCGTAACATCCCGAGACATGAGATCAATAAAAGCGTTCCCAGATAACGACACAACTTTAGTATTGCTGAGTTTAAGGTAACAGTTCTTAATGCTGACATGTCTCATGCAGGCTGCCATAAAAAAGCCAAATTAATACCCTTTTGTATTTATTCCCCTTCCTTACTCAAGGGTTTTGTGAAATTTTTGTTGCACTCTGCAGCTATGGAGTGTCTGAGTCTGCTAAATACATTTCCCCAAGCCCAAGAGACTCCTTGAACAGTGCCTGCTGTGGGCAATACTAACACAAAGAACTACATGGGACTACACACTAGGAGATAAAGAAATTCTGTAAATACTTTTCCAGACTAGAGAACTGAACCACACAAGTAAGTCACATTTCTGAACTATGAATCTATCAGATAGCTCAGCAATTCTGAATCCCAAAGGGATCAAAGTTTTACAAGTTACTTTAGAACCCTAGGAATCCACAACCTTAAATGTCCTGTATAGGATACATTTGCCTCTGCATTATTTCAATACAGGTTCCTTGAGCAGGTATTGAAATCACTAGTAACTTAAAAGTACTGTGCTTTAAACAGGGACTAGTGTCTGGCTACTGAAATTGTAGAGAATAAGGAAAGCCTTTTAAAATGTATCTTTAAGCAGGAATCCAAAGGGGGGGGGGGGGAATTACTGAGGCAGAAAAAAAATGTTGTATTATGTAGGTTTCATAACATGAATGCCAGCATCTAGAGACTCAAAGAAGGGCTTGTGGGTCCAAGAGCATGTTTGTGTTTTACTCGGCTATGGCAGGTAGCACAACAAAAAATACCTTCTCTCCTTGCAAAGTTTGCCATCCATAGTCCCTCTTTTACAACCTTACTACCTTTCAGATAAGCTCACTTTAAGAGCTACATTTTCACTGGGTAATCTGTAGGAGGCAAGATAAACCTACTCAAGAGAATTATAACAATGAAATGGAAGACTCATGATACATTTTGATCTTGGATTCTCTCTACTTAACCACTAAAAAAGAAAAAAGTATGGCAACTTTGTACTCCTCTGTACAGTACCAATAGCTCCAAAAAGCCTTCTTACAGTTCCTAAGCTGCATTCAAGTCCACATTCACCTCAGTGTGTGCCTCACAAGCTTGTGCTCTCAAAGCAGACCATGGCCTGAAGTGACTCCTGTAAAACTTGCAACCTGCAAGAAAACACACTGAATGCCAAATCCCTTCTACCTGCGTGCTGGGCTTTGCACTCCAAGGCATTGGTGCAACAGCGTGACCCAGCAACGAGTGAAGAAACAATAGATGTGAAGGGAAAAGCAGAAGGGAAGAGACAGTCAGTGATATGGAGGAACTGAAGGAACTTGCAACAACTTGATCTACTTCTTCCTCTCATCTGCTTCAAAGCTTTGAAAGGAACATCCTCCACTGACACCATGTTCAATTCACGTCTACGCAAAAAATTGAGTCAACTTCACTCAAACCTGTGTGTTTGTTATGCAAACAAGAATTAAACTGCTCAGAAGAGGTTTCACCACTTTGAACAAAATGACTGAATTCACAGCTTAACACACAAAAGATCCGAGACAGGGATTCATGTGGAGTCAGATTTGAAGCTCAAAATGTTTCAGTCACGCCATTTCCTGAAGTTCTACAAGAAGAATCTTGCTTTGACTGAATTTCAAAGGAGAAGGATGAAGAAAAGTAGGCAACTAATTACATAGTGTCACGTATTTTTTTCTGAGGTCTAATGACTAAAGGCAGACATTTAAAATATGTTCTACTTCCAAGCACCTTCACAGACGTGGAACTTCGTACCTTCCAAGATACCTCACCGCAACAGTCTTCACGTGATTACAACTCACTTGTGCTATTGCATTAATACTGAAATGGCTGTCATGCTTCCAGAAATAGCCCAGCTAGACAGGCATACTTGGGGGGGATAATAAAAAAATCTCAGTGCAGAACACCACAAACAAAACAAACCTCCAAGCCAAAACTGCTTCTTAAAATACACTATTGTGCAGAGTTTTCATAGAGTAAAGAACATTATCTTATTTCTTTACGGAGAAAAGATTACTTGGTTATATACAGTTTATACAGACTAGGGGAAGGCATACAAATTAAATTCTATTAATCATTGTTCATGGTAAGCTCTGCCAAGCAAAAAATGTCTTTTTCATAAAAAAGAATCTTGGTCCCATATACAAGAGGAAACCATCTCACAAGCAGATATGGAGCCCTTGCCAGTTCTCCTTAGGAGAGAAGTCATTAGTAGTTAAGAGATGCAGTCATCAACTTCTCAAGGCAGCGCCCAACAAAAAGGGATCTAATTATCCCTAATATTTGGCTAGGAATTTTATTTGTATCTGCCAAAAAAGGGAGAATAATGGAATCTGCAAACAATAGGAGAGTTTGGGAAAATATTTCTTCCTGCTGCCAAAAAAAATTAAAAACACACAGTAATGAAGATACGAATCTCTTTCCGTCCATGGTCCATAGTAAAAGACACATGAATCTAAAGAATGTTATCTTTAGAACTTCCCCTGCTTCTACCCCTTGCCTTCCACATGCAATTTATCAGTTGTCAGTGCATTTCAGACTGTCACTTAACCATAATAGCCTCCATATTTCTCTCCGTAATATTCAGAAATTAATCTGCGCATTAGGATGTAAAACACTAAAACACTCATTACTGATGATATCTAAGAGAGTGTCAATCACAATGCTAGGAGAAGTAATAAAGATATATTGGGTAGAAAATTTTTGAAGAATGCTATCAATCCAAGAAATAAAGAGTGAGCCTTCTTCCACTGAATTAATGTCAAAACTCTCACAGACCTCAGACTAGGCTGAGCATACACTGGAGAAAAATCCTTGAAGTCACATGAGTTATTAAAACATTAAACACCAGATTCCATTTATGCAAGTCATTAAAATTCAACTTGTCAATCTTGTATGTGTTTCAGTTCTCCAGTATCGCTTGCAAAGCTTAAGCAGACTGCCTCCAAAAAAGCAAACGGTTTTAAGTAATGTAAAATGCTAATTAAAGCTTTGAAGGTATTTGTGCTTCCGTAGATGTCTATCTTTAGTATATAAAAGTAACCTAAAGATTTAGACCCCATGGAGAATTTCAAAAGCCCGAGCTTCAACAATACCTACACGAAGTAAATGTGATCAAGAGCCTGATTCAGCCAAGCATTTCAATATATCATTAAAATCAGGCTTATGCTGAAGTCCTTTCCTTTTTCAACAAAAATACACAGGACTACGTTTTAAGTGCTTTGTTGAACTGAGGCCCAAGTTCTAATTTCCTTTATTTATCTTAGATACAAAATGGCTAAAGGAAGGGGTCAAATGCTGCAATGGATAGGTTATGGGTTTAAGGACACTGGAACTGCTGCTATGAATTGCCAAAGGAAGAAAAAGGAAAGAGAAGTAGTTTAAGGATGGAAGCAATGGGAGGAATTCAGATAGTTTAAGACAAAGTCTAAACAACAGCCTCAAAGCCTTTTTGCTTATTTGCCCTATCTTTTTCCTGCCTGCTACAATCTTCCATCTTTCCAGCTTCTATTTTTTTCAAGGAAAATCCTGAGATAATGTGGGCACAAATAATGATACAAAACAAAAAGCAGAGAGACTAGATGAAAGCCACTGCAGGCAGGCTGCAGAGAGCAGCCCCCCATTGTCAGGGGATGCACCAAATGATCTAATAAGGTTTTCATTTGGTCTTTAATTTCTACAGATCCACAGTTTCTTTTGCTGTCACAATACTTGCAAATGCACCAATTCTGAGCAACTATGTTTAGTAACTAAGGAAACCAAATTAATTTTCAGAGACCAAGGGAGAATGAGACAGGCATATCTGCCTGCCCAAAGGCTTTTTTCCCCCCTTCGGTGAAGTTCACCAGTGCCAGGATTCCACCTACAGATACTGGAAGACACTGTAAAAAAGCAGTAAAGGAAGGCTCCTCAGCAACTCTATTTGCTTTTCTCTAAGCAAACTCTCTAAACTCTAAGCTTTTCATGTTATAAGAATCCAAAACATGGAATTTTTAATGCTATAGCTCCTTAACAGGGCTTGGAATAGTACTGTACTCTGTCCTTTATTAAGTTGTAACAATACAAGAGAAGGAAGTCAGGTCATTACACACTCAGCTGATGTTCTTTGATAAAGCTGTTTTGCAGAAGGTCACAGATGTGCACTTTTGTATCGCAGAGGAGAATTAATTAAGAAATTAGAAGTTCATGCTTTGGCCATCCCCAGATGTAAACACAGACTTATAAACAGGAGGATTTGCATTCCCTATTCCCTGCTCTAGCCTGCCCCCAGACTGCCAATAAACTTATCACCAGCACCATCTGAGCGGTATTCCTAGCAACTCCAGAACAGAACTGGACTGTAAGGATGGATTTCTGATTACCAGCTTTTGAGAAGTTCTCTTCTTCAAAGCTATTTATGGTCTACAACTACCGTTTCATGTGGGAGGACAAAAATGCAGGCAATTTTCATATAGAGACAGATTAGTGAGATGGGGGGTGTGCAGGTGAAGGGGAAGATGCAGGAACAAAACAATTGCAAAGGGAAGAAAAAAAAATGTTAGCTCCCAAAAACATTAGCCCAGCAACTGAACAGTCCAATTTTAGCTAAAGGATAGGAGATTTTTTTGTTTGGATTTGGTTACTAAATCTCCCTAGAATAGGAAATAAAATTATTATCCTGGTCTGTCCATTGGTATATTCAAATAAGACATTTAATTATCTCTGAAATCATTTTGGAAGAATCAGTATATAGGCATCACACTATTGAATAGATTTGGAAGTTTTCTGATCAAGCACCCAAATCTGAACTTCCTCAGAAACTTACAAGGGGGACAGAGCAGGATCCAAGGGGGACACAGCAGGATCATCCATACACACAAGTAGCACGCTTCTGAGTAAGTCTTTACACAGTCACAGTGCAAAGGGCTGGCTGAAATTTTCCAACTAAAGAATAAGTGTCTTTCAGACTACACTCAGGGTAAATATGTGCAAGGGAGCTAAGAGATGTCTGTCTTTTTAATGAAATGCAAACATTTTAATCACCGTTTGTTTTCATACCTACAGATGATACCCCCAAATAAATAAATTGCCTTATGTTAGCATTATGTTCAAGTATGATACAACACACAAAAAGCAGGCAGTAGGACAGCTTAAGTTATACTGAAGTTTATCTGAAGACTAAAATTCAAATGCTGCAAATACATGAATTGTGGATGCACCTACTTTAACAGAGCTGCACAAAATAGTGTAGAACGCCTTTCAACCAGTCTAATTTACCCATCAACATAAAAGGAGTTAACTTCTGTTACCCCTTAATTGAATTTCAATGATGAGTTTTGTGCCTATTTCAAGTATTTCTTCCTTGTGTTCTCAATGTTCTCAATTCAGGGTGTACACTGAAGGACAGGGAATACAAGAGATACATTTTAAGCTCTTCAATCTAAATCCTGCTTTTTGGCTTCCTGCCTCTTTCCTAAGTGTTAAAACAAACGACTCATTTCTTTAAGACCTTCTTACTAAAAATAGTTGGTTGGACTGCTTAATTGTCTTAGCTGAAACACAAACATATGAAAAGGAAAGGGGTTTGTAGGAAAAACATTGAAGAAAAAAAAAATCAGATTTCATCTGGCCTTCCCATCATCACTTCGAGAATTGTTTTGTAGTTACATCATCAGGAAATAAAATACTATCCTCTGAGGACCCCGACTCTTTACAGAAGGGGAAAAAAAAAAAAAAAGGAAGGCTCGAAATTCATATCACCCTCTGAGGAGTTCAGCTAAATTCACATTTTTTTTGTCATATTAAAAAAAAAGAAAGTAAGAAAAAAGCTCCCTTAGAACAACTAATTAAAGAAGATGACCTTCAATTTCATTTTTCCCTTCTTAAATTCTAGGCTGCGAGACTAAGTGGAAAACAACTAATCAGCTAACAACTTCTAACAACTTCATTATCAATAATAGAAAGGAACTGCCCTAACCCAAACCTTCCGCACATTCTTCTTGGCCATGAACTAGTAGACAAATGAAATATTTCACACAGTCCTGAGCGTCAGCTGGAGCCAGAACACATTAATAAGCTTTCTAAGTTCTGGCTATCACTAAAGTACACCAGTCAGACACGACGAGTCTGCACAACACAGAGTGCCTTATATGGCAAGGCAATGACGTAATGCTCCATAGGCTTGGGGCATGCAAAGAGCCTATCTCTCATTGTTTAGTGGGACTGCTGGAATGCTCACATCTCTGATGCTACAGCTGAATGCCTCGCACCATGGAGCAATAGCTGACCCGGGATTTCTATAGTCCAGGAGCACAAGGTAAGGGAGAGGGTGGGAAGCAAACTTCTTCTGGCACGCACTGGCGCTTCTTGCTTTTTCCTATTGAGATACTTTTTAAAAGAAGTCACTTCCAAAAAGAAGGCTGAGGACTGAGAAACAATGAAATACCCCAAAAAACAGCACTAGGAGATCTAGAAGATGTCTGGTTACTCAGAAGTAGGATGACTATTTCAAGCGTTAAAAACTATCTTAAACAATTCCTACAGAGCCAACAGATGAGGAATTAATTTAACGGTAAAGAAGGAGGTAGTTATGAATTACACACACTTCCCAAATGGTCGGATAAAATCACGACTGCGTTTAAAGCTGTGGAAAGAGTCCAACGGTATTGTAATGTATTAGGTAGAGCTACTGCCTCTCTTTATGCTGTATTTATATGCATATGCTATATATTAGTAGACATGTATGCACATATGTCTCTAAGCATTTACTATACTTTTGAACAACTTTTACTGTAGTTTACAGAGGGATGTATAAATTGCCACAAACATTACTTTGCGATAAGATTATGCTATGTCTGAAAGAAACAATTGTAACCAGTTTAATTACTAACAAACTTTTCAATTCCTACACACTGCTTCCCTCTTCTGTGTCTTGTGTGCAAGTGTCAAATCACGAGAGGGTAGAGCTGTCAGATTTTCATGAAAAAACTTTAAATCCTAGTCATCAAACAAATGATGATGCTTTCAAATTCAGAAAATCCACTGGTCTCTTTGAGGCTTATTCTGCAAGATGCTGAATAGTACTGCAGTTATTAACTCCAAAAAACAGAGAATGGAAAGCAATTCTGATGAGGCACTATGCACCTTGAAAGATTACACCTTAGTGTGTTTATAATTCACATCTGCGTAGTATAAAAAAACTACACTGTCCTCTCCCTTGATTAAGGACCAAACGGTGTCAAATCCTTGTTTATAGGAACAACTGCAATTAAGTCAATTGTACTGTTGTACTTGCAAATTCAGACTAGTAGGCACCGCTCTCCAGAGTCTTATATGCAATTTAAAATGTTAGAAAAGTTAGACTCCTTAAGACCTTTAAACTCAAACTCTTATTAAAATTAAAAAATGTTTTTGTTGTAGGTTTTGATCTTCCTTAATATGAAATTAAATTGGCATTAAATGTTAGCACAGCAGAAAGGGTTTTTTCCCTGCATTTGATGTTTTAAATCCTGCAAAATCCTTGTTCAAATATATATTTAAGAAAAATCAAAGCTGATACAATCATACACATTGCTGTACTATCAAGCATACATGTAATTAGAGATTGAGTTGAAGTATCATGTGTGAACATTTTCGTGACTTTTTTTTTTTTTTTTTGCTTTAAACAACAAGAACATATTAAGTAGTAATTTTCCACATGCTTCTAAAAATGTAAATATAGAGAGAGACATTTCATTTCAAAGATAATTCAGGTATTTGTGTATTATTAACCTTGGCATTTAGATAAAGGTCGCATCCATGTTTCTGAGATAACCTTTCTTGTAACAAGCAAAGTTTACACCTCTGTTGATACCTTGAGTCTGCCTGGCTATAGAATCAGGGAACAGGGCACTATATAGTATATATAGAACAAGAAGAATCCTAGCAACCAGAACAAACATAAGTTTATAGTAGGAAACCAATACCCCAGATCAGTACCCTAAGCCCTTTACAATGTCTTCTGCTCGCTATTCTGTCATATCTGCAGACCTGCAACCTATGTCCTAGCATTTTTAGATCTCTTTCCTGATAAATGATTACTTGTTTTCCTGCATATCCTATATCCAGTGGATTTAATAATAAATATATTGTCAATTTATAAAGTGGAAAAGTTAGCTACATTACAAAAAGATATGCTACAAACCAAAGTTAAGTAAAAGACCTCAAAAAAATGTGTCTGAATAGAAAGGATAAGCTGAAGTCAAAGGACTACAATATGATGAAGACAAAATATTCATAGAAATGCTACACATGGAATAAACATATGTATTTGATAAAGGCAGTAACTAGAAAAAGAGAAAAGCCTACTCATAGGTAAGAGACTATTTCAGCTCCTCCAAATCTAACAGAGAAGGGTAACATTTCGCATTCATTACTGCTTTAGCAATATCCAAAGTACCATCTGTACGGTGAATGTGGCTAGCCTAACACGAATCAACATCTATCAAAAACTAGAAGAACTCTTATTTCTCATAGTCTGTCTTTCTTAGATCAAAAGGGAAAACATTCTTCACTTAATACTTACAGGACCAATTTCGCTCTCAATTATACTAGTAAAAGTCCAAAATAATTAGACTGAGGTATAACAATTAAAATGTCTCACTGTTGTTTCCCCTCCCCGCCCCCAGCATTATACTCCTTTGTTTTATCAGATTTCTTAATATGTATTGAGACTATCTAATTTTAAGCAACTAAAATGTTAGCTTGCATCACTTAACAGTAAAAGGAGACAGTGAAGAAAAAGAATTATCACATAATTCAGGCTTCAACAATTGTATTTCTTCACTTATTTTCTTTTTATAGTAACTTTTTACAACATCCAATGTAAAGAGAAAGCATTTTAAGGACAGGTACATCCTGCAGAAATGAAAGTCAACTTCCTATCAAACTGCATTGACCCTTTGTTCCTTCCCCGTCACTTCCCTTTGCTCCACTGACAAACACCGCATAACTGCTGACAGAATTTTTAGAGATTTGACCCAGATGACCAAGGGATATAACTTACACTTATTTTATTTTCCCCATTAGTATTAGTAATGTCAAGTTATTGCTTGATTTTTGCTCAGTAACAGCACTTTCATATTATTTACCTAATATTGTGATGAATTACCACATTTGCCATTGTCATGGGATAAAAAAACAGCCTGATTTTACTCCCAGAGAGTTTCCCCTCTGTGGCAGTTCTTAAAAGGCTGGCACTTTTCTTCAGGAAAAATTCTTCACCAGGAATAGTCTGGCATGGGCAAGTGAGCAGCCACTGATCCTCTGGATCTCTCCTGCAAACAGCTTCTCTGAAATCCTGGGTGTGGTATCACCTGAATACTGTTCATTAAAAATGCAATTAAAATATCTAAGTCAGAGAAGCAATTAAAATATCTTAGTCAGAGAATCCTAAGGAGTTTACAATGTAGGATGATGTATCTTTAAAAACCATCCTATAAAATTTTAGTTCTGACTCATTAATAGTTCCCATTAATACTTCAGTCTGTCATTCAAGTTGATTTGAACTTAGAAACTATGCCTTACCAATAAAAATAAATTATTTTTAATTGCCTAAGTTTGTTTTTCTCATATTGAATGGACTCTGCCATGGCATCTTTGAGGTTTATGTTGAGCTTTTTTGAAGTGGTTGAAAGCTTGGTTAGTTCAACCATTCACTAAACCATATTACTCAGCTCCAAGAGGGTAAGGGGCATTGCTGAAAAATTCTAAATATAGTGCCCAGTCTTGTGATTTAAGTGAAGTAATGGACATTTTGAGTCGTAACACCTCTCAGTATGTTATGTTGATTTTGAAGTTTGCTGTGTTTTCTGTCAGCGAGACAAAAATCACTTTGATTGGACGTCCAGGTCACCATGTTGTTTCTGGAAGGTCAGTAACAGCACTCACGCTGATGGATCAATGGAGCACGCTCAGGCATTCACAGCTCACTTTCCTCAAGTGTTCACAAATTCAAGGAAAATATACTTGAAGATTTTCTGTGGCAGTCTGTAGCCTCCAGTTAAAAACAGTACAACAACAACACCTCCCAAAGCACTGCCTCCTCACCAGAACAACAGAACTGAGGCGACAGTGAAGAGGTGAATGTTCATGGAATAAATAAACGCTAGCTGAGCAAACACCCAGCAACGTCATTGTATAACCCTCTTTAATAATAAAATTAAAAGCTTGGGGGTGAAAGTTCAAACCAACCTTGACAGACAACATTTCAACACAACTCAAAGTCCTATAACCTTGGTCATTCAAGTTGATAAACGCGCATACTTTTTGCCTGTTGCAGAAGTCACCCTTTCTGCTACAGTTTGTCATGCACATCACAATAATTTAACACAACTGCTTGACTTCAACCTCGAGCTGGGCAGGGGACCTCTGGATGACCACCAGTGAGTGGCTGCTGAGGTAAATAAGCAGAACTTGAGCCATTTTGCTTCACACTGCATGCTCACGTAAGCTGAGCAACCAGAGCCTACAACCACCTAACTGCTCATGCTCAAGCTTCAGCAAACCTTTACAGACATACTTCAGGTTGGGTACACAAAGCTCCAGTGAACATGACTGAAAATGTGGATGGAAAAAACCTAAATACTTCTGACAAGAAAAACATTAATCTTGCATCCATTTCAGGGACATGAAACAACGCATCAACCAGGTTTCATTGTCCTTTATAGGCTTCCAAAGGCCTGGGAAGGAACACAACAATTGCACTTAAAAAAAATGACAGGTTAGAGTTCTTAAAGATCTGCCTTAAACCTAATATTCAAAGTAATTTCTTTCAAATTCATTGCAGAGAAAGGATTTTAAACTTTATCCTTTTTTACTGGAGACAAAGCTTATCCAGTGTTTGCAGAGCAACTACTGCAATGGGAGCATAAGGGAAAGAGGAAAAATTTTAAAAACTGAAATAAAGCAGCATGTTGATAGTACCATGAGAAAAAATACACAAGATTGGCTGTTTAAAAATGCAAAGTAACGCACTTATAAAACTCACATTTTAATTACATACTGGATTTCAGCACATGGACAAAACCATCTTAGAGAAAGTATAAGCTGCCTGAATTCCATCAACTTTTTATGCATTTAATCAATATTCTGGTAAAATCTGCATAACATTCAGTCAAATTATGAACAGAATTAGGAAATTTTATCACCATTAGGCTTGGCTTGCCCGAAACTAATGTCACCCACCACATTCCCAAACATGATTCTATTCTACTTAGCTACACAGAGGCTTCTCAGAAGCAGCCTACTAAGTGCCACAGTTGGTTTTGTTTTCAACTGCAAAATGCTCCCCCTAGTCAAGCACATTCTCAGCCTCAGTAGAGCCATTCTGTTTCAGATCCCTACCTAGAAAAGAGGAAAGTGAATTATACGAGCCGAATTTCTTTTTTAAATTTTGATCACTTGAACCTGGGGGTACAACAGCTCCACATTTGCACGAGCCAACCCCTGACCTAAATATCTGAAATCCCATGCTGAACATACTAACTTGGATGTAGGAAAGTGGAAAAAAAAAATGCCATTTGTTAATGCTCAAATCTGAAACATTTTCTTAACCTGCAAAATAGTACCATATACTCTTTCATGTGAAGAGGAAAGTCTTTTCACTAGCAGCCCATGTCATTCCCAAATTAAATACTTCATTGGCTCCAGTGAAAAGGCCACCATGAACCTTGGCAAGCTTAAAACTTCTCCTAAAATACATGTTACTAAAAACATATCTAACATATAAATGGGTTATATAAATATATGCACTTGCTTGCATATGTGTAAGCAGAGCAGGGGGATAAAAAGCCTCTGAAGCAAAGTCAGCAAGTACAGCTTCGATATAGGTCAATTCAAGATAGATAAAATAGACTGAGTATGAGGGTGTTATGGGGATGACACCAACCAGTGGAGAACGTTTAAGCTTGCGCTAGGAGGTGCACACTTTAGTTCTCTTTCAGGAAAGCATCAGACAACAGCTGACAAGAATCTTCAAGCTTACATATTTTGCTAACCCCAATAAAGGAGGAGGGAAGAAAAATGTAACATGGTATACAAAGGAGCAGGCACTTTGGAAAGTGTCTGCTTGCCCTTGCTTTGTTGTCATCCTCTGCTTAAAGCTCTAGATGATCACTGCCATCTTTGTAAATAGCAAAATTGTCCTATTTTAATCAGGATTAACTGGGTGGGGGAGTCAGAATTTGACAAGGTAACATTTTATAACCTGTAAATGACCCTCTCATATATCTAGGCTAATGCAGTTAAGCAAACAACTAGTAAACTCTGTCTAGAGATAACTGTGTCTTTTTATTTTCAGCATTTGAAACCATGTTATAAATTAATGATAAAAGCTAAAATGTATTACATCAGAAACATACTGTTCATGAAAGCATGCTACAGCTCCTTCATTTCCAGAGTGACATCTGAAAATAGGAAAATATAACCTAAACATCACAGACCATCAGCCAAGAGGCAAAAAAAGAGATCAAATAGGGCATGTAGCCAAGTGCCCTTCAGTCACATAACAACATAGAGTTATAAATCAATTTGGGGTACAACAATGAAGCATAGAATGTTCAACTGAATTAACAGTTGTTTGAAGATCAGGGAACACTATGGAGTCTAAAAGTTTTCATATGAAGCGGCAAAGGAAGCATACACGCACTTTTTTCTTTCTGAAAAAAGCCTTTTTTCTATGACAGTTTTTGAAAGGCAGAGAAAGAAAACTGGAAAATGACTAAAGATGGAAAAAGTATTTATCTCTCTTGCCTTTAGGAAGACTGTTCAGAACAATTTTAAAAGAGTTTAAGAAACCATTGGTCATAGAATAGCTAGAACTAGTTAAATCCACTTCTTCATCCTAATAATTTAGGGTTTTTTCCTAAGAAATAGACAACACTTATTTTCCAAAGCATGCAACAGTTACTCCAGCTGCTGAACACCTATGCAAGTAGCTGGGGTGGGGGGGCTAATTCTAGATAGAAACTGTTACTGGCACTTTGAGTGGACATATGAATACAGGACACGATTTCCTTTTGTGCTTAAGCAAGGTATTTGGTCTTTAACGCAGTGAACTACCAAGGGCTGCAGAAGAATGGAAAAATCTTACTTCAACACATCATAATTAACAGACCTGAGAGTAAAAGACATTCTTTAGTTAAAGAATTCATCACAGGTGAAGAGGCTACTTAAATTATTATTTGTTATTTAAATTGTTATTTAAACATGTGAATTAAATCTATGAAGTAAACTTTGGTTAGAAATACAACCATTTAAAAAATTCTCCAACTATCACCTTTACCTCTCCACTGCAGCGTCCTATCCTGTAGTCTAAAACAATGCGTTAGTCCTCTTTGAAGAGGATCAGTTTGGAGAAACCATGTAAACTTAAATTCTGATCAAAAGCACCTATGCTAAGGATTAACACCCTTCAAACATGCATTGACTTTGCACCTTTAGATGATTCACCAAGTGCTCCCCGGCCAATGTGGCCCAAGGTCCCTACTGAGACAGGAGAAAATGCAACTTTCAAACATCCCACACTTCAAATCCCAACATGTTAAGATATATGAGAGATAGAGCAAGATGTTTAGCAGGATTAGGATAGATAGCAAGAAAGTGAATTATCTCCCAGGCAGCAAAGTCCCCAGAGCTACAGAGCTTTGATACCTAGAACGGTACCCAGAAGCAATTTGTAATCCATCGGAAGTAATTTTAATATGATTTCTGAAGGTCACATACTGCAAAACAGGAAACTAGCAGCATTCTTCATCACTTGTAGCTTCAAAGCCATCTTTAGCTAGTTAACCATGCTGCAATGCATTGCTACAACCTCCCTTTCACCTGTGTCCTCCAAGATGAAGTGCTGGCCAAGTCCACCGCAGAGAAAATGGACACCCTCACACTATCAGGTCTATGGGAGAAAGATGCATATTTAGCTTCAAAGTGAAGTGTCTCAGTTCGACATTAGTGTTATTACTGTTCTTATTACTTCCAGTCTTGGCTACTAGAAAAAGTTGCAACTGGATCAGCAAATCTGATTAGTCTTTTGCCTGTTTGGAAATCCTCAACTACACTGCTTCATGCAACCTTGCATCAAGGAAAATTTAAATGTCTCCAGCTAAATTTGTAGTGACAATTAAGGTTCGTGTTTTCTGCCAAGAAAAAAAGGAGCGGAGTGCTACCCAAGCCCAGTCTTCAAATGCTCAGAGTTTATTATACACATACACAGAGCTACTTCAGGAAGTAAGCACACCAGAAAAAGGGCTTACTTTCGTCTTAGGATGCCTTCAGTGCAACAGAGGAAGTGCACGTGGCAGCATGGAAAGTTCTAAATTTTACCACTGCTGATGACTGATAAAATACAAATAAGGCCATGGTTAGCATAAGAGATAAGCACAGTGCCTATTCTGCCCATGGATGAAAATGTGGCCCCAGACATTTATTTCTGCATAAAATGTGTGTTCAAATTGTTTTAGAGAACATCTAGTTCCTGTAAATGTTATGGGAAAATGACATTTACGACTAACCAGTCTCCTGTGAGTAACATGATGTGTTATTGTTGGCTGAGTGCCATTTTCTGTCATACCAAAAATATTAACTAATTGAAGTTAAAAAAAGTTTGTATGAATTGGATCCTTGCACAATTATGCCCACTTCTGGTCAAGACAGCAGCACTAGCATTGCGCCAGGTGAATCGGATACCAGAAAAGTACCTATTTTCCCAACTACCCCCCAGAAGAAGCATCCATAAAAACAGAGGTCCACATTGAACCTACACACTATGATACCATATACAGAATAAAAAACCCCACAAATTATAGACAGGATTTATCTATTTAAATTTCTTAAAGAAAAAAAAAACCAACCACCTCAGATTGTTCTCTTAATCTAAAACAAGTATTATCATTAAAATGAAAAGTGTAGAAAGATGACTTAAGGGGAACAAACTTATACAGAGCAGAAGCAACTGACTCATTCATGGAATCAGAACTTCTGCAAACTCCTCAGTCACTTGAAGGATACAGATTAAATAGCCAAGACAAAAACTCAGCCCTCCAACTATTACACTTCCATCAACAGTAAACACAGCATGGCAGTGATAACTAAGTAGTATTTGCCTCATACAAACTAAATACACATGGCTGGGGTAATCAGTGCTAGTAGCAGCTCGAACAGAATTTTCCAGAACTTGGGCAAGCTGCACTCACTTGTTTGTGCCTAATCTTCCCACAGGGAACTGGGGGAAGGCAGGCAGGGCTCTAAAAGACAGTTTTCTGGAGCTCAGTTAACTCCTGCTACAATTTTTCACTTGCTAAATCCTAGCAGTAGGCTGCAATGGTAACAATTACTGATACTCCCAACAGACAATGCAAATGCATCCACCACCTGCCCATGGATTGAAAAACAAACAAACAAAAACAATGGAAAAACACCGTCCTGTTTATCTCTGTAGTACTGAGTGGTTTATAACACTGGTAACTGTGGTCAAGCAATAAGGTTCTAGCAGTAACGCTAAAAGTATACATTTAAAACAAAACTCAGGTTCATAAAGACACAGGATCTCTCCCACCAATTTATCTTCTTATCATGCAATATCAAATCATCAAATGCAATAATTTCAATGACACTGCCATTTAAAAATCATAAGTTACAAAGAGCAGTAGTCGTCTTCGTTTATTTTGCGTAGTTACCATGCTATTAAAACCTCTTTGGGTTAATATTAATTCTCAAAATAATCTGTTAGCGTAAGTCAAAGTTGCATTTCCATTTTAATAAATCTGAAGTTGAGGCACAAAATTTTAATTGTTAACAATGAAGAAGAGACAAATGCAAGACCTGGATTAGTAACTGAGAAGTTCTGCCTCAGTCTCGTTGCTTTGACCCCAATACCACATCTCTTGTGGTTCATCTTTCCATTTCCTTCTGAAAGCTTTCCATCTGCAAAACTATAATTTCCTGGCTGACGTAAATTTGAAGAGTTCCAAAATCTGGTGTTGCATCTGAAATTACTTGCTTTATTTCTGACTTTACAGGCAGTGTGGAGAAAGTGTGAGAGAGGCAAAGAGAGAGGGGGGGGGATGAATATGCACTATGGTAACATGAAAAAATCCCAAACTACTAACTAACAAAACCCAAGTCGTATTCCCATAAGCTGGTTAAGTTATTGATGTATTTAGATTCAGAACAGAAGAGGATTAACAGTCATGCTATATGAACCATTATATGCCATTGAAATACTAACAGTAATAAATACTGCCTTCAAAGAAGAACTGAAATAGCTGTTAAATCCAGAAAGAGGGAAGAAGAAAGAAGAGAGCATCTCAAAATCAGTGACACATCAGAGTCCCACTCACAATTCATTGCGCCGTGTTTTCTAGTAGCTGAACTCTGGCACCCAGAGTTTTTAAGGCTAATCACAGAAACACCGAATTTTCAGAGTTGGAAGGGACCTCTAGAGATCATCTAGTCCAACTCCCCTGCTGACGCAGGAATGCCTAGAGCACATTACTCAGGACTGCATCCAGGCGGGTCTTGAAAATCTCCAGGGAAGGGGACTCCACAACCTCCCTGGGCAGCCTGTTCCAGTGCTCTGTCACCCTCACCGTAAAGAAGTGTTTTCTTGTGTTTGAATGGAACCTCCTGTGTTCCAACTTGTGCCCGTTGCCCCTCCAGTCCTGTCACTGGGAACCACTGAAAAGAGTCTGCCTCCATCCTCCTTCAACCCACCCTTTAGATACTTGGAAGCAAGAACAAGGTCTCCCCTCAGCCTTCTCTTCTCCAGGCTAAAGAGTCCCAGCTCTCTCAGCCTTTCCTCATAAGGGAGGTGCTCCAATCCCCTGATCATCTTTGTTGCCCTACGCTGGACTCTCTCCAGTATTTCCCTGTCCCGTTTCAGCTGGGGAGCCCAGAACTGGACACAGTATTCCAGTTGTGGCCTCACCAGTGCCGAGTAGAGGGGGAGAATGACCTCCCTTGACCTACTGGCCACACTCTTCCCTATGCAGCCCAGGATTCCATTGGCCTTCCTGGCGACAAGGGCACATTGCTGGCTCATGGATAATTTACTATCTACCAGGACCCCCAGATCCTTCTCCTCAGAGCTGCTTTCCAGCAGGTCCACCCCTAACCTATATTGGTGCCTAGCACCTTTTCTACTGTGAGGGCTAAATTTGGGAATTACACCAGAAAAATGGGAGCAGAGCTTGGTCCCTGCAGACTTGCAGTTACCTTTGGATCCTAAGAATTTGGCTGTTCTTGATGTCTTGTGATTGGTGACCATTGATGTGCTGACCACGTGGATGGTTTCAGACTTTTCCCCAATGGAAACAACTACTGTTGAGATTCAGATTGCTTAAATCCATTTTAATGTCATAGATCATAGAAAATTATTTACCTTCTCCCTCCGCTTTGAAGGCAGGTTTTAGACACAGTCCTTATTATGCGTAGCTTTGCAGAATTGCTGTCTTGGAGCGGTTTGTTAAGATGTCCAGCAGGAATTTTGATGGGTACTTTGGTTGTGCTTGTAGGCTTTGGTTTGGGGATCCGAGTTGGAATTGAATGACGGAACGCATCAGTAATCTTGAAATAAACCAAGAAAATAAGTCATGCATTAGGGAGGAGAGATGGATTGTATATTTAGCTTGTTGGTGTATTTTCCACATTGTAAAACTAAATGCATTGCTCTTGGAACTGTTTGGCCGCACTTCCTTTCTCTGCTTGTTAATGAGAGTGTAGTTTTGTATTTAACTTATCTACCAGATTGGTGAATATCAGAGAATCTGAATTGATTGAAATCCAGAGTATAAATAAGAGGAGTTTTCTGTCAGCCCTTTGACTAGGGCAGCAGCCCTAAGGGCTGAGTGAATGATGCAGTGCAAAGGCTGTGAACTGTGTGACTTCTCTGGGTGAATAATCAGAGAACTTCCACATGCAGAAGCAAGTCTTGATTCAGTCCTGAGTAGCAGGCAGTACCTGGCTCATATCTTACTATGAGAGATGGTTCTTTGAAAGTGACCGCAGTGTACACGAAATGGATGTATTTGTAAGACAGAACTCTTCCCTCCAGAATCAATCACAGTCATATTTAATTGCAAAGAAGTAAGTAGACAAAAATAAAAAGTTAAAACTAGCACTGAGGAGGGGTGAAGACCTGTAAAGGCAAGAAGATTAGTTTCAAATATGGTACCTTTCAAACAGAGTTAAACATGCACTACCTATCAGAAATGTTTTTTACATCACAAGCTGTTTTATAAACCTTTTATAGTTGAGTAAAAGAAGCTCACTGAGGTTTTTTTAAAAACCATGAAATGGAAACTGTGTTCAAATGAGGACAACAGAAAGCAGCATAGAAACTCTGGTGAATTAAGTATGAATAAGAGTGAGCTAGATCAAAACAAGTTTTGAGAAACAACTTCCTAGTGGCCATAAAGCCTGCCTGGAATAAGTATTTCTTTTAAAAAAATGTATCAGAAATGAAAAGCCTGACATTTGGCTGTAGATAATTGTATATGACAAGAGTTCTTAAAAGGATAAAGCTGAGCCAACATCAGATCATTGCATGTGCTCAGTATGGAAGAATTTGGGGAAAGTTTGCATATCACAGATGTGCTTAATGGATCATGTGTAAGGAAAAAAAAGCAACCTGGGCTCATTGAAGTTTGAGAACAAAGAGACAGAAAGAAGAGTAACGGTCTCCCAGAACAATGTGGTATTTTTCCAAGAGTTCAGAAGGAGGTGATTTTTAAAATTGCTGAATCCTTATTAGTGATGTGCAGTCTGCCACTGAAATTGCTTGTGGCGCTGGAAGGATGCGATGCCACTTTGGGAGTAAAGCTTCACAGAAGGTTTATAGGTGTAACTGCTGAACTGATCAAACTGTAGAAATGACAATGAGAAATAGCATGTTCACCCACATGGTTACTAATTTTGCGATGGGAAAACATCCACACTTCTTGTCAAGGATAATATTCAACTGTGTGTTGGTCAGATATTCTTATATAGGTATATGGTATCAGATTGTCTAATGAAGAACTAGGCAGTGTCTGTGAATGTTCCCAGGCACTGGAACTGTTAAATTGTCAGTAGTGTTGAGTTGTTTGAATGGTCTGCAAGCTGGATCTAACTGGAACAATTCTGAGGCATAGCTTGGGGGTTAGCCCAGAGGAGGGTTCATTTTGGGTAGGTAGTTTGTATCTGGCTAGGCTGTTTTGGAGGCTCAGGAAGTTTCTTGTAGTTTGGGTTGACCTGTGTCTTAGCATCTGAGGGACAGACGTAGCTGCCTTTAAGTTACTATTATAGATGTGACTGTGTTATGTTATGATTTTTCAAAAAAACATGATAGTGTTCTCTAACAAAAGAATCTTGGGAGAGCAAAGTTTCTGTGGCAAAAGAAGCAAAATTCTCATGGTTAAGAAGTGGCAAGTGGATAGGAAGCAGAGCATGAAGCCAGTTTTCATGGTATAGTGGAGTTCTCATGTGAGCCTCACAGACACCTGTGATATTCAACATGTTCTTAAACTGCATGGGAAGACAGTACTGCAATGATGACATTTGCATATGGTATAAAAGGGAGGGTGTTGGAAGCAAGAGCTGACAGTAATTCATGGTATTAATAAAGTGGTGAAAATGTGAGTCAGTTCAGTGTTAATAAATGAAAAATAATATATGTAGGGAAAACTAGTTCGCATACAGTAGTAAATATGATCTCTCTTGTCACTCAGAACACAGATCCTGGAGCACAGTAAGTGGTCCTTAGTGCTCAGCGACTGGCAATTGTCAAACAGGTAGCAGGCAGGTTAGGCATTACTAGGAAAAGAACAGAAGAAAACAAACCCCATCATTTTTTAGTGTGTAAATCCAAACCATGCCTGCATGCTGAATGTTTTGCGGAGTTTTGTCCAAACAGCTCAGGAAGGGGTATGGCAAAATGCAGAAAAAGATGGCAAAGATGGTAAGTTATGGAATGGCTTCTGCATGAAAGTTAACAACATACACTAAACTTCTTCAAGCTTGGAAAATAAATTGTGGAGAGAAAAAAACAACAGAAGAAATCTAGCATTATGGCGACTAGGGGAATTCTCTCTAATAACGTGCTTGAGAGGGCATCCATTAAAGGTGGATTAAAGATAAATGAAAAGTATTTTCACTTGTCAATGAGCTATGAAACTCATTGGGACAGGCAGTTTTTGAGGTGATGATATAAACTGGTTTGGAGAGAGTTTAGACTGATTCATGGCATCCATCAAGGACTGCTAAACACAAAGACATGATGTAGATTTCAGCTGCGGATAGCCGTAAGTTGTAGACTGTTAGAGGCTGGGTTTATTACTCTGTTTGCCTGGTAGTTAACGTTTTTTTCATAAGCATTTACTGCTTGTTACTACCAAAGATGAGATACCTAGATCCTGAGTCTGAATGTGTATAACTCGTTTCATGTTTTTATTTTCAAAATCAGAAAGTTTTAATTTTTAACCTTTTTTTAAATAATACATTGAGAAAGGAAAGAGTTTGGCTTTGAAAGTGACAAGGAAAAAGGAAATGCGTTTTTCTTTGCTCTGTGTTCCTTGAAGATTTTACCTCTAGATGGCAGCAAAGTTTTTCTTTTGTACTGCATCCCAGTATTTTCACTAAAACCGGACTGCAACTTGTCGTTAAATGCTGAATAAAAAAAAAGTTAACATGCATTTTCATGGTACTCTTGAATTTTAGCACTCATATTGTTATGAGTGCTATGAGTGCAAGGGAAAGCAAACAAGAACAAAAACCCACCCCAAACCAAAAAGCATTCTTCTTCAATTAACAAAGGCACTGTGTTAAGAAAGAAGGGGTTGATGTTAGAGGGGATAATTGTGTTTCTGCTGTATGGCTTTCCTTGAGTACTGAGTTGGAACAGTTTGCCTTCTAACTGTGTGGTGTGTCCTGGTAGATGAGGCACAGTATTGAGAATAAAACGTTTGGCTGGGCTGTTTGTAGCAGTGCTACTCTCTGATGTAAATTTAGAGTGGATATAAAATGTGTCTTGGTTTCATAACTATAAAAAGAATTAGATTAGCTACCATTTGCTAAGCATATTGAGATAAATAGATAAAAATTTTTGTGTAAAGTCTTGCATGCTAAAGTGTGGTTGTATCTCTAAGACAGAGCTGTGGGGCTTTGAGTTGGGGTTTTTTTGTTTGCTTTTTTGGTTCGGTTTTTTTTTTTTCTTTTTTGAGAAGTGTTCCAGTTCAGAGATTCCATAGGGTACGAAGTGGTTGGAGGATTCTGTCTGTAGCTGATTGAACAGCAGTGTTAGTATTTCAAGAAGGTATTTGTAGACCTAGATTTTTACAGGTTTTGTGCATCTAACCGGTATTCAGGCTCTACAGTCTTATTAAATCAGTGGGAAGTTATGTGTGAAAATAACCCTGTGCTCTGGCCTATAGTTTGTGCCAGCTTCCAGCTTATTAAAACCACCATTTACATACAATATGGCCTTCAGATTGTATGTACTGCATTTAGATACAATATGAGCCTTCAGGTTTCCTTTCAAGCAAAAATTTTTTGGTGATTCAAAATGGTGTTTTATTTTGCAGTTCTTAATGACAGTATTGAATACATCTAAATTATTATCACTTAGTTCTGAGAGTTGCATTATAACTGATGCCTTTGTCAGGGTTTGGTCTGCTTACAGTGTTTGTATTGCTGTCTTTTGTCTGTGTTATATTTGCTTATAGCCACAGAAGCTGAACTGATGCAACTCCTGGCATAGGCTCAAACTTGGGGATAACAGCAGTATTATATGGCTTTTTTCCTATGTGAGTAAACTATACCAGCATTAAGTTTCTGTGCCAGGACAACTGAACTTGCACTTTAGTGATTGTACCAGTCTAACTGTATAGCTGTAACTTCTGTTGTAGGCAGGGTTTTAACAAACTGTCCATCTGGTTGTCTTTCTCCTTTTTCAGCACTTAAAAATTGGTTTCTTTTTCATCATTCCTGATATAAATTCTAGCGAGCAAAGGCTGAATAACTTACATTTAAGGAGAACACTTGTTGACATGGAACTTTTTAAGTTAAATTACACACATAGCTAGATCACTAAACTGTTTATTTTTTAAAACTTGGTACTTGACAAAATAGGAATCTTGGATATGCGTTGTAAAAAGAACATTTGGGGTAGTTGACTAGATCAATGGTTAAGCTGCTGTAAGATGTTCCTGTAAAGAAGGAATGGCATTATAGAATCGTAGAATCATAGAATGGTTTAGGTTGGAAGGGACCTTAAAGATCGTTTAGTTCCATCCCCTTTGCCGTGGGCAAGGACACCTCCTACTAGGCTAGATTGCTCAAAGCAAAAAAAACCCACCTGGCCTTGAACATTTACAGGGATGGGGCCTCCACAGCTTCCCTGGGCAACCTGTTCCAGTGCCTCACCACCCTCATAGTGAAAAACTTCTTCCTGAGATCTAATCTAAATCTACCTCCTTCATTATGTGGGAATTGTCTGGAAAGCACTTGGTAGTAACTGTGTATCAAGTTCTGCGCTGGCTTAGTTGTATGTGTACTGAAGATTCTTGTGCAATCCTCTTAGTTCCTTTGCTACTACTTAGTGTAGAGACATGTAAGCAGATATGTTGGCTACGGCATGCTTGTGTGTTGGGATGTTCGTTTTGTTTTCTGGGCAGATGTGAATGACTGAAAAAACCCCCTCTATATAGGTTTTGATGGGCTTTTCCAATTTGATTCTAACTCGTATCTATGTATGGGAAGTCTGTATGCACACCAAGAATCTCTTTAAATCTCTTCAAATGTATGCACCCTTTCTACCAATTCATTTTCTCCTTCAAGATGAACGGTTTTCAGTGTCCCCCATTCTTTTTTTAACACTCACTTGTATTATGAATTTGCTGGCTCTGTGGTCATCATTGCTGTTTAGTTATGGCTCCTTGAGTTCCCATCTGTAGGCCACTTTTTATATTTGTTATCTTTCCAAGTGATAGAAGAGGAAAATAAAATATGTTTATCCTTCAAAAACCAAGATGAGCTGCCTTTCATGTTATGGAGAGCCCTTGTGAATTCCCATCAGTGCTCTCAAAACACCCCTAGAAACAAAATGTTACTCTGGAGCTACCTATCTGAGTAGTTGTACGGTTTTCCTTTACCTTAATGTGTCTAAACACAGTGAAATAAATATCAGCAAATAATTACAAAGACAACCAACCCCAAAGACATTAAACTAGCTGCATTTTTGAAACGAGAAGATTATATGGTATGTCATATTAATCATATTAGCATCATATTAGTTTAAGGTGTTGGACTCAAAAAATACCAAAGTTTTTGTCAGTAGTGCTTATGGTTGTAGAAATGAGCAGTTAAAGCTCATTTTCAAGGCAGGCAATGATCTAAGAATCAAGAAAGCTGCAGTTTCATGAGGATCTTTTAACTTCCTCAGTTTTAAATTAACTTCTGGAGTAGATGTCAATCACCTGTAATAGGAATTAGCAGAAGAAAGAGTGTTAGACTGAGAACTCCTACGCAGTGGCTGTGTTTGTTATTTCATAGTGAATGACAGCAGGGACGGGGACAAACACTCCACGGGTAACAATTGTGGAATTTCACAATGTGACTGTGAAAATGGCCCTTCTTAATTTCAGGAAATCAACTGTGAGAGCATGCTCTGAAAGATCAGGATATATATTCCATACACACTCTGTTTTCTTTTCCCATGGGCCCGGTAGTTTATCTGTTATTTTTACGGGCCACTAGGTATTTTACCACAATACAATGCTTGCCTGCTGGGCAGTGGGCTAAAGCAAGTTGTGAGGTGGGGGTCAAGGTGAGAAAATATATCTGTTTCTGTGCTGTTCAAGTAGTTCTCCTGCCTTTAGTCCTAATATTTTTATTTTTTCTTTTTCCTCTGAAAGTATGATGTATGCTTTGCTTCCTGTTTGAACTGTATTCATTTAAATAGGGGGGAACATAGTATTTCTGATTTACCTTTCTACAGTCATTGTAGAGCTTGATCTAGGAGGAATAACTTTAGATAAGGTTCTTTCTCACTGCTTAAATTTTTAGTTTAAGAAATTTGAGCAACAGAGAGTATGATTTTCAGCTTTAGTGAAAGTGGCCAGGGGATGATGCTGAAGATCCTTTACACGGAAGTCCACGTATCTGTATGTGCACAAGTGTACCTTTTGCCAGGCTTAAGTTTGTTCCTGGATGATTGAATGCAGTCTGAACGTAAGCCAGGCCTGCAAGTGGGAATGATTTAAGATTAAGCGATAAACCTGAATATTCCCTTTGGTCTCCAAACAAGACAGCTTTGGCTGAAATTTCAGGTTAGGCCTCCTCAACTGCAAAGGGCATTCGGGTATTTCCTTTTCTTTCACTAGGTCCTGGCATGTGTCTTCTAGGAATCCAGAGGGAAAATTCTCAGTTACTCTGCATTTGCTTTTATGCAACCCACTTGTGTGCATGACTATGTCGAGGAGCAATATAAATAATCCTTATACTTACTAATGTTGGTAAGACCTTAGCCAGAGTATTGTCTCGCTTGGGGCACTGCATTGTCACACCATTATAAACTGCCCAGCAGAGGTAAAATGATTAGTAATCTGTACAGTTATAGTACTTGAGCTGTTAAGTGGGAGAGCAATTGGCTTTGTTTAATCTGGAGAAGACCAAACTGAGGAAAGACATGAAAATTGTCTTCTAATATGTGAAAGTCTGTTGCAGAGAAAATAGTTTTTGAAGTCCAGTGGAGAGATAAGAAAAGTAATACTGGATTACAATTTCAGCAAAGGAAATTTAGTTTAGAAATCGGCAAGATTCTTAATGGCAAGGGTATTTCAGCCCTGGTATAGATTACTGGGGTAACTGTGAAATTGTCATTGCACAAGTGTTTTTAGAACAGGATGGACCAGGCATTTGTTTGGAAGGGTTAGGTGAAGTTGTAGTACAGGAATGGGCTGGAAGATGTCCTGAGGTCCCTTCTGAGCTCTGTTTTCTGTGATTGCTCCTTTTCTCCTGAAATTTGGCCTATTGCAGCACTCTTGATTTCAATAATATGTCCTGTTTGACAAAAAAATCTATATTAATATTAGAAATAATTTTCATATATGTGACAGAATTTGCAGTCATGTACCCAAATGTGTCACCGTTTCCTGAACAGCAAGTTTAAATCTACTTTCTGGTGGTGGGGAAAAGAAGCACGATAGGACAGAGTTGGAGGCAGAAGCTGTATTCCTAATTACTAAAATTCTGTTATGTGCCTTGCTTTTCTTGGGACATGTCTTCACTGGGAAATGTGGTAATCTTTTAAACATAAGATAGTTTAAAGACTCATTTTTAATAGATAATTGACAAGATGCAGAGAAAGGTAAGGTTGTGTTGTAGGCCAGTGTCGTGGTTTGGGCCAGCTGCCCTAGGACAAAGGCTTACCTGGAACTGATTGATCAACATCGCCATGCGGCTGGCTGCTCTCTGCTTGTTGTTAGTTCTCTTCCCTTTGCCCCTTGAAACAAGGAGGGATATCAGAGACCCTGTTAAGGCACCTAGGCTCCCTGAGAAGAGTAGTAGTATGGCCTTTTTAAAGAATACTAAATACACTGCAATATTACTTCTGTCCAGGGGAGGGTAGTGCCGTCTCTTAAATGTTTTTGCTGGTGCTTAAGTGTTAGTGTTTTTGTAGAATACATTATTTTACAAATCTGTGTGAGATCATCAATTCACTTGGTTTAAAGCTGCGCTCCCATTTGTTGAATAAGGTTCTTGGCAGGGGGTCTTATTCTGTACAGAATGTGGGCAGATAGGGATATATGTGTTTGGATATTAAGTATGCAGTTTTTAAAGATGTGTGGAACTGTGCTCATACCTACACACACCTTTTAATATCTTCAGTGTCACACCTACACACACCATTTAACATCTTCAGTATCAATGTTGTCTGTTCAAAAGCTTTGAGTATATTTTTCCCATATTAGTTAATATGGGAAGTTGAAGAAGCATACAGGGGTAATCAGGTTGGGCCCAAATGTGTTCTGCATGGAGAAGGAAAAAAAAACCAAACCCTCTACTTTTACCATTGTGGCTTTTTTCTGTCTGGGAGCATGCTGTTTTCCTCTGTGAAGGCCACATTTAAAGGCATGTTAATCAGAGTCCTATTTTAAGTATGTGTATATATATATAAAAACATTCTATATCTATATAAAAAAAAAAATTTTTAAAAAAAGCCCTCTACCTTTTGTCCAGCCAAGATTGATGTTTCTGTGGGATAAAACATGACCTATGATGGCTTGAGTATGAGACAGTCAAGGATAAGAAATTCTAGTTTCTAATTAAGATTGAAGCTGCCTTGCTGTGATTTTGCACAAGTCAATTAACTTCTCTCCTAAAAGAGGACTAATTTCTTCTTACTACCCCAGATGGATGTTAATGGGACTGATGAATATTTGTTGTATATTTGGAGTGCTCTGTGATGTGTTTGCATGCTAGATTGTATCTCTTCAGACAATAGTGATAGCATCTAAGGTGATGAGACCAGGGCTTTGGCACTGATTCCAGTATAAAGTGCTCATCCTTTTTGCTTGCCCCTTCAGTTATGCTGATGTAGCTCTTTTGTGGAGCTGTGCTGTGAAATGGATCCTGGTTTTGTTTTTTGTTGGTGTTTTTTGTTGTTTTTTCTTTTGTTGTGTTTAAATAAAGATTTGTGGAGTGTGGGTAGGGGTTTTTTTTGGTTTGGGTTTTTTGTTTTTTTAATCCAGGTTAGTTTCTTGACCTGGTTCACAGTGCTGCCTTCCTGAACAGTGATGACAGCATAACTCAAAGGGCAGTATTTTGTGATACGGGATGTGGTAGGGGTAAGAGAGGGGAGGGAGCTTATTTTGCCCATCCCTTTATAAAGACCCTGTGATGTCAGGCCACTGCTTGGCAAGTCAAGAGTCATTGATTAAAACAAGTTTTTTCTCTTGTACTCAAAATCTGTTTCCCAAGAGTACTTTGCTCAGTGATCAGAGAAGAATCATGTTCAGTTGGCAGCTCTGGTATTTGAGGCTTTCACAGTATGGTGGGTCGCTGGGTGATGTGCTAGTGGAGAGAATTCAGCAACACCTTGGGGCCACTGACTCCAGGTTTGTGAAAACACTTCAGGCTTCTTAAATTTTTAAGGTTGGTCTCTTTTTTTTTTTTTTTTTGAGCAATTTCCCACTTACTGTACTTGGTGTTAATTTTAAAATGGTTTTATACACCCAGTTGTGCTGTACTTGAACCATAAGATCTTTTTCTCTTCTGTTTCTTGGTAACAATGTTTTGGTAATCTCTGTTTAAGCCTGGAGATTAGGCAGTTGTCAGTTTTTGTTTTGCCTGTCTCAGTATCTGTTTCCTAGGGACAAAGTCATCCTGCCGATTGTTACTCCATTTCCATCACCTAACCTTGCAGCGTCCATTCAGTCTTACTCAGACAGTAGTGTTGCACAACTCTGTTTCTGACTACTTTTTCCCCAGCGTGGGGAGCAGGCCTTGTTAAGCCTTGCATGAGATGTTTACATCCAGATCTTATTTCTTATTACAGCCTTACATTCTGTCCCCAGACACCATATTATCTACTGTGCTTTGGATCAGGAAGATTAGCTGGCTGCTCCTGTAATTTTTGTCAATTCTATTTCTTAATTAGCTACTTGAGGGAGGTTTTTAAATAACTTGAAATACTACCTCTCAGTTGATGGATGGGCACTTTGCTCTCAGAATACCATTACTGCTTCTTATTCTCTTCTTTTTTCTTTTCCTCCTTTTCCCTGCCTCCCCTTATCCATCCTCCCTATGAGGACAAAAATTACAAATATTTCTTCTGAAATACTTAATCGCATAAAAAGAGTGACTTAAAATGCTGAGCACTGAACTGTTTGTGCTGCCCTTGCTTGTGCTCCTTTGCTCACTTGCTGAAATAAAACTGAAAACATGAAGGAATGTGGGCTGATAACTTCTGCCATTTTTTATCAGTTAATTCTCCCTTTCTTTTCCTGGAGACTTAACTCAATATCCAGGGGAAAGGGTAGATTTTTAGACTTCAGAGGAGATGCCTGCTAAGAGTTTTGGAAAAGAGAATCGTTGATGTTATGATCTGCTGAAAACTGCTTTTACGCTGTCTTTCACAGTTTAATCCCTCTGATATATGCTACTTACTTTGTGACCATATTTCCCATTAACATTTAATTGAATCATTACATACCTGTCAGATTTTAGTTTTTTGGGCAATGCTGAAAACAAAAGTGTCTCAGTGTCCAAATTAACAGCAATACTTACCATTTATGGACTGCTTGAAATTCCTAGAAAAGCTACCTTACTTGGTTGAATTTTAATATGATTATGCTTCTTTTTTTTTTTTTTTCAGAGTGTTTAAATCAATTTGCAGACAACTCATTTAATTTTCTCTTTGCTGTTTTCTCGTTGTCTGCCAAGGAAATAGGTGAATATTCCCACTCAGCAAAATGGAAATGATCTGAAATATGGAGTGGTGATCTGAACAACTTGAGGTTAATTTGTAAATAGGCAATTTGCTGCTTATTGTTAAGTATGCTTCCTATTTGTTATTTTATGATAAAATTACAGCTAACATTTCTATTTGAACAATTAAATAAGTTTCAGCTCTCAACAAATACATCCAGGTGTTTATTTTCTCTGCTGTGTGCTTTGAAGTAGATATTGGGAATTTGAACGGGATGAACAGGTTCTATTCTGCAAACATTATTTTTAGTCAAAATAATTATTTGATTTTTTTATCTGTTGAAATGAATGACAAACACTCAACTGTGAAGTCAGTTAAGATCTCATAGATTGTTTATCAGCAGGAGAATATGAGTATCGCGTAATCAAGGTGCGTTTTAAGGAAACGTAGCAAGTTCATTTATAGGCAATGATAATGCTTCTTATTTAGGAGGTAATGGTCGTGAGTGGCTGCTTCCTTTGCCTTTTGTTAACTGGACAGTTACTGGTAAACCCTCACCAGTGTAAGGATTAAGACAGGAGCAGAAGTACTGTCCTGTTTAATAATTAAACTTAGAAGTGGTGTGAACTGTCACCTAGGTTTTGTATTCATAACAGCATGGGAATTATCCAACGGACTAAGCGTGCTTATTGCTTTCTCTTGATTTGTGCTTTTCTTTTACAAGACGTTGTAATAGATGGCCAAGTGGTTAATGATCAACATATTTCTGTGTATTTTGGAACACAGGTATGAAATGAATTTTTTTTCCTACAAGATTTTTAAGTCCAACTGAAGAAAATATTAGTGCTTCTGGAGGACAGGTGTTAATCCTTTAATTTTTGGAAACTGGCAAGTGTGTACTTCAGACACAGTTATTCAGTACCATGTTTGTAATGTGTCCCTGCAGAGATCTTGGGTATGGATCAGCAGGATATGCAGTAGAAGTGCAGAGAACTTGTTTTGAGTGGACTGCTTTTTAATTTTGAATGAGCCTTGCAGTTAAGAATGTATAACCTGAATGTAGTTAAGTAACTTGTTTGTATAATCAGCACACTCTAAAATTATTATAATCTTGACTTGCCTGAGTGCTGGCTGCTGTCTTGATCAGTAACTTTTGCTGAAGTTGGTGGGAGCCAAAGTTTGCTTTGCAGGATGACGCTGTGTACTTGTTCTGAACCAGCTCTTACTCAGATCTCACTTTTGCAGTCACTGGAGATGAACTGAGACAAAACAAGTGGGAAGGACCTCTTACAAAGCCCAATAACTTGAGATGTTGATCAGCATGACATTAAGCTAGGCTTGTGCAGGTCCACATTTTGTCTTTTTAGAATTGCCACTGCTCAACTGTAATACATTTATAATATCCATTTCTATCACATATCTTCTAAGTTAATATTTTTTCTTCCCATTTTTAATTTTACTGAGAAAATTGTGTATGGGTGGTCGGCTTTGCTTTTCAATAGAAACTGTTCCTTCTAAAATCAATTATTGCCTACAGTTATAATAATTTAGATTCCTGTCCATCAAAAGGACTTAAAATGATAAAAGTTCCCTTGTTATGTGAAAGCATGTGCCAAAGTCCTTTGCTGAATCAGTTGGTAAGTTATACTGCAGAAATGTTGGGGTTTTGTCTATAGATAATGGAAACAGAATAAAGATACGGGTTTAGCTAATAGGGACTTTCTGCTTACTTGCAAACTTCCTTGTTGATAAGGAGTTGTTTGCAACTCCTGGTTGTTGGTTTGGTGGTGTGTTGGTTTGTTTGGTTGGTTTGTGGTTTGTTTTTTTTTTCAGTGTGAAGTTGGTCCACTACTAGCATTATTTTCTGGGAGGTTAGGACTGACTGCTTGGCACACATGTAAAAGGCAGAATTGCTTACATTTCTATCCTTTTCTTAGGCACTAATACTGTATCCATCGTTGAAATACCTTAACCTGTTTTGTCCATTCTGTATGGTACTCCTATTTACCATAGTTCTAGAGGTGTACGTGTTTGGAGAGTTGGTCTAGTACTACTTCTTAATGCTTCTGTCAAGCCTGTTATATGAAAGGCATGAAGGTGTGCCATAGTTTGCTAATCTTGTTTCTTCTTCAGTGTACCTGTGTGATGTATGTTGAACTGATCGCTAGGAGTGTAAATAAAATTTGAATGTTATGTGTGAATCCATTCTTCTGAGTTGTCCTTTAGGAATGTAAGTGTTGCTGTTTATCGTTTCACAGTGTACCTAAGAGACAGCAGGTTTTCTGTTGTATTGGAAAAAACCGCTTCCCTTGTTAGGGGAGAGTAATTTTGTGATATAAGCTTCTGAACTCAGTTCACTTTCAAGAAGGGGTTACAGGAAGGTTTAAAAAGAGTTTTAACCAAACAGCGTAAAAAAAGATGGGGAGGAAAAGTGGTGGTTGTGCTCTGGAACGTATCACGTATACATCGTAAATTTGTAATGAGATACCATACGTAGTATTTTGAGTGTTTGTGTGTCATATACTGATAATTATCTGAAATGAGAGGGCTAGGAGGAGTTGGGAAATAGCAGGGAAGATAATGAATCAAGTTTTATCTGAAGTTAGCAGGCAATATTATGGCTTAATTCAAATTCTACTATACATGCAAAAAAAATACAAAACACACATAATGAACAAAAATATTCTGCAAGCAATGATAAAAATAATCAATTATTTACTGTTTTTGTTATGTTAAAATATTTTACCAAGGCAAGTTGCAGTCAAAAGTAATGTGAGTTATTTTGAAAATGGAAATACATAAAGATGCATTTATACAAGTGCAAGACTAAATATTTTACATAACTGTATTTCAATGAGAAGATATACAGTAAGTGCACACTTGATAACACTAAGCAGGCAAAACTTAAAGTTAGTTCCGTATACTGTTGTATAGTTCATGCACAGGTCTCTCCCAAAGTAAAGGGGCTGTTCCAAATAATTCTTGCTGGGATGGAAAACAGTATGGGTTGCTGGTAAGGATGTCAGCATGGATGGGGGTCAGTTATAGACATTACTTACTGTAATTTGTGATTGCCGTGGGAGAGGAGTGGCTGTTGGTGTGATAGTAATACTGCTGGTGATTTTATTGGTGGGCTTACTGGGTAGGCCATTAGCTAGTGCTGGAGTTCTGTTGTCTTGCACCGGATTACAAGGGTTGATGGGCTTGGAATTGGTGAGAGCTTGGACATAAGGACTTCCTAAATGGATGTGGATTTTGTTATCCTCAGTAGTTATTACACTTGATCCCGTACTGTTAGATCTCTGAAACTGCCATGATGACTGCCTCTCCGGGGATACTCTAAAAACGGCATGCTTGGCTCCCATTTCCAAAGGCTCTGAGGAGATTATGTGTTCCTGAGAACTTGAGCCTGGTAAAGCCAAAGGGGACATTGTTCTTTCAGGAGTTAAAGAGCCACATGATTCAGGAGTTTGAGATCTTGCAAAAGTAGCCATAGTAATAGGAGAAATTACTTGCTCTGGGCTCATGTAACCTTCTGCTGCTTTTGATTTTACAGGTGTTAAAGAGGCGTTTTGAATAATGGTTATTCTTTGCTTTGGAGTGCCACAGTTGGGTATAACTGCTGTGCTTGTGTAGGAGTGAGGACTTTCAGTGGTAGGACTAGTTATTTCAAGTGTTGCTGTGTTCTGTCCATGGTCTGGAGTTACTTTTATGTGAAGAGGTTGGCCAGGTGTATGGCTTAGCACTAGGTCTCCAGTCTGTGCACAGTTTCCATTTTGCTTTGTATGAATCTTTCCATTTTGAGGATGGCTCTCTTTGGACTTCATCCAAGGGATCCATAGTTTTTTGTTCACAGCATTTGCAATGGATGAGTTGCTTTTGAAAGACACAGTTTGTTCCTCCTCATTGTTATCTTTGTCCTCGTTATCACTGTCTTCATACAGCTGCCCATTCATAACTGTTCGCTCTAAAGGCATGAGGGTTTTGTAATCAGGTGGTTCATTGTCTGCTGGATCTGTTTGGACTTCTTTAGAAAAAACTTGCAAATCAGAAATTCTTCTTCCATTGAGGCTTGGCCTGAAGTTCTTGCTGAAGCGTCTGTACCTCTCCAATTCTTTTGTGAGGCTTTCCATTTCTCTTACTAACTCCCTGTTCTTGTTTTCTTGCTGGAGGAGTTTCTTCTGTAAGACTGTATGATCACCTCGGAGGTGACAGATTAGGTCTTCTGTTGCCATGTATTCATGAATTTTCTCTTTTAGTGCATCTACTTCTCTGGAAAGATGACTTGATTTAGCTTCCTCTTCTTTGAGCTTCTTAAAAAGACGCTGCTCTTGACTGGACTCTGCCTTTTCTGTTAATTTATACCTAGCCACTTCCATTTTTGCAGCTTCCAGCTCCTCTGATAGGAGCTTGGCTCTGTCCCGTTCATTGACATATCTTCGTTCTAGAGACTCAAATTCATCTTCAGTTTTCATAAGATCATCTTCTATAGCCTTCATTTCTTTCAGCTTCTGCTTAAGCCTCTCAACTTCTTGAGAAAGCTCTTTGATTTTGTTGTTCTCCTGCTGCAAGGAGGTGCTGGATTTAGTAGTCTCCTTAAGTTTATTTTTAAGAAACTCTTTTTCAACAACTTCCAGTGACTGAAGTCTTTTTCTTAGAATATTCACTTTGGAAACAAGATCACTTCCTTTCTCCTCTTCTGCTTTGAGTTTGTTTTTCAGTTCATCTCTTTCTTTTGTAACACTGGACACTTTTTCCTCTGCATCAGATTTTGATTTCAGTGCCTTTTTACTTTCCTCAATTAGTTTTTCTGTAACGGACATCACTTTATTTTGTTCCACCTGAAGCTGAGAAGTTGCAGCTTGCAGCTTTTCTTCTGTTTGCTTTATTTTTTCACTCATAGTTTTTCTTTCATCCACAAGCATCACTGTTAGACTCTTCAGCTTTGTTAAATCTTCTTTAAGCGTAAACTCAGTTTTTTCTAATTTACTTTCAATTGTTTCAAGCTCGCCAATTCTAGCTTTTAAGCCATCCAGCTCATGGGACAACTGCTTTGTTAACATTTTTTCTCTTTCTAGGTTGCATTTCAGGGAGTAGCATTCCTGTTTGCTTTTGCTGAAAGCATCTTCTAATTTCTCCAGCTCCATAATTCTTTTGTTGAGTTTGTCAACTTCCCCTTTAAGGTTTTTGCTCTGTGATGCTTCTTTTTCTAACTTTCTATTAAGTTCTCTGCACTGATCTTCCATTTTTATGAGCTCTTCATCTTTCCCTTCCATCTCCAGCAGTCGTTTCCGTAGTTCTTCTACTTCAGTCATAAGCGTGGAGTTCCCACACTCTCCCTTATTTATCTTATCCCTTAGGTCTTGCAGTTCTTCTTCTGCTTTTCGTAAAGATTTATTGGTCTCTTCCAGCTCATCAATTTGCCGGCTGAGAGCAGTTAATTTTAACCGGAGCTGACGATTCTGACTGTCTTCATTGGTTAGTTTGGCCATCATTGCTTCTTGGTCTTGGGAAATCTTACTGCTTTGGGCTTGAAGTTCAGCCTCCAGCCTGCTGGCTCTCTGTTCCTCTTCTTGAACTTTTTCTTCAGCAAAAGCCAGCTTCTCGTGTGCTTGTTCTGCAGAAGCGGTTAATTCTTGAATTTTTTGACTTTGTTGATTCAGCTGCTCAGTGAGTCTTTGCTGTTCATCCACGACCATTAAAGCAAAGGATTTCAGTTTAGTCAATTCTTCTTTCAGGTTAGCTATTTTCTTGTTGCTTTCCCTCTCTTTTTTTGCCTGATATGCTGTTTCTTGTTCAAGAAGCTTTTTCAATCTGTGGGAGGAAATAATATTGTGTTTTGTAGCCATTTTAATGGGCATTTAAAAACACAGCTGAAATATCATGACATCTCTGCCAGATGTGCATGAACATCCACTTGTAACTAGAAGCAGACATTTTCAGCTTTGGGCAGGTAACAGTGCAACACAACTTTTTGCTATTCTGCACTGGAGCAACACTGATCTTGGCTGCTTGCTGAGGCTAGCTATGTGTGTGCAGGTTTTTGGGTTTTTTTTTTGTTTTTTTTTTTTTTTTTTAAGAAACGTGATTATCGTAGGGATTGAGAAATAAAATCAGTGCAGCCCTCAAGGGCAGGTATAATTTACAGCATCATAAACCTCCTAATACTTTTAAGCTAGTTATAAACCATCCTGATGTTTTATGTTTTATGATTAACCCTTATGGATGCTAAAGTATGTGAAGGAAATGTAGCTGCACTAGGCAGTTAGTCAGGCTGCCTAATGTAAATTTCTAAGCAGCGTATCAGAGCAAAACTGAACATCGTAGGTAAGCCAGTCCTCAGTGAAAATGTAGGCCTTGTGACCTTGTATTGTGCACACACCAAAAAAAATGCAGTCAGCAGATAAACAGATATTCAGATTGTGCCTCTTGAACTTAAGGAAGCCCAAATGTCTTGTTGTCTCTTAGGCTTGGATTTGGTCTTACATCCAAAACTTGCAAATATACCTAAAGGCAACCCTGCTTTTACATGATTCTTGAAGGTTTTCATAATGGTTTTCCAAAATTAGTTTTACAAGTTTATGTTAGTATTCAGTCTTTACCGAGATGCAACATACTGAATTTGTTAGAGAATTGGGATAAGGTTGTGTGTTTGTTTATGTAAGATCCTAAGAAACCTCCAGGTACCTCAAATAATTACATTCTTTTGTAGACTTTTCATTGTCAGGGAGTTGTTTGTGGAGTTGGTCTGAGGTATGATTGGTTTGGCCAGCACATTTGTCTTTTCCCACAGCCAACCTATAACTATATTCTGGTATTAAAGAAAAGTGTGAAAAGCCTAGATTGAAGTAATAAAGTATTAGAACTTGTGCGTTTAGCTGTTTTTCATATGTATGGTAGGTATCCGGTTGTGTATATTATGCGAGGGAAATGAATTACGTATCAGAACTGAACTTAGACAAAATGACTGCTTCAGCACTCATTAGCTGAGGCCCCTTGCTTTTTTAGGTTTTTTTTCCCCCCTCTGAAGTATGACGATGAGTTTCTAGAAGTTGCTGCTGAAACATAAGATTCCTGTTCCACATTTGTCTCTGGTCACTATTGTGATGCTCTTGACCAAGTGGTGAGTCTTTGCAGCTTCCCACTGACAAGTTCCTGTTGCAGCTATCCTTTGAGTTCAGGAAGAGCTTAGATAACGGCCTCCTTTGCACAGCTCTTTATTAGCTGTTGACTGACTGGAGGCATATATTTCTGAGCATTTAATAGGCTGCCTCAGCAACATCCCGTTTGGCAGCACTGTAAGTTTTCCTCCACGGAGAGGGGAAGTCCCTGGCATTCTACAACTGTTCATCAGACTTCTCTGATTTAATGCTGATATTGTATAGAAGTCTATGACTATGAAATTTCTTACACCACCTTCACCATCCTCACTGTTTTTATTTCAGTGCATAAGTTGCGCTATGTGTAATGAAATGCTTTATATGAAAAATTGACGTAATGGGAAGTAGTAATAAACAGAGTTGATATCAAATACTTAAAGCAGCCCCAAATTCTTTACAACAGTCAATTAACATAATGGGGAAAACACATGAAGATATATAAGTGGAGAGGGAGAGGTTTGTGAAATGAGTTTGAAGGAGTGCTGCTGGTTGACAGAACATAAATGGGGAGAAGACTGCGCCTCTTCAAAGGCAGCTTTTTACTGTGTTTTCGGTGTATAAACTTTTGTCCACTTCTCAGTGCTACTTTCAGTTTGAGTTCTTCTTAGTGTAAAAATCTCTCTTCCTTCCCCACCCTTGTCTCTAAATGCTTTAGTAGTGAAGTTCAATTGATGATTTACCGTTGCCATAGATATAAAGCCATAACAGAAGCATAACTAACAATTTCATTTGGAAAGAACTCAGTTTTTGTGTGCGCATAAAGTTAAGACATCTCATATTAATACTGTTAAAATAGACTTGGGCTTCTTAGCACTTGATTTATTTTAGCTTGCTTTGCTATAATTTATTTTTGTAAGGCATATTTAGCTGAGGTGATTAATACCTAAATTAATCAGTGTTTTACCCAAGACTTCCATATTAACTAGTTGATATCTCTCTGGCCAAATGAAACGTCAATGCTCCAGTGACTGATGCCCCTGAAATTGCTTTAGAAAGAAAACTCTTAGACCAAATAGTAACCAACAATTGTAATTTTCATAGGGATGCTGTATAATTTTTTATGAGGCAAACAACTGGTTTTATTTATGTACAATTCTGTTGACAGATGTTTGAGTGAATAATCCTAGCAGTCCTTCCAGTGAGCATCAGTCTGTGTACAATTTGTATTTTTTTCTGTTGTCATCTCCTCTGTGTTTTCTTCTATAACTTAATTTCTCAAGCTATCTGGAACGCTTAAGACTTGATTCAGCACGGCACTTGAGGTTCCAGCCCAAACTGACTGCTTGAGTAAGGTAGTCTAAGCCAACCTCTGATCAAGTCTGTGTTGCAAGCCTTATTTGAACAAAAGTGCCTAAATTATTGGTATCTGACCTGGATCATTGTATAAACTGAGAAGGATTTTCAAGAGATTCTGTTTCTTTGGTCATGCCAAAAGACTTTAGGGTATTTAAAAATGTTTCCTTCATTCAAAAGATAAAATGCAGTTTTAAGATGCAAACAGAAATGCAAGAAAATATTTCTAACCCCTGAGATCTATTTCTTTCGGAAAAAATACTTCTATAAAATCACTTCATTGAAGTTGTTACAGAGCATAATGCAGTAGCTGTGAATTAAAAGATTTGAATGTGTTTCTAAAAAGAAGAAAGGGATGTATTAAGCATGGTATGTATACTTTTTGATACCGTGTAGTTAAATAAGTTTTTACACTTGTTTTTGATAACTCTATGCTTATTCATATATTCCTATACAGAAATATTCATGTATTCCTATACAGAAAATGCCCTTGACAGTGCTGAATAGATAATGATTTCTTGGATGGAGTTGAGATTGACATTTTAAGAAGTCAACTGGGAGCCCGTTAGTATTTGCAGAAGAATTTTTTCTTGGCTGCTGAATTCCCGTTTCATGGTTCAGTAGGTCACAGCAACTGTGTCTGCATACACGCACTTAGGAATGGAAGAGGACCCTAAAATGTTTGGGGGTTTTGTAGGTTTTTGTTGTTGTTTGTTTTTAAATTCGTTGCTTGGTTTTGGTCAGCTGTTTTTGGGGAACCTGACTGCTGCAGGTCAGGGCTTGATTATGTACAGCATTTGAATTAAGGCAAATCACATGTTTAATTGAAGAATTGCTGTAACTGATAATAGCACTTCGTGATATTTTGCATACTTTTGTGACAGAATAAAAGTACTTCCTGTTAACTTCACGCAAAATAATCTCGTCCTGAAGAAGAGTTTCCAGAGTATTGCCCAGGGAAGCTGTGGAGGCCCCATCCCTGGAAGTGTTCAAGGCCAGGTTGGATGAGGCTTTGAGCAACCTGGTCTAGTAGGAGGTGTCCTTGCCCATGGCAGGGGGGTTGGAACTAGATGATCTTTAAGGTCCCTTCCAACATAAACCATTTTATGATTCTATCAGTCTTTGAGAAAACAATTTTACCAAAAATATGCAAAGGTCAAAAAAAGTGGGCTTAAAAAAATAATAAGAAAAGAACAGGCACTCACCCATCCAATAAAGTATTTTTATCATTTTTGTTTCCAGTTGAATTTCATGGTCATGTAATTTCATATTAGACAAAGGTAGGTATATCATTTAGGCAAAGCTTTCACAGGTAATTCCAAGCAGTTGACTTCATAGGACTACAAGAACCCTTTCTGAATCCAGGCCAGCAAAAACAGGCATTGGAAATTGGTTTTATGAACATGAATGTTAGGTAGCTAAACAGTCAAGGCAGTGTCTTACTACTTTTTCTTCAGAGCTTCTGTTATAAATGACTGCTTTATTGTGGCTTACTATCGTACTTGTTTGCAATACCAGTTACCTGCTTTTTTATTTCCGAAAAGAAACTGTATTTGTCAGCTCTCCTTTGTTCATTGTAACTGCCTTCCTCAGTATGCATACTATAGCTTCTTGGTGTTAATACCATGTATTCAATCATGTTGTCTTGTTTTCTAGGTTTGGGTTTTTTTCAAGTGCATATAGCTTCGGCTACACTACATTATACTTAGCAATGTAACAACTATGTGTTCTCTACAAGACGTGGGGACTCCCAAAACAGTTCCTTGTCTTCTTGGTGTCATGCGATATCATTTTGACTTCAAGTGGGGTTTTCCATTGTCATGGAGGGACCTGTATTACATCAATGTTGTTTAATTTATGTTTTTACAGGATTCTAAGGGGTCTGCTTTTCCTTTGAGTTTCAGGGAAACTAAAGAAAGCATGGGAGACTTGAGATTGCAAGACACTTATTTTTTTGTAATTTTTTTTAGTTTCTTCCAGAATGAATCATTCTTAGAATAATAAGAATAAAAATGATGATCTTTTTTCTTTGCGCAATCTTGCAATGGTAACTTTAGAAAAGGCTGCATTCTTTAAGGATGCAAGTGAAATAGGTGTTGATTTGTAAAGCTGTACTTCTATGATTCCTTCCATCAAAGCACCGAGGAGATTTTAACATGCACCTTATCAATATCTTGATTTTTATCAGATCATTCTGCAGAAATGACTGAGATTTTGAATGTCTGTGACTTGTTTTTAAATCATAAAGATACATATTTTTATCTAGCTCATGTGCTCTTCACCCTTCCCCAGGTAAAAGATGTGGCTTACTAGAGGTTCTACAGGTTATAACGTGAGGGAGACTTGCTTATAAAGTTTTTGGACCTGTGCTTGAATTTCCCCCTCTACAATGCAAGTAAAAACACTAAGCTGAAAGCTTTTAAATGTAGATGATGTCATGCCTCTTCGGCTGAGGCATTCTTCCCCATTAGCAGTAAGCCACGGTCTGGCCTTTAATAAGAGAAGAAACATGCTTCATCATTTCTGGTAAATCTTACAAGTTGTTGTAATTTTTGACACCAATGCAGTTAAATATTTGTTTTTGGAAGAAAGCCAATCTGTCTGTGACTTCCACTGCTTATGGCAACAAAATTCAGGTTTGTTAAAATGGGTTTCTGGTCTTGGGGTGGCTATGGATTTTTTTTTTTTTTTCTTTGCCTACAGTTCTGCTTATTGATGTGTAGTTTTTATGAAGGCATATGTTATAACTACTTTTATGGCTCTCTTTATTATCTTTATTGATGCTTCTTTTTCGCCCCCTGTCATAAAGGAAGTCAAAAGCCTTTGAAATTACAGCAGCAACAACATACCATAGCTGTTGTGTAATCTGTTGGCTTTATCTGAATCAGTCAGCACTTCCCAACAGAATGCAAACACTTATTTTAAAATTTGTTTTCCAGTATATTATTTACATATGTATATTTTGAATCATTAGTTATACTAGGATGCAAACCTCCACAAAGGGTATCTCAACTGCAAAAGACTGTGTATAATGCAAATTTCCCAATAAGGAAATCTATTTTATAAAATGAGGACTTTTAGTGAGAAGGGTGTGAGTTCTGCTTATTACTCCACAAACTACCACAGAGTAATCATTGTTTTATCTGATGCTTAAAATGCTGACTTGCTTAACAAGTCTTAATAAAAGTCATATATGATGAATGGTGTTGCCAGTTCTGGGTTAACTTGGGCAAAATTTCAAATGGATAACCAGATGTATTTAGCTGTGATGCTGAGTAAACATATGCAGATAATATATTCTTTTAAAAATTAATTAATCTGGAACAGTAACATTGTTTGTGACCATGATTTCGCAACTACTAAGCTGCTGAAAATTCTTCCTGGTGATATAGGGATATTGGCGCTCATAAATGTTATGAAATCCTGTGTAAACTTGGTGACAGTAAATGGCATGAGAAATTTTTAACAAATTTATGTTGATTAATTTAAGATTTAAGACTGAATTAACATTCACTTCTAGTTGGAGTAATTTTAATTCAGCACTAAAAATCAGTTTTGTTTTATCATGAAACCTCAGTTTAAGAAAATAATTTTCTATCTTGAACTACATTCTTTCCATATCTAGACGTTCTTGGAAATCACCTAGCAAAGCATCAGTCTTGTGTAAAAAGTATTAATGCTTTCTGTGGCAGTAACTGTTCGAATGTGCAAGGTGATAGTTATTAATTCTATCTGTTCATTGCTAATCTTGTAATGGTAGCCATTCGCAACGTCTGTGATTATGATAGGAAGATGCAGGACTTTTAGATGGGAGTGAAGAAGTTGGTATCTTCTTAAATTGTTGGCAGGTTTTTGTTTGTTTTCGGTTTTGGGTTTTTTTTTCTTGACTGCATATCCTGAAAAACAACTGTAAATGAGTGTTGACCTGACAAGACCACAATATTATTGAGCTTTACTTGAACAGTGACCACGAAATGGTAGAGTTTTCAATTCCTGGAGAAGCAAGGTGGGGAGCCAGCGGAATGGCCAGCTTGGACTTCTGAAGGGCAGACTTTAGCCTGTTTAGGAGCATGGTTGAGAGTGTCCCTTGGGAGACAGTCCTGAAGGGCAAAGGTACCCAGGAAGGCTGGTCATACTTTAAGCAGGAACTCTTAAAAGCACAGAGGCGGCCATCCCCATGTCCTGAAAAACAAGCCAATGGGGAAGAAGACCAGCCTGGCTAAATAGAGCGCTTTGGCTGGACCTCAGAAACAAAAGGAAAGTTTACATTCTTTGGCAAAGGGAGTTGGCAGCTTACGAGGAACACCAAGATGTAGTGAAGCTATGCAGGGGGAAAATTAGAAGGGTCAGAGCAGAACTCAGCTTGGCCACTGCGGTTAAAGATAATAAGAAGAGGTTCTTTGAGTATATCAATAGAAAAAGGAAGACTAGGGAGAATGTAGGCCCACTGATGAATGAGATGGGCACCCTAGTGGTGGAAGACATAGAGAAGGCGGAGTTACTGAATGCCTTCTTTTCTTTGGTCTTCACTGCTAAAGCTGTCGCTCATGAATCCCAGACCCTGGAGGCAAGGGGGAAGGTCTGGAGAGAGGAAGACTTTCCCTCAGTTGAGGAGGACTGAGTTAGAGACCACTTGGCCGAGCTGGACATCCATAAGTCCATGGGCCCTGATGGGATGCACCCGTGAGTGCTGAGGGAGCTGGCAGATGTTATTGCTAGACCACTCTCCGTGATCTTTGGAAGGTCAGGGGGAACAGGAGGGGTGCCTGAGGACTGGAAGAAGGCCAACATCGCTCCAATCTTCAAGAAGGGCAAGAAAGAGGACCCAGGGAACTACAGACCAGTTAGTCTCACCTCTGTCCCTGGGAAGGTAATGGAGCGACTTGTTCTGGATGTCATCTCCAAACACGTTGAAGAACAGGAAGTTATTGGAAGTGGTCGACATGGATTTACCAAGGGTAGATCATGCTTGACCAATTTGATAGCCTTCTATGATGTTATAACTGGTTGGCTGGATGATGGGAGAGCAGTAGATGTCATCTACCTTGACTTCAGCAAGGCTTTTGATGCTGTCTCCCATAACATGCTCATTAGGAAGCTGAGGAAGTGTGGGCTGGATGAGGAGACAGTGAGGTGGATTGAGAGCTGGCTGTGTGACAGAACTCAGAGGGTTGTGATTAATGGAGCAGTGTTAAGTTGGAGGCCTGTAACCAGTGGTGTCCCCCAGGGGTCAATACTCAGTCCAATCTTGTTCAATATGTTCATCAATGACCTGGATGAGGGGACAGAGTGTATCCTCAGCAAGTTCGCTGATGATACCAAACTGGGAGGGGTGGCTGACACTCCAGAGGGCCACGCTGCCATCCAGCGTGACCTGGACAGGCTGGAGTCCTGGGCAGAGAAGAACCTAATGAGGTTCAACAAGAGCAAGTGTAGGGTCCTGCACCTGGGGAAGGAGGAATGGTAGGCACCAATATAGGCTAGGGGTGGACCTGCTGGAAAGCAGCTCTGAGGAGAAGGACCTGGGGGTCCTGGTAGATAGTAAATTATCCATGAGCCAGCAATGTGCCCTTGTCGCCAGGAAGGCCAATGGAATCCTGGGCTGCATAGGGAAGAGTGTGGCCAGTAGGTCAAGGGAGGTCATTCTCCCCCTCTACTCGGCACTGGTGAGGCCACAACTGGAAT
>VFFE01007652.1:7183-59530 GCA_008921705.1 Burhinus oedicnemus
TGGGAAAAAACCAAAAAAAAAAAAAAAAAAAAGACCAAAAAAACCCCATCAGCGACTCGCTATTTGCTTGTGTTTGTTACTGAAAACTCAAAATTAATAACTTTCGACAATCACTTAGCAAAGTTCAAGGAATTAGTAAAAGCCATGAAATTCTTTATAAACAAATACAACACCCCTCATAAAATGCAGCCCTCACTGAAATGCGTTCATCACTGGATTATTTAGAATAAATATCTAAAATCTGTTGTTAAACGTAGATAAAAATTACATGCACAAGAGGTTTACAGGGGAAGAAATCTTTTCTTAATCCTTTCAGTTACAAATCATACATAATAAATTATTGTTTTTCTGGGTTTTCATGTGCACGAACAATATTCATGCAAAAATTGGGAAAACACTGATACCGAAACAGGGGAATAAGGGCCATTAGGGCACATCAGACTGTTTGTTTGCCAAAGCCTGTTCCTATCTTTCCTGGGCTGATCACAAACTCTTGATTGCGTGTATAGGCCACGACCTATTAGCTGGAGATCCAAGGACATCCTTCACTGATTCTAGTGAGGAAGGGATCAGAGCTGCGATGTCCAAGAACAGGGAAGAAACCACAACTCACGGTCGCGATTTGCCCTGGAAGGGGAAGCAGAGTGGTCCTGCTGGCGCTTTGCCAAAGCCTCTAGATTCAGAGCGGGGTCCCCTTCACTTCTTCCAGCACCAGGAGATGCAGGCATTTCTCAAGGACAGTTTACCCCCATCAAAAAGTCTGAGTCCACCTGTAGTGACAGTTCCTCCCCTCTCTGATTTACTAGCGCAGACATAGCCCCGATGGCCACAGAGAACAGAAACATGGTGAGGTGAGGATGCGTTTGTCCGTGACTCATCTAGTGACCGCTGCAAACCCTGCAGGCAGGACAGGGTTTGTGCCCATCCTGCTTCAGGTCCAACACGGGATGATGAGAGCAGATTGGTTTGGAGTTAGCATGCGGCAAACGCATAGGCAAAGAAACTTTCTCAAGTTCCCTTCAAGGAGGAGTCCAAGGTCCAAAGGAGATGGCTGTCTGTATTTTTCTGGTTTTCCCTCCATGGTGTCAGCTTTTTTCTTCCCATCCTGTAAAGCAGCTGGCAACACTCCTATAGACCCCTTCACTTCACTAAGCCTGCTGGGCTGGCAGAGGCCAAGCTGTGCACTGCAATACCCCAGCTGACTGGCTCACATGGGGAGGAATCTCCTTGCTCACTTCTTGGATGGGTGTCCTCTTCCCCAGTGCCACAGAGATGTTGGGCTTGGGCAGGGAATCTCACCCCCTGGCAGGTTCATCTCATGGCACCAGCCCAGCACCTCTTCTATTCCCATCCACAGCAGTGCAGTCTACTTAACCTCATGAGTCCTTCCTACTTGATCTACCTCTTTTCTGCATGGACACAGAGCTGTTAAATGTTCCTCAGCCTTGTGTTTCTTGAGGATGACATTTGGCAGCAACCTTGTCATTTCTGCTTTGTCTGGATATGTGCAGACGAGTGTTGTTACACCTTCTGTATACTGGTTGGTCTTGGTTCAGATGAGATCATGTCTTGTCCTATTCCTCACCATTCCTCAACTCTGCTTCTTCTTGTCTGATACATATTAGAGCCAAATCAGTTCACAAAGATGTCCCAAAATTGAACTCTTCAGCCAGGGATTGGCTTCATTTATCTGTTTATGAGCAATTGACTGAAAGTTGTAGAACATCCACAATGCTGGTAAGAATTTTCCATTTTTTAAACTGTGAAAATACATTAAGGGGGAAGATCTCAAGTTTTTATTCCTCTTTATAGTTTTGACAAACCCAATGGCTGGATTAAAAGTTCTTGTATTTCAGGTTCTGATGTTTCAAAAAGTTAAGAAACCTCAGTTATAGGCTGGGTTCTTTTGCTTTGTCACTGGCTGATTTTTCTGCACACTTTCCGCCTAGAATTCATTGAAAGCTTCAAGCAGAATTACTGATGATGAGGAGAGTGATCCTTTAACTCACCTGAATCTCTCACTATGGTCAATGACTCTTTCACCTGAGATAGGACTGCATGAAACGGGAGAAAGCACTTTAAGAGTTGACCTTTAGGAGAGAGGTTGTATGAACCTGTGAAGTCTTTTCATGTGCAACACTGCTTCTTCTTATTGGTGTATGTGCTTTTTTCCACCTGTTGGTGCCCATGAGTTTGCTGAAGACCGGTCTGTGCCTTGTCATGGAAAGTTATGCAGCAGTAATGTGGTTCACGTCCTCTCTTTCTGGCTTTATCTGAATTTTATGGCATTTTAGCTGTAACAGGAAGAAAAAAAAAAGAGAAAAAAATATCTAGGGCAGTATTTTCCAAACTTGGGGGGTAACGACTCCTCCACTGTATATCCTGTGTCACAAATCGGCATTGCACTGATGGCTGCTCAGCGGGTGAGGAAGCTTTGTTTTAAGGCCATGGGCAGATTCACCTAGGTTTTCCCCATGCCACTTCCCCGCTGACAGCACCTGCTAGAGAAGAGATCATGTTGCACCTTCAGGCAGGTCTAGGAGAATTGGGTTTTGTCAACAGGTTCGCTGTACGATTTTTTATTATTATTATTTTTACTGCTATTGCTGATGGGCTGCCATGTTCCACAGGGTAAACAGAGGACATATATCATACCCCTGGCCAGCTACAGAGCTTTTCAAGCATCCAGGGTGATTCTCCAGACAGAGCAGATTTTATATCTCGTTCCTCTAGGGTGCCTTGAAATGAGAAAAATATTAAATTGTAAAGGAAATGAGTTTGTGAAAGACCCTATAAATAAATTTCCATCATGATTGGCCATGGCTTTCTGGATTTGCCTGGAAAACATAATGGTTCATAAACTGTGTCAGTAAAATAAAGAGCATGTCCATCCCTGTGGACATTCATTGGAAGGCAGTTCTCCTGGTTTTGGCCATGGAAGTGAAAGGTTGAACCTGCCGGACAGCCAATACAGTTGCCCCAAAGGAATGTTTTGTTTTGAGACAGCAAATCCTGCCATCTGCATAAAAATTATTGGGCTTATCCTGTTCCACCCAAACTATTTTTGTGGCCTCACATAAAATCAAAACTCAAGCTTAGCTCTTAGCTAAAGGTGGGAGAGGAAAAGAAAGCAGAGGTGAGTTGTTGCAAAGACACATGATCAACTGAAGAATACTAAAAGATAACTCCATTACTATGATTCTAAAAAAAATCACCCGGGAAATGCAGATTGAATTTGCTTTTATTCAGAAAAAGGGAAAAGGGGAAAGAAAAAAAAAATGCAGGTTGGCATTTCTTTTTTTTTTTCCCCCCCATAATGTTCAGTTTGTCAGAAAGTTTGAGCCAGAAAACTGGTCTCCTTGGTGCTTCCATGTGCTCCTTGGTGCTTCCATGTGCTCCTTGGCCTCTCTGTAGGAAATCTCTCACAGGCCATTGTGAATGAGTTGGGATGGAGAGAGATGCACGGACATGCAACTCAGAACCCACCTGGGCCTATGGCTGGCCGCTGGTCCTTTATAGCTCAGACGTCAAACAATCTTGTGCTGAAACAGAAATATTGCTGATGTGCTTCATTTAGTGGTTAACACCAAACTAATTTGCCATGTATATATCAAGTCTTGTAACAGGCAAAGGGTGTCCTAATCAGGGTGCTTCCTTACTCAGTGCTAATAGACGTCTTCACTGGCTGCTCTTCGGTCTGTAGGTGATTTAGGAGATTTTAGAGCAGGTGTCTTCTACTGAGAGTGCAACAGTTGAAGCTGGGACTGAGAAGTGACCTTTTGGCAGTGCTAGAAGATTCCCATGTACCTACTTCACCTGTAGCACAAGGCTGGGTGGTGGACCAGCAACCACTTTAGGTCTTTGAGGCTGCTTGTCCCTAGAGGGTAGAGAAGCCCACAAAAAGGACACCAGCAGGGTGGACAACCTTGCCCTCTATATCTATCCCAACTTCAGGTGCAATCCTTCTCCACACTTCATTCCTTTCTTCCAAACCAGTCCTACAAAACAACCTCCAAAAAGTTATTTAAAGAACTTGCTTAAGCATTTCATTTTCCATTTTAACTGGATGCAGAGTCAGGGGGTTTTTATGGCTAGAAGCCAATCTCACTCTGTTTCAAAACCAGTCCGGAGCATCAGGATGGGAACATGATTTGCTCAGATCAGCTGCACAGTCCTGTAGTCTCATCACACCCGTCACCTCGGTCTCATAGCACGGGTACCCCAGCAGAGGTGGGAGGTCAGTCTGCCAAAATAGTCTTTTATTCTACGTGAATTTATAAGGAAAGGGCACAGAGAGCAAGAAAAAGACTCACTATCTTTACACTACACTTAAGCATAATAAATAGTAATTATAAGTTATTGTTTGTTTATCTCATCAGGTTCTGTTGAGTGCTCTGATGGTTTCTGTGCAGTGTCTGGCTTCTCCTGAGCCGACAGCGCTGTGGTGGACAGGACAGAATAGCTCTAGTGAGTGGACAGAGTCATTCAAAGCTGGTCTCTGGGGCAGGACAGTTAGAAACAGACCTGATGTTGATTTTATATTCATTGGCAGAAGGCAGGAGCTACTCCACTGATGTTAATCAAGTTAACTGAGTCTAATGGCGAGGCAAAACAGACCTGAATCTTGACCACAGTTCAAGACTCATGTGCAATTTGCATAATGGAATTAAAATAAAGCTTCCAACTCTAGCTACAGAAATACTCTGCTGAGAATTAGAGACCAGGCTTGCTGTGTGGGATTAAATAAAAGGACACCCAAGGCATCAGCCGTCACATAAAACAATCCAGTTTTGTCTGTTCCTGAGCCACACTCAGCTGCCTCAATTGATTGCGATTTTATTTTACCCCTTCTTCCTTTTTTTTTCTATCCTATTTGCATGTGAACTCAGATCCTCCAAGTTTTCATACTGTCTTCCAGGTTTAAGCTAGCCCTGCGGTATACAAAGTTCAAGATAATATCAACATTTTGCCAGGATTTGGGAGGCAAGTGGGGAAAAGAATGTCACAGGGGAGCATTAAAAGAAATATCAAATAAGGTTCCTCTGAAAACTTTCCCACGGACCAGGGAAAGGTTTGCAAACCTTGGCACAGCATTTCATCCTCCAACTGAACTCGCTCATGTTTCGCTCGTAGAAGATCTCGAGCCGTTCAGTATGACCTGCAAAGCTCACACAATGTCTTTCCACTGGCTTCAGAGGGCTTGGGGCTAGAGCTGGTACACCGCTATTTAAATATTCTTGTTTAATTTAATTTAATGTTCTGATCTGCTCATGCGGTTTCTGCATCCTCCTCTGGGTTGCAACATTAGTGCTGTTTCAGGGCACACTTGTAGAACTGGCCCTTGAACTGCCTTTGCATCTGTGACATGTTGTAGTTACTGCACCCATTGGGGGCCATCCCCTCTCTGACCGTGTCTCTTGGTGGCATTCAGTACTGGTGGGCAGCGATGCTGCTTTGCAAGGGAGCCAAAGGCAGCATTTGCAAGAACAGAGTGTAACAATCATAGAATCACAGAATTGTTACAGTTGGAATGGACCTTAAACACCATCTAGTTCCAACCCCCTGCCATGGGCAGGGACACCTCCCACCAGACCAGGTTGCTCCAAGCCCCGTCCAACCTGGCCTTGAACACCTCCAGGGATGGGGCAGCCACAGCTTCTCTGGGCCACCTGGGCCAGTGCCACACCACCCTCACAGTCAAGAATTTCTTCCTGAGATCTAGTCTAAATCTCCCCTCTTCCAGTTTGAAACCATCACCCCTCGTCCTATCACTACATGCCCTTGCAAAAAGTCCCTCTCCAGCTTTCTTGTAGGCTGCCTTTAAGCTTTGTCCTAATTCAGAACGGATTTGCAAGACTCTAGCGAGGCAGGGCAGGGCTGGAAATCAGCTCAGAGCCTGACAGGAGCCAGGAACAAAAGAAAAAATTATGGAAAAGCTGACCTAGATGATCATGAGTAATTAGGAAGTCTTATAAATCTGGTTTCTTTTCAGGCAGACCTCCCTATCCACACAGATCTGACAGAAGTAGACTCTATTGCACAATTACGCTCTCTCTTCAACGAGGGATGTCTTGAGAGAGCAAATGGAGCAATTGTTTTCCTGGGACATTAACTAAGGAATCTGATGATATTTTATTATCTTCCTCAGACTGAGGGTTAATGATTCTGGGCTAGTGATGTGGTGTGCAACAACACAGATGTGCTCGCATCAATTTGGGATGAAATCCTAACCCCATGAAAATCGACACCAAAATGTCGGTTGACTTCCATGGAGTGGGTTTCACCCATGAATTCTGAAGAAGAAAAGGATAATGATTCAAACAAGTGACCTCCCCTGTCCCCAGAACCTTACTTGCCACCCATATTTCAGGATGTCCTTTTGCTTTAGATCAATACAAGACCAGAAAGCAGAGATCAAGAGGTAGAAGATGGTCCGAGTGGCAGTCTTCTCTCCTGAAATGCTTCACAAGTGACAACATCAGGCTTTTGTATTGGTGTCAGCTTCTACATGTGGGGATTTAGGATGTGGTGGATATTTGCCTAGAAAAAGACATGGGATTAAAATGTTTGAGATAGATGGGATTAGCGTGCACTGGGTTTCCAAAACGCCTGGCCTACATCCTCCGAAATAGAGATACGATATCCACTTGAAAGACTGCTTAGAACAAGCTTAAATGAAGGGTGTTCTCCAAACAGGCGGACCTCAGGTACCTAAAACAGAAGACAAAACAATGACTTCACCAGAGAAGCAGCATCTATTTAAACCAGAGCATTACAACACGCATGAGCCCTTCTAAATATAGAGCTGGGTGCTTCTTGCCAGGCCAAGCTTTTACCTTTTTTATTTTTCTCCGTCTAAATTAATCGTTATTCCTTGAGCACTGCAGGGAAGGATGAACAAGAAGCCATTGGTTGTTAGAGATGAAATGTTTTAAAGGACAGGCTGTATGATGTAGAGCTGGTGGGAGAGGGAAGCCAGTTGGTGGCAAAAGAGGAAGGACAGGCGTAGCCAAGCACCATCACCCAAACCCATCCCCTCGGCCCATCCCCGTGTTCAGAAACACGATGTCAATCTCTTGCCATCTGCATGAGCTGGGGCATGCACGAAGAGAGAGACCTGCTGCTAAAACCCCTCGCTTCGGCTCAGCAGCTTCAGGGTGACCCAGCCATGGTGGTCACCAGAAGGGATGGGGTCTGGGCATTAGAAAAAGGACTCAGCCGTTCCCAGCAGTCTGCCAGGCTCTGCTCAGGGAGTCTGTTTTCAAGATATTGGCTCCTTTTTTCTAGTCTGATCAGGAGGCAAAGGAGCTGGGGTGTGTTCTTCCCCCTCCAACATGAGAGCTTTCACAGAAGTGGTTTTTAAGACCTTGTTTGACTTCAGAAGAGGGGCAAAACTGAAAAACTAAAGGGCAAAACTGTGATTTCTTTCTATGGGTTACGGGGACATTGCCTTGTGTGTGTCGTCAGGCAGGCGTTTGGTTTACATTCCTCCACTTCTGCTTTCTGTATGGACCAAAGTAACAAGAGGAAAATGACAAACCACAGGTGTATGTAAAAGGGAATTAAAATAAAAAGAAACCTTTATTGATTCTCATGAAATATTTCTTCTGTGTCTTTTCCTGCCTATGGGACTCAGAGCCTCAAAAATCTTTTAGGGGCACTCTTAGATGGACATGGGTTAGGTATTCCTCTGGGTTCATGAGGAAGGAGCTCCCATGAGCTCCTCCAATCCATTAAGGATATAGAAAGATGGGAGTGAGCTATGTCTCTGGAAGCCCTTTGGGAAGACTTCACACTGGTTGGTTTAAATACCCGCTTAGCTCGTGGCTTTCAGGAGCACTAGGAACAAACCTGGTCAGCTCCCATCCATGCTTCCTGCTGGCCAGCAGCTTCTGGAGACATGTTAATTCAGCTGCTGACAACCTTCTCCTTAGGCATGGTTTAGCTCTAACTGCTTCTAAATAAGAAAGATGGTTTACTGAAGCTGAAATTTAAGGCTTTTCCTCCCAGAGTTTACTCATGGCATTTCTTTTGATACAAGAGTGCTTTGCACAGGAGGAAGAATTGGCCATAAGCGCTCCTTGCCCCATCATTTAGCACATCACATACATCTGTGGGTTGCGCACCACCACTCCAGCAGCAGTCACATTCCACCAATATTTTCAGAAAAGCCAGCCGGTGGCTACAGGTGGAAACAAGGAGTAAAAATTTTCTGTTAAATAGGTAAACTTTGAATTATTGGTCTGATTTCAAAAAACCCTTGGGTCCCAGCAGCAATGAGTGGGAACACTGCTGACCAAAGGCAGTTGCACAAACACTTGCTCCAGATGGAGCTCTGCGGGTCTGGGCTGAGAACGAGAGGGGCTACTGTATAAATTGAGTGTCTTGATCCCATTCACTGACTTCAACATCAACATCGGATAAAATCCAGGAGAGAGAACAACCAAATTGCAGAAGGTGTTCACCTTTACAGAGCTCCTCACACTCTTCCCAGGGGGATTGTCTACAATGCCACTTCGGTGTGATGCAGGAGTAGGTCTGGCTCCCATCCATTCCCACAGGTTCTAACCTGAACTCTGGATCTTGCTAGAGATATGCCAGGTATAGTCCAAATCTTTGCTTTCAGCCAGGCTTCCTTTCACCTGAATGGAGAGGAACAGGACAGAGCACACTGCGCCTCATCCACCTTCAGGCATCCTGGCCTCAGTTCTTCCCAAGCACAGCATGGATGACTTCAGACCCTATACGAGCTGGTCAATGACCAACCATGCGGATATCAGTTGCTTAGGTGATCAAGTTCAGTAAGTCTGAGCCTTCCCCTCATCTCACATTAAGACTGAGCGTTTCCTGCATCGTTGGCATTAGCTTTCACTGGAATAAAAGGGTGCACAGCATCTCTCTGGCCGTGGCCCTGAACATCAGCTAGAGAATGCAGTAGAAACTTGCAGAACAAAAATAAAGCAGTGGCAAAAGGCAAATTAGACAAATCACCCTTTTCTCTCTCCCTAGTCCCAAAGCACAGCACCTTCTAGCTCTATTGTTCTAATGCGATTGCAGCAGCTATTTTGAAGGATGCTCTCATGCCACCTGACACACTCACGGTATCAGTGTCATGAGGGGCGCCTCGTTCCATTCACAGCTGTGCGATGCCTTCATCCAGCACGGCACAAACAATGCAGGGTGGTTCCCTGGAGCACTGCCCTCACTGAGAGAGAAGGCTGTAACTGGGCATGAGCAAATGCTGCTCCTTGTGAGTATGAAACATAATCACAGTAAAGCCTAACTGGTGGAGACCTTTACAGAATGTCATCCCCACTGCCTAGACTGCTCAGTACTTTCAAACACTCCTTGGAACTCATTCCTCCTGCAACCTTTCCCCTCTTATTTAGCCATTCCAAAGCTAAATGATTTCAGAGTCCACAACTAAGAACATAGTTTTTGTTATGCACAAGGCCCAAATTAGTGGCAACTCTTGCTTCATGCAGTCCTACATGACATTGGGACCCTCCTGTGCTCTACAAACAGATTGTGGATTAAACCAGTTGATGCCAACTGCCTGCATACTGCATTGCTGGTTCCCCAGCGCCCAGCTGCTTTCTTCCCAGGCACCACCAGCCGGAGAAAATGTGACTTTATGCACCATCCCATTCTGGGGTACCTTGGGTAATGGGTTCACTATGCTGGACTGTTTATGGGCACAGGTGAAGCAAGGGCAGCGTGGGATGTTGGCATCTCCTATGTTGATCATATGCAGGGTGTCTAATTATGCAGAATCATTTTGCCCATGAAGCAGAAAGGAAGATGACCAGCACAGTGGGAAGTTGTCCCGCAGTAGGCTTCTGGTGCAAAGAGCTGGCAGAACAAAGATGGGTTGGATGCATTCTGCCTGGAGTTGGGCTGAACCACAAATGCAACCCTCTTCAAGTGAGCACCTAAACACATCCCTAGATATTTAGCCATTCTACTCCCAGCCATGCTGCCCAAAGTCTCACTGGTAAGATGGTTTCTCTCCTTTAACACTTTTCTGCACTTTGAGCCAACAGTTCAATCCAACCAGGGGTAGATTATCATAGAATCATTGAATCCTAGAATAGTTTGGGTTGGAAGGGACCTTTAAAGCTCATCTAGTCCAACCCCCCTGCCATAAGCAGGGACATCTTCAACTAGACCAGGTTGTCTGGACCCCTGTCTAACCTGACCTGGAATGTTTCCAGGGATGGGGCATCTCCCACCTCTGTGGGCAACCTGGGCCAGTGTTAGATTAGACCTAAATGCCCTTAGACGCAACCTAGGTGAACCTGGAAAGAGAGGTAGCGATACTGAATCAAAGACAGATAGACAAGCCAGGTCTAGACTGACATAGAAACATGTATACTTTTCCTCCATGAGAAGCAGAAGTCTCAGTTTGCTGCTGGCTGAGCAATTGGCAGTTCCAAATCTCTTCGGTTCTCTCGAAGAACGAAAACTCTGCAAATTTTCCATTTCTCCGTGCTCCACTGAATGCCACAAAGATTAACAAGTAATATTAGCTCCGCTGAAGTACCTTCATCTGCCCGTGGAAAATAGAGGACATCTAAGCAGCCAAACTTTGAGCAAGAAAAAGAAATTAAATCCAAACTGTGTCTGTTTGGAAGCAATACCCCTTTGGAGAAGAGAAGGATTGATATCTGCCAAAGTGCTAACAGCTGGTTTTCATATGCAGTGCTGTATAAATTTTCTGTAGGAGGAACGCTGGATGCAGCAACGGTGAAAGATTTATCTGAAGCAGCAGGTGTATTGCAAGCCACGTTTCAGGCTGGTTTGTGCGTGTGTGGTGAGGGAGGAGGGCTTCATCGAGTGGTGAATTGCGGCCACCTATGCAGTAGGATGTGAGCCAACTAGGCTACTTGGTGAGCATATCTGGACTATATCTATCGGTTCCAGCATCAAAATAGCTCATGTAATACTTGCTGAATGTGCTTTATGGCCTGCATGGGAGATAGCAAAGTAGCGAAATCACCGTTGTAAAGGAGGAACCTGTAACTCTGATTTTTAAAGGCTGCTCATTCCTGCTTGCTGCACGGTTCCTAGCAGTTTGAGAAAGAATTAAATGGAGGGTTCCTTCCAACCTTAAATTTCAAGCTTGATTTTGCAAGATGTCTATCCAAGAATCCCCCGATATTGCTGCGGTCCTTCCTCTCTCCTGAAGGAATAAGCAATCCTGGAGGACATCTTAGCTCATCAGAAGTTGTACAGACCAGCCCTCATTAACCTTTTTGGAAGAACCATGGTGTCATTCTGGATATAAAGCCCGTCTCTTAAGCAATAAAATCCCCAGTGGGCCCTCACTGTGGAGGGAGCCCAGGAGTTAGGCTGTAGATGGGAAATCATTCCTACCCAACTGTAGGAATTACTGTTTACCCACAACAGCTCCAGACCAGACAAGCCCAAGCCAATCCGCTGGCCTCTCTGCCATACCACGACCTTGTAGTCTAGATCTGAGTGGTCAGCAGTGAATATCAGTGATTTCCATCAGGCGCTGGGGTCACAGAACAGGAAAGAAACCCTGATACTGAAAACACACGAGATATTGGTCTTCTGAATAGAAAGGAGGGGGCCATGTCTGAACGGGAGAGATGCCACCAGCCAAACCCAGGTCTTCCTCTTGGCTTGTTTTGTACTGTCCTGGTTTGAGGACTTAACAGTAGATAATTGCAAATACACTGAGAGCTCAGTTAGAAGACAATATCTGTAGAGAAAATGCTGAAGGAACCTGGGATGGGACCAAGAATGATCTAGCTCACAAGTGAAGTAAAATCTCTGAACGTGAGAAGCATTAAAGGACGGAGGTGAGATGAAGGGAGCAGGAGAAAGCATGCAGAGGAACTAAGTGAATAAGCAACCAGGGTGAGTCTGCTGGAACAAGAAATGTTTTTAGCGAACACGAGCTTCTCTAAAATGTCAAGCATCATTTATTCACTTATACCGAAGCCTGAGGAACATCTTGTTTAAATCACACAAAACAGCATGGACAGACCCTGCACGCAAGTAAATCAGCATAATGCCACTGAGCTCCAAGGGATGATGTTGATTTACACAGGCATATCACAACTTCAGTTGGTGGGGAGATTCTTAGGCTACCAGCCAGGATATGGTGAAGGAAAAGAGGGAGAAGATTTAAAGGATACCAGAGGGTGGAAAAGGTCTGTGGCATGAAGTAAGGTCCTTGCTACTGAATGTAATCATGGTAAAAGAGGGTAAAGTGAAGTCTGGCTGAAACACTTCCCTCCTGCTTTTGTTATGGTCAGCACATCGTCAGCTCCTCCAGTCTGGGGACCTTTCTCCCATTTTGCAACATGGAAGAGGTTCCTCCCTGCCCCAAAGCTCTTCTGCTGCCCACAAAGGAAGGCTGCAATGGGGCAGATATACCTGGAGGCCAAGCAAGAGAAGGCACTCCCAGGAGGTACACCTGGTCACTGGAGCTCAAGGGTATGAGTGAGTTTCATAGGCCTTGGTAGGGTTTTCCTTTATGTTTGTCCCTGCTCATTTTCCTAGACCCAATTCCTAGAGGTGCAGCTGGACTAGGCACTGTCTGAAATTTCACCGCCTTTTGTTTTCAACCTGCATCTTCATAGTGATGCTGGAGCTCCTGCAGCTTTAGCACTAGGAGAGGCAGGTGCAGGTCTCCCATGTGCTATGGTCTTTGCCACATGCTCCGCTTCGTTCCCTCCTCTAACAAAATCCCAGCCCTCCTTCTCCTCCCTCTGCTGAATGAACCAGGCAAAGGGGGTCGTACGGCTGCCTGCTCTAAGTGGGGCAGTGTTTGGAGAAATAAGCACCACGTTACTTTTTGTACAAATAAAACAGCAGCTCGTCTTTCATTATTAAATTATTTTTATGCTTCTTCTTCCAACACTACGTAGTGCCATATCTGGATCCTGATGCTGTCTGTACTCCCCTGATCTGTATCTCCGTTGTAAAACCTTACTTTCCCAAATGGAAGGCGCTGCTGTGTCTGGTTACTTAGAGAGGAACAGTAGTGACTGTCATAAATTGTGCCCTGGAAGTGCAGAAGGGAAATCTGGGAAAGGGGACACTGGACCACAGAATACAGAGGATCTTCGGGGTTGCTGTAGGTGACTCTGGTGTGCAAATTCACTCACAAACTCATCAAACACTGCTTAAAAATTAGCCAGCTTGCCTGTGCTCTAGATAACTGCTTCGGATCAACAATCCAGAGTCAAGTCTATAAAACATGATCTCCTATTTTGCATTTGGGAAGAAAAAGATCATATTATATTTGACTTCAGGTTAGACTTGAGCCATGTTTAGTTTTTCTCCGCAGCCGTGAGGACTGGAAATTTAATTTTGGTTTTGAAAGAAAGCTGGCTTCTCTGGTAACCACAAGAGTTTAGGAGTGGAGTCCTGAGAGAAAAATGCCAGCTCTTGGGAAACCTGCAATAAACTCATGAGAACCAGCAATGCTGTTTGAAGGGGAGCGAGAGTTATTTGGGGGAGTGTCTGGCAAGAAAGAGCTGAAGGAAAAGAAGACACGAGTCTAATCCAGAGGGATCCATCCAATCCAACACAATTATTCTTGTTTATTATTGTGCACATTTTTCTGGTCGGCTCCTATCTGCCGGCGTGATGCCACTGAGTCCTGATCTGCACAGTGAAGAAAACACATCTTTGTTGCATTCTGAATCATTTCCCTAGACAAAAGTATCTGGGGGTTTTGGGGCATGGGGTCTTAAGTTTCTACGAAGAAATCAAAAGTTAAACATCTGGAATGCTGCAAAAGGCATGCTGAAAATACATCTTTCCCTCAGTCCCCCAGATAATTACAGTGATGGTTGGAGGTTTTGCCTTCTCTTGGATTTAGTTCAGTCCTGCCTTGTTCATTCACCCTCCCACCAACATCTTCCCTGATCTTGTTATGAGTTTGGGGTAAAGGTGATTTCATAAATCTTCACGTACATCTGAGATCTTCCTTGCATTGAGCCTAAAAGTAGAAATCGATCCAAAACTCATTCCACGCTGACGGATACCCTCTGGGCCTCAGTGGCAGAAAGTTCTATTTTATCTTGAGCGCTTCCCCAGAATTCATTGGCTGGGCCCGGGGTAAACCCTGGTTAGGTGGGCTTAGGTAGCAATGCAGGTGTTCAGGGGGTCCATACTTTGTGACTAAATCGTCCCTTGACACTACTGGAAATTTTAAGTGAGATGAAGAAACGTCACATCCTCTCTCCAGAGTACAAGGCCGGGTGACTTTAAGCAAGCCGTCCTGAGCAGCCAGAGGCCATCACATCCCCGCTATGCTTGTTTTTAGCCCTGGTGCTTTACACAAGGAACACTTTTTCAGAGAAAAAGGAGTGCCTCTGGAAATTTCAGTGTGACACTCACGGCTGGTTAAAAGGCCAAGTAAGCCATTGCCTTGGACTCATAAGCCACAAATAAAGATAACCAACCAACATGAGGAAAAGAGTGATTTAGACACAGGTGATGAGACTGGAGGGTCTCATTCGCTGGCAAAATAAATTGCTTGTTTTATAATGATGTGAGGCTGAGGCAAGATAGCGTCAGCTTGGAATTTTCTTTTTCTCTCCCCATTCCTCCCCCCTCAAAGTGTTGTGATCGATCCCATGTTCAAAAGACCTGCAAAGGGACTTGCATGGAGCTGCAGGACTGGGAATATCTGGAAAGGCGTTCTGGCATTAAAAGAAGCCCCTAGGTATAAGATAGGGTCTTCTATAAATATCAGAATGACCATATTCTTGGCCAAGGCCGTGGTAGTCCACTAACACTAAGCTGTCTGACGAACACCAGTCTCTTTACATGTTCCTTCAATGTGTCTTCCTCTCTCTACATGCATACATATATATTTGTGCATATATATGTGTACATACATGTATGTATAAGAAAACATGTAAATATACATCCCTCCATATACCTTCTTCGACTTTCCACATAGGTCTGTATAGTTGGATTTGGCATTACTTCCCAATACGGAGATATCTGGGTGTGCAGCAGTCAACACCATTCCATCTCAAACTGGAAACAACAGTCCTTTCCAAGAAGAGCCAGGCCCAGACAACCGAGAGGACACAATAGCAGGGTGCATGGCTGCAAGTCTGGAAGAGGCCTATTATACAGGTTTGTTACATTCCTGTAGAAGAATTTAAGTTGGAAAGGGCCTCTGGAGGTCCTCTGGTCCAACATCCTGCTCTAAGCAGGGCCAACTTTAACATCAGACCCAGCCTCTAAGTGTGTTCAGGGCCACATTCTCTTGAGTTTTGAGTATCTCCAGCAATGGAGATTCCGCAGCCTCTGAGCCCCTGTTTCATTTTTCTGACCACTGTCACTGTAATTTTTTCTATTTTTCTGGTATCTAATCAGAAATTTCTTGTTACATAAATCAATTGTAACTCATCCTTCTGCTAACCTTCACTTTTCAGTCTTTCTCATTCATTTTGACAGGGAGCTGTTAAGAATAGATGTTGTCTGTTGGGAAGAGAGTACATGAGAGGTTTCCAGCGCACCAGGGCATCAATATCCAGTTCAAATGATTAGAGAGGTCTTAAAATGTTCTTATCATAATGCTTATTAAGTCTGATTGGTAGAATGACTATTATTATTGTATAAATCATCTCCTTCCTCTGTGTCACAGTGAAGATGCAAGAGGAACAGTCTGACACAGAGAAAGAGAGGAAAGCAAGCTCGGAGGAGGAATTATTTAGGAAAAGCTTTGGATGAGAGTCAAGGGGGACAGAGAAGGTACCTCTCCTTTACAATCAAGCTCCCTGTTTTTAGCCATCAGGAAGAGATGCCACTTAAAATGAGTCCCTCAGTGACTCCTTGGGGTTGTCACTGCTCCAGGGCTTTACCTCTGCCAGCTCAGGTGCCTTGAAGGATCTTGCTAGACCTACAGATTTTTTCTTCATGGTGGGAATCAGATCTTGGGACAATTGGTGCCTCAACGTACCGAGGGTATCAGGAACAGGAGAGAGTCCTAGCGACTGAAGTCATTGCTTACTTTTGCACTTGAAGCACAGTGTGATTACAAAGGCCAGCTCTACTCAGTGTAGACCATCCTGTGTCCGGTTCCTCTCATGCAAAGACAAAGGTGAGAACCAGCCAGCCTCACAGGGTTAACAATTTTAGGTCAGCCAGCTTTTCTGAGTGTTGTCCCTTGAGTAAGGCCATTTCTCTTCACAGGCAAGTTTTTCAGACAGTATCCGTCACTTCTTTTGACTCAAACCACACTAACCTTCTCTTGTGGTTGCTCCTGGCTGGCCAAATCCCCTTGTACAGGACGTTACAGCTCGCATCTGTACTATCTCTGCAGTTACATGCTCTTATCTAAGTTATGTTATTATTGGTTTCCTTGCCACTGCTGAGTCTGGTTTTCAGCTCCCTTTGACTTAACGCTATTGTTTTGCTCTTCGTACTGTCTGCTTTTGCCCACAATTCTGTGTGGGATGAGTTTCCAAAAACATCTCTCACGATATTGAAACAAAGAGTGTTGTCACTCCAGATATACAGTGCAGACCTCGAAAACTTAATCCCCCCCATCTCCACATCGCCTTTGAGAGGTTGAAGAAAGAGTTTGCTATGCTGACACATGCATTATCACCCCAGATTTACATTAATGCATTGCTGAGATGAATGGGGCGAGCTGCCTCTCTCCACACTTCTGTGGCAAGCCCTCTGCAAATGCTGGCATGGAGCTGGATGAATAACGGGAGTTTTGGTTCAGTGGCTGAGTTGAAAACTGAAGAAAAAGGGGAAAGAAGAGGGTGGAAAGAATTCAGCAGACAAGATAAAAATGCTTTTCGACAATTACTTAATTCTGAACTTTCCCTTTTGGGTCAACCTGAGAAATTGTGTTTGACACAAAGCTCAGTATTTCATTTAATCCTGGAGTTATTTAGCCCTGCTGTTGATTCTTCAACTTTGAATTTAAGGTCACTTTATAACGGAGCATTCCATTTCTACAAGGCAAAAGCTGAAAAGTTTTATTTTTGAATGTCAAAGCTACACAGCAGTTTGTCCTCAACCCCGTGTGGTGTCCCTGTGGGTCTAAGACTTTTTTATACATGTGTGTATGGGGGTTTTTTTCAGTTCAGAGTGCCTGATACAGTAGGAAGACTGTCCCACCGCCTGCCAGAGCAGTGTCTTTATAATGTGAAACTGTGGGTGAGTGTTTCGTGACTTGCAAATACAGCAGCAGCTAGTGTGGGCACGCCATGCCTGTTGAGACAGCACTGCAGGACTGTGCCAAACCCGGTGCGCTCAGCTGGCACTTTGCAAGACACACAACGCCTACAGAGCTCAGACACGGTAACATGTTCTGTAGCTCCTACACATGCAAATTATCTCCCTGAAACTGGTCCACAGCTGTGTAATATCTAGGCGATGCACTTCATTACCTGTACAGACCAGGCTCAGGTGTGCACAGACAGATGGTAGCCCGTGATGCATCATCAAGGCCATGCCCGCTTGGACCAATGCTGAAACTGGCCTGTGGTCGATCCACGGAGAACCTCTCCCCTGGTGACCCAACCCTATGGGTCTCATGGGGAGCTCAGAAACTCACGCTTCCAGTCCTGCTTTGGGTTCAGCTCAAACATTAATTACCCCATTCCTCTAATAGTCCCAACCAAGGAGGTAGCAGGGATGCAGAAAACCATATGGAAAGACAATTCTTCACTTCCCTGTGCCTGATCCCAACATAGCCTCTGTTCTTCATCCACACGACTCCAGTTATCTAATGTCCCATATCCCTATGTGACAACCTTATTGCCTAAGAGGCAATAAAATAAAAATATAAATAAAAACTTTAAAAAAGAAAGAAAAGCCAAATCTATTCCCTGTCCATGAACCTTTTTTCTGGTCGGGAGAACACTCCTCTAATAAAACTTTACTTGCCTGGATGCTGTTTATAGACTTTGGTGAGCAGTGTAGAGTCTGGAGATGGCAGTCATGAATTTCATGTGGATTTGCTGGTTCACAGACAAGAGTAAGTGGAAAATTCCGGGAAGCTTCCAAAATGTGGTCTGCAGAGGACAAGAAGATTTGGGAGGGGTTTCTTCCACCAGCTGTGCACATGGCATGGGCACATACTGCAATGCCCTGGGTTCTTGAATACTTCCATGCTTTCTACATCAATTCATAGACTCATAGAATGATAGAATTGTTTAGGTTGGAAAAGTCCCTTACGACCATTGAGTCCAACCATCAACCTAACACTGCCAAAACCGCCACTAAACCATGTCCCTCAGCACCACGTCTACCTGTCTCAAATACTTCCAGGGATGGTGACTCCACCACTTCCCGAGGCAGCCTGTTCCAATGCTTGACAACCCTTTCCATGAAGAAATTTCTCCTCATATCCAATCTAAACCTCCCCTGGCACAACTTGAGGCCGTTTCCTCTTGTCCTGTTGCCTGTTACTTGAGAGAAGAGACCGAACCCCACCTCGCTACAACCCCCTCACAGGTGGTTGTAGAGAGCGAGAAGGTCTCCCCTGAGCCTCCTCTTCTCCAGGCTGAACAACCCCAGGTCCCTCAGCCGCTCCTCACAGGGCTTGTGCTTCAGACCCCTCACCAGCTCCGTTGCCCTTCTCTGGACACGCTCCAGCCCCTCAATGTCTTTCTTGGAGTGAGGGGCCCAAAACTGAACACAGCATTCGAGGTGGGGCCTCACCAGTGCCCAGTACAGGGGGACGATCACTGCCCTAGTCCTGCTGGCCACACTATTGCTGATCCAGGCCAGGATGCTGTTGGCCTTCTTGGCCACCTGGGCACACTGCTGGCTCCTATTCAGCCGGCTGTCGACCAACACCCCCAGGTCCGTTTCTGCCAGGCAGCTTTCCAGCTACTCTTCCCCAAGCCTGTAGCGCTGCAGGGGGTTGGTGTGACCCAAGTGCAGGACCCAGCAACTTGACCTTGTTGAACCTCACACCATTAGCCTCGGCCCATGGATCCAACCTGTCCAGATCCCTCTGTAGGGCCATCCTGCACTCAAGCAGGTCGACACTCCCACCCAACTTGGTGTCATCTGCAAACTGACTGAGGGTGCACTCGATCTCCTCGTCCAGGTCATTGATAGAGATATTAAACAGAACCGGCCCCAGTACCGAGCCCTGGAGAACACCCCTTGTGACCAGCTGCCAACTGGATTTAACTCCATTCACCACCACTCTTTGGGCCCAGCCTTCCAGCCAGTTTTTTTGCAGCAAAGAGTACACCCATCCAAGCCATGAGCAGCCACTTTCTCCAGGAGAATGCTGTGGGAAATGGCATCAAAGGCCTTACTAAAGTCCAGGTAAAACATCCACAGCCTTTCCCTCATCCACTAAGCAGGTCACCTTGTCATAGAAGGAAATCAGGTTAGTCAAGCAGGACCTGCCTTTCAGGAACCCATGCTGACTGGGCCTGATCACCTTGTTGTCCTGTATATGCCACTTAATGACACTCAGGGTGATCTGCTCCACAACCTTCCCAGGCACCGAGATCGGACTGACAGGCCTGTAGTTCCCTGGCTCCTCTTTCCAGCCCTTCTTGTTGGTGGGCGTCACATTGGTTAGCTTCCAGTCAACTAGGACCTCCCTGGTGAACCAGAACTGCTGAGAAATTATGGAAAATGGCTTGGTGAGCACTTCCACCAGCTCCCTCAGCACCCTTGGGTGGATCCCACCCGGCCCCATAGACTTGGGTGCATCTAAGGGATGTAGCAGGTCACTCACCATTTCACCTTGGATTGCAGGGGTTCATTCTGCTGCCGGTCCCATCTTTGAGCTCAGGGAGCTGGGTACCCGGAGAACAACTGGCCTTGCTATTAAAGACCAAGGCAAAGGCAGCATTAAGTACCTCAGCTTTTGTCACAATGTTTCCCGCCCCATCCAATAAAGGATGGAAATTCTCCTTAGTCCTCCGTTGGTTGCTAATTTACATAAACATTTTTTATTGTCTTTTACAGCAGTAGCCAGATTAATTTCCTTCCCCTCTCTGATTGTCCCTCAAGCTTCCTCCTTTTCTACATTCATATCCCATTTCTTTAGCTTCTAGGTAAATCCCAGATCCCCGACAAAAAAGCTATCCCAAGATTATTGCCTCATAGGAAGAGAACTGTCTGGCCACTGAAAAATGAAGTTCTATGCCCTCATACATCTCAGCATCCCTTTGAGACAGCACAGCCTGTTTGGTCATTTGTCAGGAGATCTCAAAAGAATTTCTTCAACAGTTTAACACCCAAGAAAAGTCTCTTTCACTACTGATGGTTAAACTACTTCAGATAAGCCCAAATATTCCACGGATTGCTTTTCCCTCTTTTGTCCCTCAACTGCTTTTATTTTATAGTGTCTGTAAAGAGAATTAACATCAAGATGAGGAAATTCATATATTTCTTGTATTAGTTCAGGAGAACTACTCAGCTTTGGAGCATATGATGATGCTGGGTGGGAAGGTGAACCCTGGGGAACTGGGATTGCTCAGCCCACAATCCTCAGAACTTTGATATCATTGGAAGGAAAAGTACTTCTGAGGAAACTTGCCTGAATGATCTGAATGTGCTTTACAAGCTGTGTTCTTCCAACACAGACACGCAGCCTTGTGGGCTGCGATAAAGAGCGTGTCATTCATTGTGCAAGATTGTCAAGATAAAATAAATTTGAGAGGCCCAGATGTAAGTTTGTAGGCTCTGAATTACCTTCTCGGTCCTGCCGTGGCCTCTGTGGGTGACCCGCCATCTCCTGCACCTTGGCTCCTCAGCAGTGAATGAGGCTCCTGAGCAGGCAGGCTTGGGAAAGGCAAGAGGCTAATGGTGCAAGAACCATCTCCAAATTGTTTATCGGATACGAAGAGCCAGTGAATCCCAACTCTGATTGATGGGTGCCAGGAAGCGGCAGAGAAATCAGTCTTAATCTCTTAGGGAAAGCAAGAAAGCAGGCCTCCATTTTTTGAAGTTCCTTCGCAATGACTTTACAGAGTAATGAACTTAATTTACCTCGGAAGGATGAGCTGTTTCTCGTGTGATTCAAAGCTACAGCCACGGGGATTACTGCCAAGGCAACTGCATGCATGGGTAATTCAGTAATTCCCTCCACAGCCTGCCGCTGAGCTAAGTCTACGTGAAGACTCTGAATGCCACCGAGGTGTGCAGCTTTGCGGACTAATAACATATTTGTGATACCACTCGCCTACGAAAGACGCCGGGTCCGAGCAACAGAGAGGATTCAACAGGTCTCAGTGTGATGGTATTAAAAAAAAAAAAAAAAAAAAAAAAAGCAGCTTTATTGAATGCATCCAGCTTGGGCTCAGGGGTTAATGAAAGTCAGATGAAGATGCCAGCCCTTTCATGTTCTGCTGGCTGGGAGGTGGCTTCTCAACCAAAATCCTAGGGAGTGTCACAAAAGAGGGGGGTTTTTGCAAGATGCAAAAAGCTGCAAGCAGCTGCAAGCCCCACCGGTTTGCAAAAACAATTTGATCAGAAAATAAGGCTTGTATTTATTCCAGTCTCTAAACTGGCCCCAGAGAGTGAACTTAGTTAAATGCAGGATGATTCCTAACAGAGGTCTGTTTTTAATGATCTCAGACTACTATAAAAAACTGAGAAACAATTTTTATTATTATCATTATTATTACTTTAAGTATGGCATCAAACCCTCCGTGACTCTAAATCAGTGCAATTCTGGGAACTTCAGCTACAGAATTGACTCACAGATTTTAATAAGACTCGATACTCTTCCGGAAGATTTATTGTCATCAAACCCAATGTAATAGAGTCAGCGCAGAGACGACTGTGAAACTGGAAGGACAACGGCATAGATGAGGTCAGATTTGAAGATCTCATTATCCCATCTCCCTTTAAACCCTACAAATCTATAAGAGGTTGTTTGGAGATTCTTATTATAGAGACATAACACTATTTCTTTCTTTATTCTCTGCCCAGACAACTCTTTTACAACAGGTGATAAACAACCAGCCTTCATTATCATTTGATTGCATTACCCTTTGGATCAAATCCAATTATATGAGCATCTTCCTTCTCCAAAACATCTCTGATTAGTTTATACCTTCTGAAATTATTCATTTCCTCAACTAACGTCCTCTTCCCTGGTAAATAGTGTATATTTACATACATCTTCAACCTCATTAGCCTTGCACAGGCCAGAAGACACTTGTTCACCATCCAGATTTAAGCAGATGCCAAGGGATTGTTCTCTGCAACAAGGTGAAATGATTTTTGCCATCGTTCTTAACGCTTTGTACACCCAAAGATCTTTTTAAACAGCTCCCTCTGTAAATCTCTCTTTATGCTTTTGTAATCAGTGCATTTCTCTGTCCCTGCCATGTTTATATCAAGCTCATTCCATAGGGGAGATTTCCAAAAACCTGAAAGCAGTTAACGACCCGACCTAAATCCCTATGAAAGCCTATAGAAGGTAGTTGCTTACTTTGCACTGTTGAAATTTCCCCAGAAAAAATTTTTATTGATGACATCCCCCCAAGTCCTCTTTTTCCTCACATACATCAACCTGCCAAGCTACTTGCATGAGCACCAACTACTCTTGTTTCCATCAGGACGCTCCAGGTTAGCTTTAACGGGTGAATCAAACCCAATCCAAGTTTAGTTCATTATTTCTTCTCAGCCAGGAACTGAACTCTGGGTCTAATCTCTGCATGACAGAGATTAAATGGTCTTTGTTCCCCTGTTGCATTTCGAGTCAAACTCGCTCTAAGTCTGGAAGCTTCCTAGGTGCCATCACCAAGCAAACAATCAAAGCTGAGAGACCAAGGGCCAAGTGTGTGCTGTCGGTGTGGATTTGCCCAGGACCTAAGAACCCCAGCAGGACATCCAGGTGTCCCTCAGCTGAGCTCTCAATGGATTTTCTCTGAAAGAGGTCACCAGCCTGGCCAGAGGCATGGCTCTGTTTCTCTCCTACGTTGGGTTAAAGCACACCAAGGTCAGAGAAGCACTTCTGAAGGCTGGATCAAACCCAGTGTTCTGGTGGCACTTGAGCGAGCAATTGCTCGTACATTAGCAATGCCCAGCATGGTTTATAAACTGCCTGCAAAGCCTTTACCATCACACTGTGGCTGCTCAGCCCTGAGCTCGACATCTGTCATAGTTTCACATTCATTTAGAAATGCCTTCCTCTCTCCTGGCTACAACCATCACCAGAAGGAAAGACCTTTTCTTGCAGATGTCCCACTTCTGCCTTGTCTTTCTAGGTGCAAACTGAGGAAGCAGCAAATCCTCCCATAGCCTCTAGCCTTGAGCCGTAAAACAAACACACAACGCTCATTTTCTAAAGAAGTTCAGATTAGAAGCCCTGCCAGGAAATTTTGGTGGCCACCACAGCTGCACATGGAGGGACCTGTGCCCTGGGTTACATGAGCATTGGAGACTCCAAAGACTTCTGGGATAGTGTTGGAAGGCTGTAGAAGGGCAGCCCAGAAAGCCAACCGCATCCTGGGCTGCAACCCCAGCAGCATGGCCAGCAGGGCGAGGAAGAGGATTCTGCCCCTCTGCTCCGCTCTCATGAAACCCCACTTGGCATACTGTGTCCAGCTCTGGAGCTCTCAACATAAGAAGGACATGGACCTGTTGGACCTGTTAGAGAGGGTCCAGAGGAGGGCCATGAACATGATCAAGCTGAGAGAGCTGGGGTTGTTCAGCCTGGAGAAGAGAAGGCTCCGGGGAGACCTTATTGTGGCCTTTCAGTACTTAAAGGGGGTTTATAAGAAAGATAAGGACAAACTTTTTAGTAGCGCTTGTAGTGATAGGATGAGGGGTGATGACTTTAAACTAAAAGAGAGGGGATTTAGACTAGATATAAAGAAGAAATTTTTTACTGTGAGCGTGGTGAAACCCTGGCCCAGGTTGCCCAGAGAGCTGGTGGATGCCCCATCCCTGGAAACATTCCAGGCCAGGTAGGACGGGGCTCTGAGCAACTGATCTAGTTGAAGATGTCCCTGCTCATGGCAGGGGGGTTGAACTAGATGGCCTTTAAAGGTCCCTTTCAACCCAAATTATTCTGATTCCTTGATGATTCTATGATTCTAAAGAGTCAAACCTAATGCAGACCCGGCCATCTTGCTCTGGGGGAACTATGGCCAGAACAGCATCTTTGCATAGTCCGGAACAGTGCTAGCTGGCCTGGGCCAAAAGCATGCCAGATCATGCCAACATTTGCGTAATATAGATGGCAGTGGGACAGTGCTCAGGCCCATGTCCTGGCTTTGTTTCACCAGCATTAAATGCAGTCGAATCAGCCAGGAGTGCTGTTTTGTCTTTGCTGACCAAAGCGGGAGGTTAGGACTCACATCTTCCCTTGTGTAACTTGCAGCCACCGTTTAACGCAATAATTCTGATGTCCATGGCAAAGCACCCAGCTAATAGAAAGTGCTACGGAAGAGCAGAATAGCTTAAGGACTTACGCAGGAAGCTTAATAATATCTCAGCTTATCACAGCCAGGAATAACACTTCTTTTTCCCCAAAGGGGGAAATTCTAATGCTCTTTCATTATAAAATATATCTTGGCCAAAAAAAGGAAAAAGGATTAATTACATGACTCTGTGTATTTGGGGAGTTTTCAGATAAAGAAGAGAGAAAAATATTTAGAGCAAATGAAGAGCCAATTAATGGCTAATTTGTTTGTATCATTTAGCAAGCCCTGCTGAGCACCTGGGGGATGCTGTTGCAAGGGAAGCCAGGGACTAGTTCTCATACATGTAAGCAGATTATCTTTCCTTTGTTGAAACCTCATGCATTTTGCATTACTCCGCAGGAGGAGAGATCACAGGTTCGTGTCCTTAATTTCACCTTGCCTGACAGAACTTCGCCATCCTTCAGGAGGCAAAGAGGTCTGTTTGTTAAGTACGGTCAGTCTCCCATGGAGATCCTGGGACCCATCCTGGGGTTGAATTCTCCCCTGCACACAGAGCCAGACAGAAGGAAGTCCTCCTACCTTCCTTACAGCCGGGGGGTAGGTCCCAGGCACATCTGTCATCTCCATCCCTCTCCATCGTATCTCCATTAGTGTATCATACATATCAATATTCTTGTATCTATCGGCTCCAAGATAGCTCTTCTGCCTGAGCCCATCTGTTCTCCACATACTGTTTGTTCTTCAAGGCATGGAAGTGTTATCTTTTAATTGAATAATTGTTCTTTTTTTTCGTCCTGAAGCCCCAGGCATAGTCTGGATCCTTCATCTTCTCCCACACATGCTGTACTAGACACTGTATGAACCCAGAGACGACACCACTTCACCCAGAGATGCTGGGCTCCAACAGCCTAATGCACTGGTGACAGTACAATGACTGGAACGTGGGTATTACAACCACCAGCCTCTCATTTTTCCACCGTATTGATAAGCCCCTACAATAAGGACTTTCTTCGCAAATATATGCATTTCCTCTCCCAGTGAGTTACACTTTCCCAGCCCCCTTCCATGGTGACAAATTGCATGGACCCCCAGAGGCACGTTCACTTGTTTAATCAGAAGACTAAGCGGACTCAGATGCTTGGCCTGAACTCAAGTATAATGCCCGTCAGCAGTTGATGGGCTTCTTTCCTGACAAGAAGGCGCTCCCTTCTTGACACACTGCCAGAGTCTGGTAAAGCAGCAGTGCTTCCTGAAAACATTTGTTCCCCCCCCCCCAGCAAGAAGCACCCCAAAGTGACAAGCGTGAGTCGTTACATGCAAGACCAGCAGCCAGAAATGAATGCCTTTCTCTCAGTGAAAAAGAGCGTCGAACCAAAAGACAATGAATAAAAATGAAAAGCGGGGATCTAATGTACTCACTGAGTAATTATAGCAACAAAAACATGCACCAAGCTGAGAGCTTCCATGGAAGAAAAAGCTGAATACCGAGGAAAGCAGATTTCATGCCTATTTGCTGCAGGTCTTGATTCTGCTCCATTTCCATGCAGGGCAGGTAACCTGCCCAGAACTCCCCACGTAAGAAGAAACCACGTACAGGCGAGTCTTTTGCATTTCTCCAGAACCCTGAGAAGCCATTCAGATCCCCAAAATATGGGCCGGCTGGTTGCATTCAGCAGTCTACCTCCAGCTCAACGTCCACCCGCAGCAGGGTATGAGAGCACATAGAGGGAACTGTGCAGGCACCACGCAGTAATTTCACCTTCACATTAATTGCCTTACTGGAATTGCCATTTTCAGTTGCAAATCTCACCTTCACAGCTGAATTTCCACTGGTTTGATGATGCTGTAAGCATCCACCTGGATTTATGAGTTCCAATTTGAGAAGCATGCTGTTACTAATCCAGTGAGTATAATCCCTTTCCTTTAAATCCCCCCTGGATTAATAATCATGAAATGGAAAAAAGATATGAAGGTGAATGGGTCTTTCTTTCAGTATGGTTATAAAACAGAGTTTCTGGCTATTAAATATTCTGCTACTACTTTATTTTTTCTTTTACTGCAAAATTCATTGTCCTGTCTTTATTCTAACTTTGCTAATGACAGCCGAAAATAAGCTCAAAGGTGAAGCAGTTGCATTAGTTGCTCTCAGTTCCTGTTTGACACTACTGTGTTATGTTGCTGTGCACTGTGAAACACCATATTTCACCCCCAAATTGCTGCCACTTTTCAAAAAGCTGCTGTCTCTAAAAGAGCCCTCATTATCTGAGCTTCCTACCAGCTGAAGTCAATCAATCCCCTTTTTTTTTTTTTGATGGGTATCCCACATCCCAGATTCTTCAAGAGAAGTGTCAGCCTTTCTTTCAAATCACTTTAACATTTCAAGAAAACTGCTGCCAAATGGAAATTCACTGAGGATGAGATGTTCTGCTTGTACGGAAAATAAGCTAGCTGACTTCATCTCAGGAGGAAGCCGTGGTGATGGAGCATGTTCACGTGCAGCGAAAGCCACATGAACCACGGCACATCATTACCTGATCAATGACTAGAAAAAGCCATCAAGCAGAGCTAGTGCTGGGCTCTCATCTGAGCTCCGGGGTGTTCATCTGGTGGGTTTCCCTCTCATCTGGGGCCAGTCCATAAGTTGCCCTTGGGTAGTGCCTTTCCACTACCTTCAACAAGCAGCACGTCCAGCCTTAAGCCAGGCTCAACTGAAAAACTCCAGACATGTGCTTTGTGCCATGCAGAGAGCATTCAGGACAACTGTGGGTGAATGCCCCACATGTCCCTGCTTTCAGGCTCTTCAGCTCTTGTACTGAAGGTCCCCATCCAGAGGGACCTGGACAGGCTTGAGAGGTGGGCCCATGCCAACCTCATGAAGTTCAACAAGGCCAAGTGCAAGGTCCTGCACATGGGTCGGGGCAATCCCATGAACAAACACAGGCTGGACAGAGAATGGATGGAGAGCAGCCCTGAGGAGAGGTACTTGGGGGTGTTGGTGGATGACAAGCTCAACATGAGCCGGCAACGTGTGCTGGCAGCCCAGAAAGCCCCCCGCATCCCGGGCTGCATCCCCAGCAGCGTGGGCAGCAGGGCCAGGGAGGGGATTCTGCCCCTCTGCTGCGCTCTGGGGAGACCCCCCTGCAGTGCTGCCTCCAGCGCTGGGGCCTCGGCACAGGAGAGACATGGACCTGCTGGAGCGGGGCCAGAGGAGGCCACCCAGATGCTGCCAGGGCTGGAGCCCCTCTGCTGGGAGGCCAGGCTGGGAGAGTTGGGGGGGTTCAGCCTGGAGAAGAGAAAGTTGCGGGGAGACCTTATAGCAGCTTTCCAGTATGTGAAAGGGGCCTACAAGAAAGCTGGAGAGGGACTTTTTGCAAGGGCATGTAGTGATAAAACGAGAGGGAATGGCTTCAAACTGGAAGAGGGGAGATTTAGATTAGATCGCAGGAAATAATTTTTAACTCTGAGGGTGGTGAGGCATTGGAACAGGTTGCTGGGGAAAACTGTGGCTGCCCCATCCCTGGAGGTGTTCAAGGCCTGGTTGGACGGGGCTCTGAGCAACCTGGTCTAGTGGGAGGTGTCCCTGCCCATGGCAGGGGGGTGGAACGAGATGATCTTTAAGTTCCCTTCCAACCTAAACCAATCTGTGATTCTATGACTTGGAGTGCTAGCTAGGGCAGTGGGAAGAGAAGCGGTGAGAAGCAGGGAGAGAGGAAGGGGCATCCCACAGTGTCCCAGGATACCTGGTTAGCAAAAATACTGCTGTCCCACCACTTACTGAACCATAAGAGGAATAACTTAATTGTCTGGAATGGGACAGACTGAGTTGATTTTTGGAGAGCTGAAGAAAGCAAGCAAGGTACTGTCAAGGGAACAAAGAAAGACAGAGGTGGTTGATGGGACTGTGGAGACCATTCGCAGCTGAGCAAAGCACCACGGAAGACAGCACCGTGATCAGAGAGAGGAAACTTCAAGGGACTGAGAGACAGTGACCGTTAAATCCTCTTGCTGCTTGGGACTAGGTAACTTTATTCATCCTGCCAGGAAGGGAGCGGAAGAGCATCAGCTTTGGGAGTGGAGTGAGACACACCCAGCTGGGGACCATAAGAATTAGCCTAGAAAGTACGACTTTGAAGGGAAATTTGAAAAAAGTGAAATGTCTGCATTCATAAAGTGCAAGGGAGCTTGGAAGAACGGGAGGTGCAGAAATCGATTTGTTAGAGGGAAACCAACGTTAAAAGGTATCGCTTGCTCTGATTTTGAAGTAAAGTCTCTGTTTCCATGTCTTTGCGAGACATCAAGGGGTCTGTGCCCCACCGCTCCTTTTCCAGCCCAACACCTTAATATAAGCTCATCTGATGGCTAAAACAAAGATACTGATGTGACCTGAGGTGCTTTAGCTGTACGTTCAAGTGACATCCTGGCTAAACTCCTACAGGCGTAGTAATCCAGGAGAGGGCTTTATGGGTCAGTAGTTTCCTGAACCTTCAGAGCTTCATCCTCCAGAGACTCTGTGTCTCTGTCACAAATTGTATCAGTGGTGTCACCTCAGATTTGATGGAGCCTCTCTGTGCAACAAGCTTTCAGCTTTAGCAGTACAGCTAAAAAAAGGTACAAAAAAACCCCAACATTACCACCTTATTTTATTAGGTTCTGGGTGTATCTTCAGGGTGAAAACCTACCTTGTGAAATTGAAAGGAACCTATTTGATATAAAAACCTAGTGGGGGCAAGTTATTGCAGTTTTTGCCTGAGGGTGTTGTGTCCCGCCTCAGGCAACTTTATCTCAGATACTGTAAAGTGAAAAGCAACCTGTGTCTTCTCTCCTTCAGAGCTTCAGAGTAAGAGAGAGAACTGTTCAAAATACATTGCCATTTCCACAATAATCTCTAGTTTCTGGCACTGCCTTTACTGCGACTGCCATATTTTGTGTATTCGTAGTATTGTTTTGAAATTACAGTGCCTCTTTCTAGTCCAGTTTGTTTATGTTTGCATGTAAATGTGGACTAAAACAATTTCCAAATGTAGCATGCCATATCTGTTCTAGAAAAGAAGGCACGTGTAGAAGGTTTTCAGATGGAGAATGGAGACTTTCAGATTAATTAGAAGCGATCCTGTCATGGTTTGGGATGGATTGGCCCAATCAGGCAGAGCGACAGATGCTCTCTCCCTCCTACTCTGCTTCAAAGGGAGGCAGGAGAGAGAGAGAAAAAGAGACACTTCAGAATTTAGAAGGAACTAAACTACTTTAATGAAATAATAAAAAGAAAATAATGACATATATACAAAACCGTATCAAGCTCCCAGGATGATGATCACATCACCAGCAGGCGCTGGGGAAGTCCCAGACTGGACTCAGTGATGGACGGGAACTGGATTCCGGATCTGGATTCAGGATTGGGATCAAAGGCCGATGAACAGACAGAGTCCTCCTCGGACGCCAGCCATTGAAGAAAGAGAGCTGACCCTTTGATCCCTCAGCTTTTATACCGCGCATGAAGCAGATGGGATGGAATACTCTGTTGGTCAGGTTTGGGTCACCCGTCCTGTCCGCTCCTCCCCGCAGGTGTGACCCCTCGATGCTTTTCCGCTTCCCACCCTCCAACGGGGCAAGTAACAAAGTTGGCTGCCCTTGGCTGTGACAGCACTAAGGATAAGCAGGAGCCTCTCTGCATCCCGTTCCTTGGCATCAGCCATAAACATGGGTCTTGTCACTCTGGGAGTGAACAGTTTCTGCCCAACATGCTGGTAATTCCAGCAGTTAGAAGAGGCCTAGCTAAAAAGTAAAGTTACTGAACAAAATTGGTCCTGTCTTACCTCAAACCAGGACAGATCCTTAATGTACAAAGCAGTCTTATTTAAGAATGAGCTCCTTTCTTGCAATTAGCCCCACAAAAATGATTTTAAAAAAAGAAAAACACACTTGTATTCACCACTCATTTAATCGGGAGCCTTTTTTAAGCGCAAGCTGTTCTGCTGCTGTGCATTCTAGATCTAAGACTTCTGATTATCTGCAATTACATACAATTACTTGATTAGATGTGAGGCGGACCTAGCCTTTTACTGGAATCGCAGCTTTCGTGATTCGCACGGTTAAAATGAGTATTGCAAGTTAAATAGCGTTAATCACTTTAGACTAGATACTCAGAGCAGGAAAAATCGACCAAGTTACCTTGACTTCAGTGAAGCTGCACTGGTTTATACTGGGCTGAGAATCCAGTATCGGTATGACAGCATGATTACAAATCATCTGCTACATAACAAATCAGACTGCTGTGTTCAGCCTTTGCTTCCCTTGAATCTGCCTCATCATTTATTATCAGAATGATACGATTAAGATTATTGGATTACCAGATGAAGTCCCCTCTCGCAATGAGCTGTAATAGCCGAACCATCTGTCTGTTAGCACTAAATGAGCGTGCTGAGTCATATATCTGCATTTGAGCATGCCGACCATTACAGAGACGTTACAAGACCTCTTTTGACCTTTCCACTGCTTTAAGATTTGTTGTTCTTTCATCACGGCACTCATAAGACAAAAAAGGCCTTCCCTGAGGCCACGGAGAGAAGCCCAGGTGATGGGTGTCTAAGCAGCCCATTTCCATGACTAAACCTCACCCATCCATTGCTGGAGACGCCCCAGGTTGTGGAGGCACTCAGTTTGGTGCGGTGGCACCCCCACAAAGTGGTGTCTCATTTACCCCATGAATTCCACCACACTTGCTGTCTAAACATCTCCAGAGGGTAATTCAGGGTGGGGACCTACCATTCATGTTCTGGTTCATCTCCTGGAGAGTCCTACCTGTCTGTCCAGGTGCCATTCTGCTGAGAGGACTCCAACCTGGACTGGAGGAATAAATGGGTGTTTCCACAGCCATGTCATTATCATCTCACCTGCTACTGAAAGGCAGCCACCGCTGGAGGGAGAAAAATACAACTGGCTCAATCATCCACAATCAACTTCACTCAGGGCTTTGGGCAGGGGAGCAAAATGAAGTGACAAACTGTGAAATATTGACCAAAAATATACGAGGAAATCGCACTCACGGGGGAAAATAACTCTTGCTTTCAGATGGACCTGGTGGAATAAATGGGCTGGGCAAATTTAGCCTTCTCTGTACCTTGTTTATACTAACGAGGTATTCAAACTCTGTGTTTTAGGGGTGCCTTTTTGAATTCAATCAGTTTCTGGAGGCCTTTTGCCTTGAGGTTCCTGCATTCTTTAGCTCTTTGCTAGTGTTTATGGTAAGGACTATATTTATGCCTTAGTCAAAGGGACTTTTCAATCTCCTACAGATTGTTTTTCCAATAGCAATGAAGGAAAGACCAGGCAGCCCACGAGGTCCAGTCCCTCCTGTCACAAGCAGAAGTACCCACCATGCTTTCCAAAACTGATTGAGCTCCATGCGATGAGTGGCCACGATCTGTCCTTGGTTGCTTCTTTCTGAACCTGTTCCAAACATCCATTTTCTACCTTTTAGAAACCTTCTAATTTCCCCTCTGAATTGATCTGTGCTCAGTTTATCTTCATTTACCCTTGTTTTGACATTGTCCTTGAGCTTAAATGCCTCTCCTTTCTCATAGAACTTTCTATTAAAAACCACAGCAGTCATATCCCCACTCTGCACTGGTTTTGCTACTCAAAACTGATGCCTTCCTCAGTTTTGACCTCTCCTCTTTTACCAGGTCTTATAGTGTTAACTCTGCACACCATTCCCACTTCAAAGGCATCTTCCTTGACCAGAGAAGACAGCAAGGACAAGAACACAGGAGTCCCAAACACTTCTTTCTCATACAAGACGTGTCTTCAACAGACGGATGCAGTCCACCAGTTACTAGACTATGTGGATTGCCTCAAAACCTCTGAGGAGCAGACAGAACCAGGTTGACCTCAGTCTTTTATGTCCCACCATCATCACACAAAACACAGAGGTGGTCTCACCATGCCAAGCCTGAGCTATGGCCCAGCAGAAGAACTCCAACCACACTTAAATGGCTGTCGGGCAGCTCAGACCAGGTGATGTTTCTTCATGGCTCAGCACCTAGAACTGGGTGGAAAATGCCAACAAACACATCCAAACAGGGCCTCCCAGTAGTGCATTGGCCGTTCCCTCAGCCCTGCCATTCACAGGCGTTTCATCCCATACCTACCTTTACAGAGCCAAGCATGGACCGCTGGCAGCGGGTGCACTGGTTGGGTTGTGAAGGTCAAGTCACCCAGTGCCAAGTCACCCAGTGCCTAGGAAGTCTTCATTCTGGGGAAAGTATTCTTTCCTGGCTTGCTTTCCCTTTTTCTGCTGGATCGCTATCCTGCCCGCAGGGTTTCCAGGGGCCCCACACAGAAAACAAACGCACTCAAGATCTATCAAGCTGTATTTTAATTTAAGCAGGCAAGATCTTCTCAGCTCCTTCCAAACTGGATCACACCACACTTCATTCCTCCCTCCTGGGAGCTCTGGCTCTCTCCCCTTTTCTTTCTCTCTCCTTTGCCTCACATTCTCTGCAGAAGGGAAGAAACATCTGCTCCTCCCCTGTTTACAGCTTCAACGACACTACGCTTCATGGTTTTTCTCTTGGCCAAACCTACACCACTCCATAAAAAAAATAAAATACGGTCAAGCGTGTTTTTCTAAACAGGACAAAAAGTACAAATCCTGTCCTTGGAGGCGCATAAGCACATAAAAACGCATGAGAGAAGGTCAGTTGTTAATCCCATAATTACCCCTCCTGCTCCTTAAGAGCAGCATTGTCTTCGAATTCACCGGGGATGGGCGCTGTGGCCGAGGAGATGTTAGCACGAGTTGGAAGTCAGCTGTGAGGAATTAAAAGGCAGCAGAGGCAGGAAGATCTAATGAGCTTTCCCACAGAGGTCTTGTGGTTTTAGGCACCGGACCCCAATTCAGCTCAGCACACGCTGTGCTCAACACGTGCTTTGCTGCAAAGCAAAGGAGTTTGGGACATTTAACTTAACATATCATGATTTTTGCAAGGACTTTGCAGAGATGCCCTCTCTGATATGCTGCACATGATGCTCCCAGACTTGTCTTTTGCCTCTCTCCCATTTCACAGCCAGACCATTGCTTCAGATATAGACAACAAGCTCTATGTCCTCTCTTAGTCTACAACACAGCTGACCATCTTGGTGTGGGATCATCAAGACCTCACGCCAGCAGCAAGGGCTCCAGGTCGTGGTGAGGAGCTGTCACCAAATCAGAGCTGTGGTAGAGGAGCAGATCTGCACAGCAACACTATTGTCTGAAGCATCAGGGAGAGTCCTTGATCAAGCCCATAACGGTCAGGGAGCATTTCCACATCTTCTTCCAGGTGCTGCATAGACCTGCTGGTACCAAAAGACCATCTCTATTGAACTGCAAAACCAAGGATGTGCCCTGAAGCTTTTGCCCCAACATTCACTGGCAGATATTACTCATAGGTGCTGATAGGAGCCCAAACGTACAACCCATCTTCCCTCAGCTATGCTGAAGTGCCCACCCGTGGATATCCAAAGGGCCTGAGCAACTCACCTTGAGCTCCCTCTCAATTTGAAGGGGCCTGCCTGTTTAGGTGAGATCCAACAGAAGAATTTGCGGTAGTAAAATGTCCCCATTCATGAGGGTGAGGGGGTTTGTCCATGCTAGGACTGCCTCCAAGCCACTTTTTTAAAACCCCTTACCCTGCAGGAAGCAAATTCTTTTTAGCAATTCTTTCTCTCTCCTGGCTCATTTTCCTCTAGAATTTATCTTGCATGAACAACTAACTGGAACAAATTAATAGGCTTTTTTTTTTTTTCACAAGGCAACAAGGGACCATTAGATCATTTGAGATTGATTTCCCATGTAACACAGTGTCACAACACAGGGCTTTCCTTCAGCAATCTGTTGGCTTCCTCCTATCCATTTCTTGTCAGAGAGGCACTGCTTTGTGCTTCCTGGGAGAGCTTCTCTCTTTTTCCTAGTATTTGACTTAACTAATCTCTTTAGTAATCCTTGTAGATGACTGTGAAACAGACCCCTCCACTTCTCAAACTTGTTTGGGCTTCTGGAGCCCCAAAGGTTGTTTCTGCTGAGGACTTGGCAGGTCTGTGAAGGGGAGGGGCAGTTCAGATTCACCAACTTTGGTCCATACGCTGGGCAAGGACAGGACGGAAACAAGTTTTATATGGGCAAAGTAGAGGGCTGTGCTCCTGGTTACAAAAAGAGAGCCACGCAAGAGAGAGAAAGGGGTGAAATCCAAAGAGCTAAGGCTATCCCTGTCATTAATTTAATGTTCTACTTTCAGCAGCTTTCAGGCCTTGGAAGATAAGGACAATGTTCAGTTGTCTTTCACCACCATTCATAATGGGGATCGCACCTCTGACCTTGGCATCTAACTTGGCATCGGCTGCAGCTGAATTACCCAGCCTCTGTGCTGAGTTTAACAGCCTTGGTTCCTTAGTTTGGTTCTAGTCGCATATTATTATTAGATCACTTTTTATACCTTAACAATATTGTGTTGGGAACGCGGTGGGATGTGCCTTGTTTCCCACAGGAATTTGAATTTGTGGATGAGCAGCTACAGAAGGGTCACTCAGTAGACTAACATCCGTACTCATCCTCACCACTGCACACAAGCCAAAGGGGCTCCAGCAGTTGTCAAAATCCTTCTGGTTCAGTTGTGCTTCTTTTACAAGAGCATCTTTAGTGCGTTGCAGACTCTCCTGGGGCTGAGTTATGTCTTGGCCACTAAATGCTTTTCGAGTTTCACAAACTTTTAGTTTGTGTCTACGTTGTAAGCCCACTCCTTGTGCACAGCTGTCCCAGAGAACCCTCCTCAAGAAATCAGTGACCAGGGCCCCAGGAAGGCTTCCAGGCAGCCTTCCTCCCTGCTGCCTGTCCACTGCCTTTTTATTGGACATAAGCACCACTGTGAGCAAGCCCAATAAAGCAGATCCTGCTGGCCAAAGATCCTCCACAAATATTTTGTAAGGACAACACTGTACAAAACCCCCATTTGGAAATCAAATCGATGGGAGAAGGCGGTTGGATGGTGCAGCCTGAATGGGGTTTGTGGGGTCTTTCTCTAAACTTATGCTAAGCATAATCTGAAAGTCCGGTTTTCTATGGACTTTCAAACCCAAATTGCGGCTCCAGTGTAAAAGAGAAAGGATGGGTGCGTGGTCAAAGCACTGGCCGGAGATGTAGGACATAGCTGTGTAGATTATAGAGCCAGAAGATGTCTGGTCTTACCTCCTGCATAACTCTGTCTGCTACAGTCCCAAATTCATTCCTGTTGACACAGGAACGTGGCTTTTTCCAAAACACATTTGCAAAAGCTATCATGCTTAAATAAAAAAAAAAAAAAAAAAAAGGTGTTTAGGGACAGAGGCTCTGTCACAAGCCTTGGCAAACTAACGGAATAGTTAAATGCACTTATGTTGAAATCTGCTCCTTCTTCCTGGCCAGGACTGTCTCCCAGCAAAGGGAAGAAACAAAGGTCCCTGTGTTGGTAGTCACACTGAGGGACTATTCTTGGTCCTTCCCCAGTCTCGCCAGGTGGTTTAAGTGATCTAGGACAGGCTACCTGATCCCTATGTGCCTTGGCAGTTCCACCTGCAAAGTCCTCACTCAACTGACCTGCCTGGACTTGCTGTTACTCCCTTTTTGCATGTTCCTGCACAGAAATTGCCTCCCCTTAGCCCAGACCCTTCCCAACTTCTGCTCCATCCTGGTCAGGAGTGATGGCTCATCGTGGTGAAGCAGGTGGCTCTATGCTGGTGGCTCTCTGCGGCAGTCTGGGTGCCAAGCATCATTGCTCCCTAGCCACCTGCCGAGAAAGGGATCTGTAGAGGGACAAACTGTCTCCCATACATCAAAGGCAAGGTCCCTGACTCCCACCTCCCATGGCATAGCAGGTCCCAAAGAGGGCCTTCTGGGAGAAGCGGGTATCAGAGCTTGAGGCCACAACTCCCAGACTTGGATTAAGCTTGTCTCCTCTCATCCAGATTGCTCCGTACTTCCTGCACGTGCTTTTCCAGCCCTGTGTCCCAATGTACCATGTCAGAATAGACCCTTCTAGGTTAGTCCCAATTTAGGGTGCACCCATCCTTGAGATGAAGGTCAAGTTTGCGCAGCCTTGTGCAGACCTTGGCCATATCTGTTGGAGTGACTCCAAAGGAGGGCCGCAAACATGACTGAGGGCTGGAGCACCTCTGTCGTGACAAGAGGCTGAGAGAGTAGGGGGTGTTCAGCCTGGAGAAGGGAAGACTCTGCGGAGACCTTATAGCCCCTGCCAGTACCTAAAGGGGGAGTACAGGAAAGATGGGGAGGGACTTTTTATCAGGGAGTGGAGCAATAAGGGGAGGGGTAACAGTTTTAAACTGAAAGAGGGGAAATTTAGGTGGGATATTAGAAAGAAATTCTTTACTGGGAGGGTGGTGAGACACTGGCCAGGGTTGCCCAGAAAAGCTGTGGAGGCCCCATCCCTGGAGGTGTTCAAGGCCAGGTTGGAAGGGGCTTTGAACAGCCTGGTCTAGTGGGAGATGTCCCTGCCCATGGCAGGGTGTTGGAACTAGATGGCCTTTAAGATCCCTTCCAACCTAAATCATTCTATGATTCTGTGATTCTATACACCCAGCAGTGACAAACTCAGCAGGGTTAGACACATCGTGCTCCCCTACAGGCACTCTGGACAAGTGCTTCTGCACACAGCTGGTGCAAGCAAAACAAGTCCTGCCACTCAGCTTTTAAGGGTGGGATTTTGCAGGGGCAAATTAGTCCCTTTTTCACTCATACTCTTTTTAAGACACCTTGCTAGGTCTAGCAGACACACAGACACACATGCATACCTATCTGCTTGCAAGCACATACCTGTAAATAATGTGTACATGTACACTATACGTCCACATACATGTCTCACACAGATACTTCCCTGTCAGGTCCCCTTCTGAAAGCTTATCTGGCCATTTCAAAGTCTGGATGTCCCATTCTTATAAAAAAACCCTACGATAACAAACCGGGAATGGGTACGTGACTTCATCTCCCTCCACTTTTGAGCTGTTTGCAATGAGCTATGTTTGTTTGTTTACATGTTTGCGTTACTATTTTGAGTGCATTTTAGGACTGGTTCTTCAGGGGGTGGGATTTCAAAAGTCCTCCACACATCCTCCTTTAAAACCAGACCATTAGTTCCCTCCCAACTCCCCACCCGCTGCCGTCCCCCCCGCCCCCCCCAGCAGAATATAAATATATAAATAAATAAAAAATATAAACAACCATGTTTGTTATTCTATTATATTCTATTAAGATCTTGAGGGATCTGTTAAATTCCTCACGCGCCACCCAGCTCAGATGTTTTGCTCTTGCGGTCGCCATGATGTCATACGTGGGCTTTGATGCGTGTGCACAAAGAATAAGAGGGCAAAGGAGTGAGCGCGCGGGGCTGCGGGTGAAGGAGAGAGCACAAAAATAACCCACGTTCACCCGTGGCACCGGCCAAAAACAATGAAAAGGCTGAGGCAAACAGTCAGAAAATGCCTTTTGAGAGGCTTTGCGTGGGCAGCAGAGAGAAGCCCCCAAAGGTCTGATCCGTCCTTGCTGTCAGCAAAGCAAACGTCGCCCTTTGATTTCGGTGAACTCCCAAGCAGGGTCTCAGGACGTGGGTCCAGAGGCCAGGAAAAGCATGAAACAGCTTGTGGGAACTGAAAAAAGAGGGGGTAAAGAATAAACCCCAAACCCCAATCACCAGCTTGAAGCATTAGCCCTTGCCTACTTGTTAATACCTCGGTGCCCACAGAGCCTCTGGGCTCAGTCCTTCCCTGGTCCCACTGAACATGCCTGGATGTCGATACACACAGACCCTGTCCCCTCTGTCTTAACACCCAACCCATGTCCTCCCTACCTGCATCCTCATCCATGTCTTCGGTGGTCCCTCACCTATGGCTTGGCCAAGTGGGAACCAAAACATGGCCACATCCTGAGATGAGCACAAGAAAATGTCTTGCAGGTGCAGGACATCTCCTCTTCCCCTGCTAACCCTCCCTCCAAGGGACTTTCTCATAACTTGCAACCCCTTTGTACATTTTCTGTTCCCTCCAAGAAGCTAAACACCCTCCCACCTTCAGCTTTGAGCCTTGTCCAAATGTCGGTTTAGATCTCCTTTGGGAAGTAAAGCATCACTTTCCTGTTGGAAAAGGGGCTGAGCAATACTGGAAAAGTCAGGAATGAAAATAATTCTGTGAGGGTTTGGATGAATCGCTGGGAATGTCTTTCTTATCTGCATAACAAATCAATTTCTACTGGCATGACTGTTCTCCAAAACACCTAGCACCATGGGGTTGTGCCATCTGGAAACAAGCAGGAAATCTCAACACCTAACTTCACATTTCCTCAATCCATACAAGAGAGGCTGCCAAGGAAAACCAAGGCATGGTGGTGCAGTCTGACAGATGCTGTTTGTCCCCTGGGGTGAGGATGGGGTGTCATGGTGGGCTCCACTCCATCAGAGACCCTCCTGCTGCCAAAAACATGGTCCTGGTACCTCTGCCCTTTCTCCACCCACTGCCATGTGCTCCCAGCCTCTTGGTTACTTCAGCTCTGGCATTTGCAGTAGCCTCAGGTTGCACCGCATCGGTTGTTGGTCTGACAGAAAACTAAGTGGGGGGGGAACCGTCCCCCCTTTCTCAGCAGAGCTCGTTGCTGAAGTGATTCACCCACTGATTCACCCAAATCTTCCAGAAACGGGGGCAAGAACACTGCCTGGGGAGGACAAGTCCAGGTCTTTTGGTGTAAGCCTGTAAGTGGGTCACCTTCATTCAAATAACAGCTGGATCTTTGTCCTTGGACAATAGGGCATCATCTTCTGTGCACAGCCAGTTTGAAATGATGTGAGGTATCATTAGTGACCAGAGGAGTGAAAGAAGAAGAAGGGATGGGACCCAGTCATGTGTTGGTTGTTAAGTGGGTAAGTATCTTCTGTCCAAAAGGGCAATGAATGTCTGGGGCAGCAGCCCCAGTGTGAGGGAGGAGTCCTGACTGCGCCTACAGATGACCCTCAAAAGCTGGTCCTGCCCAGACTGGGACCAGGCCATACTCTCCTCTTCCCTTCTCCAGTTAAGACGGAGCTGGCTCTTCCCAGGCCATCCCCTCACTGATCCTAGTCCCTAAACTGGAGGTTACTCTGAGGACAAAGCCCACCTGAGGTCTCCATTTCAGCTAGTGAGATATTGAGCCTTTGGAAAGCGTATTCAAGAACCAAAATAAGGCTCTGTCTACCCTGCAAGGAAACAGGGGATTCAAACATCCACCAAGCCCCATGACCATGCCAGCCCTGCTGCAGCTCAGGTTGAAAGTGCGTCCACCTGAGAAGGAGCCCAAAGCTGAAGCCTTGAGAAGAACTCCAGCTGCTCTCTGCAGATGGCGTGGCAAAGAGCACAGCCTCTCTCGACCTTCTCCCTCCTACAGGAGGGACACAGGAGAAGGCATCGTCCCCTTCTTCCCCTGGAAGGAATACGGGAAGACAGCTTCTTCCCATCCTTAGAGATCTTGACTTTCTCAGCCGCCATCCCAGAAAGCTCCCTTCCTGGCAGCACTCTCTGCCCACCAAGGAGTGCCAGGAAATAATGATTAATTCATCATCACACTCCATGACTGCGAATGGTGTAAATTCTGTGAGTTTGCAGCTCTTTGCTCACATTTCCTTATGACCCTTGAATTCAAGGTCATCCATGAGTTCCCAGGAAAGAAACAAAAGACCTAGACTATCTCCCCTTAGGCAGGGTTGCCCTCATTCTTGGTAGTTTTCAATCCATTCCCTTTTTAACTGCCTTCTGCCCCAGGATCCTGAGTACCCAGTAACTGAGGAAGATGGATGAAGATTTACCTGCACCTCTACTGCTCCTCCACCACCCATCCCCTCCAAAAAACCCCCTTGTCCCTGTTAACTGCCCTGTACTGAGATGGGGAAAGCCAGAGCAGCCAGTGCTCAGGAGGTGACATGCACTGGTACGGGTGGAGGTAGATGTGGGCTCCTGACCCAGACAGGCAGCAGTTCAGCCAGGCTAATTTCTCTATAAACACTTCTGTTTATGCAGTGATTTCACCTAAAAGGCCCAATTTTATAGGAATGTTTGTGGATTGTAACTATATCTATGTAAAACCTATCGAAAGACGTGTAGTGTTTTTCTCGTCCAAAAACATTAAATTAAATGAAGTGACCTTCAGTGCTGTCCAGAATCTAATTGCAGTGGCCTCGCTGTGTCCCCAGGTCTGTCCAGACCGCCTAGCCTGCAGCAGAGCAGAGCCATTCAGGGCTTTCAGCCCATCTCAGTTGCCATCGCAGATCTGCTTCTGCCTTAGGGCTGGCAGCACACCTGTCCTTGGACCTGGAGCTCCATCCACCCTTGAGACAACCTGGGGTCTGCCACAGCCAAGGGAGGATGCCCTCACCCCAGACCAAGGATGTCATGCATAGATGTTCATGGTCACATGTCCCGAATTTCCCAATGTGAAACAATTTCAGGAATACAAACAGGTCAGTTGTCCCCTCTTGGACCTTTTGTTTCAGCTTCTCTGCAGACACAGGTTGGTGCCTCAGGCCCCATTTCAGAGGGGAACCTGGATCCTCTGCAAGTCATGTCTAACCTGGGTGTCTCATGCTGCACCACCTCCCTAGGACTGTTCGTTTTGTTTACCTCTATAGCCCATGATTTAAGCATTGAGGAGGAAAGAGAAGAAAAATTACCAAATGACAACAGCAGTTAGTCTGTAAAGGTGGTCTTCAAGGTGGACCTGTGGAAACTAGAGTCAGATAAATCATTTTAGAATCACAGAATCAGCTGGGTTGGAAGGGACCTTTAAGATCATCGAGTCCAGCTGTCCTGGTTTGAGGTAAAACAGGACTAATTTTGTTCAGTAACTTGACTTTTTAGCTAGGCCTCTTCTAACTGCTGGAATTAACAGCCTGTTTTGCAGAAAACTGTTCGCTCTCAGAGTGACAAGACCCATGTTTATGGCTGATGCCAAGGAACGGGATGCAGAGAGGCTCCTGCTTATCCTTATTGCTGTCACAGCCAAGGGCAGCCAACTTTGTTACCTGCCCCGTTGGAGGGTGGGAAGCGGAAAAGCGTCGAGGGGTCACACCTGCGGGGAGGAGGGGACAGGACGGGTGACCCAAACCTGACCAACAGAGTATTCCATCCCATCTGCCTCATGCTCAGGATAAAAGCTGAGGGATCAAAGGGTCAACCCTCTTCCTTCAATGGCCGGCATCCTGGGAGAACTCTGTCTCTGCGTCTGCCTTTGATCCCGATCCTGAATCCAGATCCGGAATCCAGTTCCTGTCCGTCACTGAGTCCAGTCTGGGAGTTCCCCAGCGCCTGCTGGTGACGTGACTGTCATCCTGGGAGCTTGATACGGTTTTGTATATATTTCATTTTTTTTCTTTTTATTATTTTATTATCAATAATTCATTAAAGTAGTTTAGTTCCTTCTAAACTCTTAAGTCTCTTTTTCTCTCTCTTTCTTGCCTCCCGAGCGGAGCAGGAGAGAGAGAGCATCTGTCGTTCCACCGGATTGGGCTAACCTGGCCCAAACCATGACGCCAACCATTAACCCAGCACTGCCAAGCCCACCACTAACCCATGTCCCTCAGCACCACGTCTGCCCGGCTTTTAAATACCCCCAGGGATGGCGACTCCACCACTGCCCTGGGCAGCCTGGTCCAATGTTTGACAACCCTTTTGGTGAAGAAATTTTTCCTAATATACAATCGAAACATCCTCTGGTGCAACTTGAGGCTATTTCCTCTTGTCCTATGGCTTGCTACTTGGGAAAAGTAAATCCATCAAGTTCCACCAACACCTTGGCTTACGTGGGTTGTGTCCCTGAGGCAGCTGGAGGGCACAGCAGATCTGCTGAGGTCTTTGCAACCTCACACCTTTGAAAGCCTTCGTGCTCTGCCAGCTGAAGAACCATCCTCCTTCCACTCCAGGTTTTCAGGTCAGTTCAGGCTGCTCAAAACTCATTCCATTGGGGCAGCTTTTGAAGAAAAACGTCCAGTCCTTTTCCTATCAAATGCCAAATTACTCAGCAGGTAAAAGGACCCTTTCTGTTTTGTTCCATGACACATCAAATAAACCTGGCGAGATAATCACCTCCTGACCTCTGGAGGTTGTTCCTGCAAGCAAGGGCCTTTGTAAGGCTGGAGGATTGCTGCTGGTGGTGTTGGAAGGGAGGATTTGAACACATTACTGTTCCCACGTACCCTTCAATGCTACAGAAAGTTTATAGTTTTTAAAGCTGGAACCCAGGGAAGCTGAAGACTACATGTGGCTCTTCTAAGTAGACACAAACTGAAGAAAAGAGAGGAAAACCTGAGGTGGAAAGAAGGAATTGCCACGGTTTTGTGAAATTGAGCTTTTTTTTTTTCCCTCATCTTACTAAATTTGGTGTGAAGTGAAATAGAATTACTTGGCTTTACTGCTGTTCCGGCCAATTTATTTATTTTTTTAAAACCTAATATGAAACCCAAGTCCAATTATAATCGCCTTCCCTGTGCTCTGTCCCTCAGCCTCCACCCAGAATAAATCACAGCCCTGGTCTTTAACAAGAATGTGAAACCACAACTCTGTTCCTCTAAACTGAAAAAAAAAAAAAAAAAAAACCAAACCAAAAAAAAACAAAAACAAGAAAAATCCCAACAACAAAAAAAAAATTAAGAAGCTGACACAAGTTGATCGGGCAGGGGGGAAAATGCTGACAAAATCAGCACAAATGGTACCAATTACCACCCCCAGCCTTTGCCAACCACTAAATCATGCATAGAAACCAACTTCACACCTCATCTTGCTGCTGGGGATGTGAATGCAAGTCCAGCGTGCTAGCTGGAGTCCCAGCAACTCCAATTTTCCCCTTTCCAGGTCTAGCAAGTGGTCTGCACGTTTGCTTACTGGGAAGCAACAGTCTCTCTCCTTCCAGTACAGGCTAGGAAAGTGCTGATCCTCTCCTACAGCATCGTTAACACTTCGGTTTGGATCCTGAAAAGCTTTGCGTGCAAGGGCTGGGGAGCCTGTGTACACACGAGGAGCTCCACATCTGTGAAGGACTAATGGAAATCGAACGCCCAGTGAATGGACCGAATATAGCTGTGCGAAAGCGTGAAGGACACAGGCCAAGGGGGTTTTTAATAGACTTCTAGTGAACTCAGCTTCCACTGAGCTTGGCAGGGTGCGAACACAGATCAGAAGGACAGGCTCTGCAAAAGGCAGACGCATGAAAGAAACTACAAGAAGTTATCAGTCAGCATCGAAGCCGGTATTTAGTCTCACACGCCAGCAATCCAGCTCCTGTCTGTCTAGCGGATCAAAGCAAAGGAGAATTTTGAGGATCAATCTGATGAAACGGGTACAAAACACTTGCAGGACAAGGAATTCAGGCACGGAGCAAACTTGCAGAGAGAATCAAAGGAATCTACAGGTATCAAATATCTTTGGTTCCCAAAAGTGAGCTGCTCCGCAGTATCTGCCTGAGCAGCGCTCTCCCCCTTTAGCAGATGCAAAGCAATTCAACGCAGGTCCTCTCCCACAGAAGGAGTGAGAAATCACCCCATCTTCTCCACACATGCTAGGAGAAGGGGCCATCCATGACGGAGGTCATTTCAAAGCTCCAGATGTCTGGTAACTTTTTAAGGCCAAGGTAAAGCATGTCTGGAGCAACATCCATACCCGTAGTTTTCTGTCACATTAGAAGCAATGTTCTCAAACACCATCCAGTCTCCTGGCAATTCCCTTCTGACTGTTAATGTCGTGTGGAAGATGTTCAGAACAAAACTCAGAGGGCGACATTAAAGCCAAGAATCATGAAGATATGGTATAAAGCCAAGGATCAACAAGATAGGGTTAATGGAGTATGAGAGAAAAATGATACTGGAAAACCAGCTATGTGACCAGCTGGGCACTTCCCAGCTCACAGCAGAACCAAGTCGAAATGTTTTCTTGTGTGCCTTTCTACAGATGGTGCCCTTTCTTTTTTCTTCTCCCACATCTTTCAAATGACATGTGAAAAACAGAAGGCTTGACTGCAATGGAAATCCCCTGGCAAATTTTTTTTTTTTTTCTTTTTTTTTGTAGGAGAAGAGATGCCAGCCCCACTGTCGTGGCCAAGTTCCAGCTCGAGCAACTTCATTCATCCTGTTAAAACTCCCCCATCCATTTCATGGGGATGCGGTGTCCTCCCAGGGCTGTAGATAACTCATCCTTTGGAGAGCTGTCCTCACAGGCTGTTGCTCTGTGGTACCCATCGATGCTGCATTACCTAAATTTTGGAAAGTTGGCCATAGGTCTCTTCCGTAGCTGGGGGCTAGAGGCTGGGCATTGGATTTATTTTAACTAATTCAAACTTTCTAAACGAGAGGCTCATGGGCTGAGATTCAGTTCACCATTTCAGATCTCTCATCTTAGAGGTTACATGGAGGTGTTCACAGGTTTTCCATTACCCGAAGGAGTCTCAAATGGCACTGAGGACCTGTGTTTTGACAGCTGAATTACACCTTGATAATCTAAATTGCTTTACCAGTCAATGACAAGCAAAGCTACAATCCAATTTATCTAGGTAGAAATGTCTCATGCCTTGGCCCTCATTCTTATCTGAATACCATAAAGCGTCTCAGATAACATTAGCCATCAATGTTTAGGAGCTGAATCATTAATTGTCACTAATATCATAGATATTGTCACTAACTGTTTCTTATATTCCCATGGACAAGTAGATGTCCTGCTGACATCTAAAATCAGCTCTCTGCAACTGGAGATAAAACCCACCTGGGTCAAAGCCAGACCTTTAGGCTTCCTGCAGAGTCAGCAAAGACGGAGAGGTACTTCTAGGAGGTGTTTTGTGCAGCGCTTAAGGTTCCAAGCCAGACGTGTTGGCTGAAACCACCTTGGTGGGCATTTAAGCTAAGCTGGCTGACTGCAGGTGTGAAGAGCGCTCACTTGGACCACGAATGTTGCTCAGCTCTGGGGCAGTAACCATGAGGAGATGTAGCCAGAGAGTGAGCTCCTCCAGCTGGACTGACAAAAGGACATCTGACCATGTCCTAAAGTACAAAAGCTGCCTGATATCCCTCATCTTCCCCCTGGAGAAAAACTGCAAGATTTTATTTTCTCTTGTTGGCTCAGAGGGAAGAAAAAGTCAACAATTCACTGCGAGAATGGTATATGCTGGAAGTGTTCCATGGCATTAATGTGCAAATATTTGTTTTAACTGCTGTTTCAAAGCGGATATAGCTTTTACAGGACAAAACACCCGAAATAAGGTGGAAACGGAAGATTTTCAACTTTAGCAGAGTGAAACTTTCCATGCGTTGCCAACACATCCTCCCCAAGCACGAGAAACCCATTTGTGGTGGCAAAACCCAACCTTCAATGATGGGCCACATAACTCATTCATGCCGGGCCACACACATGGGAAGGTCACCCCCACCCAGTGCACCTCCCTGACATATTTCCTATTGTTTGAGGCAGCTCCATCCTTCAGTGAGGTGAGGGCTGAAGAAGAAAACCAGTGGCTGCTCCACAACCAAATACTGTAACTGTCTTTATGATCCCCTTGGGGTTCATAACCGCGGCATTTCCTCTCCCCTCCCAATGCCATACCAGCCCTGCGCCGGCCTCGAGGGATGAAGCCAAACTGTTCCCTGGGAGAATATTCCAGTAGGTTACTGAAATGAGGAAAAAAAAATGCTGGCACTTTCCATATTTTATTACTCTTTTTTTTTTTTTCTTGCTTGTATCCCAGCAAATGCTTAATTTACAGCCTGGTATGCTGCTCTCTTAGAAATTCAGTTTGAATCTCTTTGTCAGTGAAAGAAAATGCCTGTCATTCTCCTTCCTGGGACTATTCAAAGATGCTGAGTTGCAGGTCTGCAGCCTGGACTGCCACGGCTTCTTGAGTGAGGAAAGGAGAGAAAAAGGCAATAAAACAGATGACAGCAACAGTTTTAAAAGCAGTTCAGGGTGGCAGTCATGTTGGTGTTAGGCAGCTGGTTGGAGACACAATATATGGTTCAGAGCCACCTTCTACCTATGCTTGATGGGACCAAGGCTGAAGGTCCTTGTCTTCCCCTCCCAGTCAGCAGATGTGGGCAGGATTGTGCCTGACACTTTCATAGCAAAAAAAAAAAAAAAGGGCTATGTGAGATATAAAAAGGACATGATCTCCCTCAAGCGTCCCTGGCACAAGTTAAAATTTTAATTATCTCCTTTGGTTTGAAAACTGAAGCCTTCAAAATCCTGGCAAGGGTGAGAGGGGAAGAAACCCTTTTAGTCTCCTTAAATGCATTCACTGTCATCAACAATACAAGGCCTTGGACCCTGAGCCCAGGAACTGAAAGCATATCAGAAACAGCAATTACATTTCTCATGCTACTTGGAGGCAGATCTTCTGTTTCAGCTGTTCGTCTGGGGACGACCTTGTGATCTTCCACCGACTTCTATGCCTGTCACCCCCCTGCCTTGCACAAGCGCACACACACACACTCAGGTGAAATGAGGAATGTCATTATCCCACTTGTACAGAGAGGGAATTGAGGCATAAATGTTGGGCTTTATCACCTATCTAAATGCAACCAGCACAGCAGTCTCCAGCTGAACTCAACGCGTAGGTTCCCATTATAACTGATGGAAAGAAGCAAGTGCTGCTGGAGTTCTTCAACAAATGATGATCACCAGCTTTAGGGTAAGATGAATTGCAACCACAAATTGTATTGACCCTGGTGTCCATGACCTACAGAGAAACTTAGGGTGATGGACACAGATAGATGTGTCCCCGTGGGAAGCTCCTACACTCAAGCCAAAGAACCCAGGGAGCTTGAAACCTACTCACTTTCACTCAGTGGTGGACCACACGCCATTCAAGGGCATTGCATCTGAGCTGTGCTGACAGAGGCCCTTTGCATGCTTCTGGAGCAGACAGACCATCCTGTAGGAAAACTTTCCACTTTTCCCAAGATGCACGCACCCAGCCTGAGGCTGAGACCATGCAAACTCCCTTTTACGAGTACTGTCTGACAGGAGCCTGAGTGTGCCTGCATGGATCCAGGAGAAGGTGCTGAGCTTGCTTCAGGTCTGCATGCACAAGGGCTTAGGGAAATGAGGAGAATGAAGGGTCGATTCCTGAAGTGTGATTGAAACCACAAGCCCCCTGACCTTTCTGCATGCCCATGGTCCCACAGTAACCTAGACTTGCTTATGTACATGGTTAGAGGTTCCTGCAGGTGGAATTACTGCTGAGTCGAGCCAGGGTGGTAGAGTATAACATCTTTCAAATCCTGGTTTGTATCCCAACCCCCAGGGCTTATTTTTCTTTGGACCATTTACAGAAGGAAACTGAGGTGTGGAAGAGTTCAGTTAAATACTTATCTCCCACGTAAGACAAGACATCCAGCTCTGCAAAGCTCATCCTTGCCTTGAGACCCCACTGGTTCCCCCAGAACAGCATATTTCTAGTTCTCTGGTTTGTCAGCAGTCTGGAAGGTCACCTCATGCCAACAGCTCTCTACAAGGTTGGTTTATCAGTCTCCAAAGCAGCAGGCCTACATTTCCTCATGGCCCCATGCACTTGACATTGCCATACCAAAGACCAACCATTCTGAGCAACCTAAAACAGAGCTCTCCACAGTCCCCTCTTTGCCAAGGAGCTCTGACTACTTGCCAAACACATCACCAAATGCTACCCAGTGTCCACTTCAGCTTTGCTGATTTCTGTGTAATTGCATTGATCCGAATTTCATTCACTTTAATAAAAATCTCTTTGGGAGCATCATCCCATCCCCAAACATTTCTGGAGGCTGCCATGCACTCAGGTGCATTCTGCAAGAGAAGAGCTGGTAGCCCAGAGAAGACCTGGGTGGTATAAACACTGGGTCAAGAGGAGAGAGGATGGGACACTGACCAGGGGGATGAAGGGCAAGATAAATAGTGAAGAGGATTTTAGTGCCAGAGTGGGAGAAATAAGGGCACTGGAATAGCAGATGTCTTTATGGCAAGTGCAGCTTCCAGTTTTACGCACGTGGAGAGGCTGAAGAGCCAACTTTCAATAGCCTGGAAAGAACCACGTGCCCTCCTGGGACAGTGCTGTGTCCAACCGGCCAGGGAAAGCAGCTAGCATTTTCAGAAGGAAAACTATCCACACCAGGCTCTCATATCTCCCAAAATGAACAAAAAGATCTTCTTTCAAAGGCAGCAATGGTCAAATTTACAATCCAGCAACTTTAAACCATGATGTCTCCAGCACAGCACTGAGGTTCAGGGAGTAGCTGGGGACCCTTCCATTGCATGGGGTTTCATTTTTCTTCTAGTTACATTGTACAATGAAAGAAAACACTTTCAGAAGCTGGAGGGACATGGACTTTCTGCTACCCTCCCAGAACACTACTGGTTAATGTGTTTGCTTCTGATGAAGACGACAAATCTGTAAATTAGTGGCACAGAAGGAGGGCAAATTTGCAAATTAACAGGTCAGAATGCAGTTTCCTTTCCTAGAGTTCAGCCAATGTTAACAATTAAATCTCAGAGCAAGGTGTGTTCTGTGATCTGTTCTAATTACAGAAGGCCACCTGCTCCACAGCCTCATCTGTACAGAGGAAAAATTGTAGAATCATAGCATCATAGAATGGCTATATTTGGAAGGGACCTTAAAGACCATCTAGTTCCACCCTCCCACCATGGGCAGGGACACCTCCCACTAGATCAGGTTGCTCCAAGCCCAGTCCAACCTGGCCTTGAACACCTCCAGGGATGGGGCAGCCACAGCTTCTCTGGGCAGCCTGGGCCAGGGTCTCACCACCCTCACAATCCAGAATTTCTCCCTAATATCTCATCTAAATCTCCCCTCTTTCAGTTTAAAACTGTTACCCCTCCTCCTATCACTCCACTCCCTGATCAAGAGTCCCTCCCCACCTTTCCTCTACCCCCCCTACAGATACTGGAAAGCTGCTATTAGGTCTTCCTGGAGCCTTCTCTTCTCCAGGCTGAACATCCCCAACTTCCACAGCCTGTTCTCATGGGATAGGTAAAGAAAAGTGGCCATTTTGTGGCTGTACCCTTAGCTGGCTGCAAGGTTGCTGCAGCCATTAGGAGACCCCATGGCAAGGGGCTTTCTCAGGATGTGGCTGCAGCAGGATGGGGCTGGAGGGAAGATTCCTGGAGGAGAGAAGCCTGTGACTGCCGAGTCCATCTTGCTGTTGATAGGGGCCTATGACAGACACCACGGGGCCGGTGATGCTGTTCTCAGTCAGCTCACTCATACCTCCTCCCACAGGTCCTTCCAGTCCCACCATCCTTCCCATCTATCATGCACGTCTGCATTTACAGGCAGGTCACATTTATATGGTCCCTATTGCACTACCTCTTAATGTAACCCATATTTCTCCATACTCAGGCTTCATCCTATACCTAACTTCCCATCCCATCATTCCCTCCATACCCCACCCCCAGCCTACCTCCTTCATTTCTCTCCTTTTGCATGCTCCCGCTGCCTCAAACCCCTGCCTCTGTCACCTCCGCTTTCCTACCCATCTTTCTAAGCAAGGACCTCAACCCCATGTAGTCAGACTGTGGGGTCAGAATGGCCCCTTCCAGGCTGAAAGCTTGTTAGAGTAGGGTTTGTCTCACCTACCTTTAGATCTTCTAGAGGAAACATCTAGATTCAAGGTAGTCATCCCAGGCTGTCTTGCAGCCATAGGCTGTTTTTAAGATGAGATTCCTCCAATACATCTTATTTTCATTGCTCTATGTAGAGATCAAAACTACGAAAGACACCCCATGCGCACCTCCAGACCCCTCAGGTATCCAACATTTCCCTCATGGATTCCCACTGGGTGACAGAGTCATTCCACAGCAAGCAATAGGCAGGAATAAATCAAATAGAAGCCTGGCCTGGGACTTTATCCTGGATTTGATATGAATTTTCTAATCAGCTGCAGGAGAGAGTGAGTTTTGCTCTAGGAAAATCTTCCTCCCCAGTGCTGAAACTGGGCTGCAGTGGATTTATACAAGGACAGCCGAGAGTAATGGGATGGAGTGTCCTTCTAGGAACCTTTTAATTGGGAGGAAGGTCTCATTAAAATCTTTCCATACCTGCACTGGTGCCGAGCTGGTGCCCACTCCCACACACTGACAGGCAAGACTCTGTCTTGCGTCTTCCACTTCCCTCCTCCCTTCTGCCAAGGAGGACAAGTCTAGGAGGGCTTCGGAGGTACTCCATGATGTCAGGGAGGGACAGAAAAAGCCATTTTCCCAAGCAACAGTGAAATTCACCACAGAAGTCCTCCAGGGAGCTGAAGTCTGGAGAGAGGGATGTCCCCTGCAGTGGTCAAGGTTTGCTCCAAAGGCTTGCTGTCAGCCCCCAGGCTCAGCACCAGGGGGTTTACCCTGTCTGTATAACATTCAGATGCATCTTGATGTACTGGATAGGGGCATCACCACTGCAACCACTGAGAAAAATCCCATTTTTTCATTTGAGAGTCATCATCTTCCATAAAGGGAAGCAGTGTGGAGCACAACACTCAACCGATTTACCAGTGTGACTCAAAACAAACAGAGGGACACAGATGAAAGTAGGAAAAAAAACCTCTGCCATCATTATGTTTTCCAGAAAAACTCCAGTATTGCTGAAGTCCAGCACTTTTCTTGGATAATCTCCAAATCTAGAAGTTTTCAGAAAAATTAAAACCTGCTTCCAGAGGATATTGTGTAGCCAGCAGCCCTACAAACTCGGAAGACAGCAGGTGCAAAAATGAACAGCAAAGCCAGCCCGTTCTTGGGCAAACCTACTTTGCAGAAAAATCAGTCAAAACCGCTGCATCAGCAAAGCTGGGTGAGCTGTGTCGCTCGAATTTTGCTGACCAGTTTTTCTTACAAGTGCAGCTCAAACTGAATGGCTGCAACCGAATCCTCTTCACACTCCGGGGAAAAATGATCTACACTCAAGCAATTACCAGCCAGCTTGGCTGAATAAAACAAGGACCTGCAAGAAAGTTATTTATAGGCAGGAAGGGCAGCAAAATTGGCCTGTAAATTATTCCTGAGCCCTACTTTAACTCTTCTTAATGTTTTTCCTCATGCTTGTCAGTTCACTAAATTTACCAAATCCACACAAAAATAGGCTACGTCCAGATGTAAAACTGGGCCCCAGGAATTCCCACCTAGCTGTGCTGCAGCGACACAACTCGCTCAAGGACATCAGTTGTCCAAACTGGGCAGAGCACTTGTTCAAGGACTGTCCCATGACTATTCTGTTTACGTCTTATCACAGACCCTGGCACAGTTTTTGCCCAAGCTACTGAGCGCTGGATTGGACAGGCCAAGGACTGACCCTGGTTGAGAGACGGGATGAGGCTGTCTTGTTTCATGGGAGCGAAGATGTTCTCATAGAATCATAGACTGGTTTGGGTGGGAAGGGACCTTTGAAGACCATCTAGTCTTCAACCCTCCCTGTCATGAGCAGGGACATCTTCAACTAGATCAGGTTGCTCGGAGCCCCATCCAACCAGACCTGGAATGTTTCCAGGGATGGGGCATCCACCAGCTCTCTGGGCAACCTGGGCCAGGGTCTCACCACCCTCCCAGTAAAAAATTTCTTCTTTATATCTAGTCTAAATCTCCCCTCTTTTAGTTTAAAGCCATCATCCCTCATCTTATAGCAACAGGTCCTGCTAAAAAGTCTGTCCCCATCTTTTTTATAAGCCCCCTTTAGGTACTGAAAGGCCGCAATAAGGTCTCCCCGCAGCCTTCTCTTCTCCAGGCTGAACCCCCCCAACTCTCCCAGCCTGGCCTCCCAGCAGAGGGGCTCCAGCCCTGGCAGCATCTGGGTGGCCTCCTCTGGCCCCACTCCAGCAGGTCCATGTCTCTCCTGTGCCGAGGCCCCAGCGCTGGAGGCAGCACTGCAGGGGGGTCTCCCCAGAGCGCAGCAGAGGGGCAGAATCCCCTCCCTGGCCCTGCTGCCCAC
>VFFE01007652.1:60346-93413 GCA_008921705.1 Burhinus oedicnemus
CATTGCTCAACAAATCCTAACTATCCAGTGCCATGGGGATATGAACTTCTTAGATTTGTAGAGTAATATAGGCTGGAAGGGATCTGTGGATGCCTCTGGTCCAATCTCTGCCCAAAATAGAGCAGGTGGCTCAGGACTTTGAAGCTGAGAGTTGAATACCTCCAAGGAAGGAGATCCCAGAAAACTTTCTGGGTGCCTGTTCCGGTATTTGACCACTATTATGGTGTAAAATATTTTACCAATATCTAATCTGAATTTTCATTCTTGCAACTTGAGTCCGTGGCTCTTGTCCATCTACTATATCCTTCCCAGAAGAGTCTGGCTCTATCGTTACACCATCAAGTAATTGCTAGTACAAAAGCATCTCTAGCCTATGTCTTCTCCAGGCAGAACAAACCCAGGTCCCTCAGCCTATCTTTGTATATCCAGTGTACCAGCCCTTCAACCATCCTGGTAACCCTTCACTAGACTCACTCCAGTACGTCTATGTCTTTCTTGTACTGGGGAGCCCCAAACCGGGCAGTGTTCCAGCTGTGGCTTCACAAGTGCCAAACAGGGGAAGGATCACTTCCCTGTGGTTGCTAGACGCAGTCTTGCTGGTACAGCACGGTATGGAGTTAGCCTTCTTTGCCCCGAGGGCACTGCTGACCCACATTCACCTTCTTTTCCACCAAGACCCCCTTGTTCTTTTCCATAAATCTGTTTTCCAGCTCACCTGGCACCCACTCTGTGCTTTTTGGTGTTGCAAATAATATAACTACTTATTCCAGTTTTGTTTTCAGAAATTTTAGTTAAATTGACTCATCAATAATTCCTTCATCCATCTTTCTCTCCCTTTTTAAAGATAAGTACTGCATTACACCTTTTCCTGTCTTCAGGTGCCTCATCCATCTTCTATGTGCTCACCAGAACAGTCATTACAAGCTCTGCAGTTCTACTGTCTGCCTCTTAAAATATTTAAGGATGAAGGGATGGCATCCAATTTGAAATTCTCTCTTGCATTTGAGTGTTGAAACTGGCTCCTTCCCTATTCTAGACCAAGATCTCACTCCCTTATACCTGGCATTAACATTGTTCTCTGGACACAGCCAATATTTTTAGGATAGGTTGCACAAAAAGGGCACTTCAGCCTTCTCAGCAACATCCATCAATCTCTCTTCTGCACCACTGGATAAAGAACCAGCTGTCTCTCAGATCTTCACTTTATTACAGCAGTACATACAGAACCCTAAAAGCAACTACAAAAGTCCATATGTTTGCAGTATGCGTTTTGGGGGAGACACATGTCCCTTGATTTCATGAGGTGTCCCACTTTCTGAATTTGTCCCTACATGTTCACGCAACACACGCTGGAGTGTTGTCCTCAGCCAGTGCTGCACCAAACGCTCGTGGTTGAAAGAGGCAGCGCCCTCAGTCTCCACAACAGATGGGACACAGATTTGAAGCATCCAGATTTAAAGTACCAAGCCTTCACTGAATTCTTTGTTTTGTTTGTTTGTTTTCTTCCCCCTCCCTCTTCCCCAGAGTGGAGATATAATTTAATAACCCAGTACATAATTAGGAACACAGCTAAGGAGATTTTGGGTATACGAGCTGCATTATAGTGATATTCCCTTGAGCAGAGCTCCTACCATCCCTTTCAAGTCTGAATGCTTCATCCTCGCCTTGGTTATTCACATGGCTTTGGAAATTCCCATAGCTCTGGTCACCAAACTGCACGACTCAGCAGAAAGCTTCTGGAGCAGGTCCCACCATTCTGTTTGTCCTTGCATTGCGAAGGTCTCCATGCTGCCATTGAGCAGTAACTTGTCACTCCTGAATTTATTTTCGGTCTGCCTGCCAATGGGGAAAGAGTCTGGCATGCCCACGTGTACACAGACACAACTGAAACGCATGGGACAACAAGGTGCTCCAAAAAGTCCTTTCTGAAAGCAGAGGAACCTCGGAGGGGCGAGCTAGCAGCACGTCCACCCCAGAGCAGCACCGCAAAACACCAACTTGGGACATGACAGAGCTTCTGTGATGAACCTCAACGGAGACAAAGTTTTAGGCATGGCCCCCACTTTCCATCCCATGACCCTTCATAAGAACAAGACATCCTCGCAGTCAAAATTCTTTATCCTCCCAACCTCACCACACACCAGCTGCCACCCAGGAACAGGTTTCTTCAGCTAATTACCTCTAATTGCAATGTTCCCAGTTCTACTTCTCACTAATACAGGTGCATGGAGTGAGATGAGATGTTTTTCACTGCGTCTCTATGCATATGAAACGGTTAGGACATGTCCATGCACAAAGATGTTCCACCGCCCACGATGAGTTGTTGGGAGGTTTCCAGAACCCAACAAGCAAACTGGGTCTGTGACTGAGGACTTCTCTTCTGCCAGAGCTTGACTGGCAGAAAAAAAGGGCTCATTTTAAACTTAAAGGGATCGCTAAAACTCAACTGCTGAAGCAAGATAAGAAAATTGAGCTAATGGTTTTGGTGCTTAATAAGCTATTTTTCTCCTCTCACAAACAATAATTCAACATTTCAGGAAAAGTCAGTGCTTCTATCAGAAAGAAAAAACATCCTTCTCCTACAGCAAATCTGTCTCGGGGGCTGGGATTCCCAAATCTTACTGGACGAGCTGCTAATGCTTTGGTGTGAGTGTGGGCCAGCTTCTTCTTTCTTTGCATCAGCCTACACTGACACACACTCACACACCCCACACCCCACCACACACCCGTGTCCTGACTCAGCACCACAGTGGGTGGGCTCTTACAGACCCAGACGATGAATGCAGAGATCCAGACCTCAAAACAAGCCCTGCTCACTACCAGTCACGTCTGTCTGACTCCCAGGAAAAATACTGTGCGACTCCTGATGTAGCAATGAGATCTCCTCTCTCTCCTCACCTTCCCAACCACCTACTGTAAACCAGAAAACTCAGCTGGTCTGTTGGTGCTCCTCTAAATGCACTTGCGCTTGTCCTCTTCTTTTCCTTGAAACCTGTATCTCAGATGCCCTTGCAAAAGATGTTCTGGGGTGCTCAGCTCTCTATGTGCTGGTCCTGCTACGCAGGAGGTAAAATACGTTTGCTTGCCAAAATTCAATGTGCAACAGCCTTGTGGTGGCTCTACATCACGTCAAACTGACTGCATGTACCAGATATACATCTAGTGCCATCTGACATACCTTAGGATGCCCTCTTTGTCCTCCAGCCAACAGCACAAAAGGGCACAGGCCTCTCATAAGTCCTGTGTCATATTTGCTGGGCCCATACAGGTGTCTGAGATACCTCAGGGCATCTTAAATGCCTCCTACTGCCCTTGTGTGGACAAGTGAGCCCTGAATCTCTGCTAGCAAGAGACCTCTTGCTGCCTACTAGCAACGGGAGGTTGGCTTCTGAAGCTGGAGCTGAAACCCACCCTACGTGACTGCTAATCTCCGTAGTCTCTTTACCCCTCTTCACTATTGTTAAATGTGCTGACACAGAACCAGGGAGGGCATAGTCAAATTTGATGTTATTTACTGTGAAAGGAAAACAATTTCATGCAGCTGCAATTAAGCTGTCATAGTCGTGAGAAAAAAGAGTCGCATGTTCTGCTCCAAGTCAGAGAAAAAAATCTTCAAGCACTGTCAGCAGCAGCAGAGTGCACTGGGAATCGTTTTTCCCTCCCGCTGGCTCCTCTTTGATGCTCCTGTGAGACGGCAGCGTGGAAGCCTGGTGGAAACCTCTCTGCTTGCTGCAGTTGGTAAATTAGATATCTTAAAATTGCAGCTGGGGCTGCAAATTTGGGATAGACGCTCTCCTGACTGCATTTTGATTATGTCAAATTACATTTGTCACTTTTTAATATCCCAGGACTATTCCTTTCCAGGCTTGAGCTGGCTGCTTTATCAGCCACCGCAGACAACGCATTAGCTAGTTTTAACTGCACTTGCTTTCAGTTTGGGAATTTCCTTCTGTGAGGGGTGATGAAAACGTATTTATAGTAACAGAGCGTCAGATGGTACAACCAGGCTCACATCTTCAGAAGAGCAAGCCCACTTTACCCTACGGAGATCTATTCTTCCTTAGGGTATTATGAGTACTTTTCTGCCCTTCAGCTAAAATATTAAGAATTGTGAATTCCAGTTCAATTACCCTTCCCCAGTGATGTCTCTCCTTTCAGTGGTCTGGTTTTGACCATTAGGCCAGTGAGGCATTGGAAAAGGTGACCAGAGGGGTTGTGCAGTCTCCATCCCTGGAGGTTTTCAAGACCAACTGGGCAAAGCCCCGAGCAACCTGGTCCGACCTCAGAGCTGACCCTGCATTGAGCAGGAGGTCGGACTAGAGATCTCCTTTCTGAAGTCCTTTCCAGCCTGAATTATTCCATGATCCCTATGCACTTGTTTTGTGAATGCTGTCCTGGAGCAACCTGCATCCAATCACCTCTCCCAACATCTCCTGACCTCCCTTTCCCCTTTCTGTCTCCCATGCAAGAGCAGCACACCTGAAGGGCCAGTGCCGCATTCCCTTACAAGGGCTAGTATAAGAAGAGAAAGAACATTAGTGTCTGCCTTGGAGAATTCCCCCTTTTGTTCAAACATTAGCGGTGACTTTTTTGTCCCAAATGGCCAGGATTCGAGACCTTTCTGAAGCAGGCAACGGGCAAGTGCAACCAGACTGGGCTCTCCTGCAGGAGGAGAAAGTAGACACCCTCCTGAGGTCCCTGCTGTCCCAGTGATTACCTTCCGCTCAAGCACAGGCTTAATTTTAAGCACATAGGGAGCTTCAAAGCAAGGACACTTCCCTAATCCCTCGCTTTTACTGCAACATCAGTAAGAGACCAATACCTGAAACTGCTCGGCAGTCACTAGGTCACCTCATCAGGTGTTCATGGGTCTGGCTGTGAAACCTTTAATAGATCATAGAATCATGGAATAGTTTGGGTTGAAAGGGACCTTTAAAGGCCATCAATCCAACCCCCCTGCCAAGAACAGGGACATCTTCAACTAGATCAGGTTGCTCAGAGCCCCGTCCAACCTGGCCTTGAACACCTCCAGGGATGGGACATCTCCGACCTCTCTGGGCAACCTGGGCCAGGGTGTCACCACCCTCAGCATAAACAATTTCTTCCTTCCATCTGTTCTAAACCTCCCTCTTCTAGTTTAAAACCATCACCCCTTGTCCTATCACAACAGGTCCTACTAAAAAGTCTGTCCCCATCTTTCTTATAAGCCTCTTTTAAGCATTGAAAGGCCTCAATAAGGTCTCCCCGGAGCCTTCTCTTCTCCAGGCTGAACACCCCCAACTCTCACAGCCTGGCCTCCCAGCAGAGGGGCTCCAGCCCTGAGGTCATCTCTGTGGCCTCCTCTGGACCTGCTCCAACAGGTCCATGTCTTTCCTGTGCTGAGATTGATCAGCCAGGGTGGCATCTACCTGCAGAATCAGTATCTCACACGCCATCGCTCTGCACCCGAGTGGAACAATAGCAGGAGAGTTTCTGGGTGGTCCCTCCTATAGGACACAGTAACCGATAGGAGGAAAAGCTGCCAAGCTTTGGGAAAGCACAGACCCTGCAGGAAGCTGTTGAAGCCTCTGTGGTGAATACACATGCCAGCTGAATTTATGTCCTGGGTGGATGGGATTTATTACAGCAGTGGTACTGATTAGGTTCAGAAAAAGACAGTGGTGCAACTCACACGCCTCATTCCTGGAGGAGGGAAAGGACCAACACACTGCACTCAACAGCCTGTATCCCAGGGAAAGCAGGCACATTTCTCATGGGCAGTGGGGTAAGGAACCTGAAGTGAATGAAAAATGGTGAGAGACATGTTGGATTGCGGTTCTTCACCCTCCCCTTCACAGTCTGTCCCCGAAGCTGTCTCAGACCTCAGCAATGTCCCACAAGGCCTGCACATGAGGTAGGGTTTCCGTAGCCAGCTCCATCACCATCTTGTCTCGCTGAGTGATAAACCATCTCTCCACAGAGATGAAGAGGTTATTGCAGGGATTTGCCCGTGGCAAGTCATGCAGAGCCAGGGCACTGGAATACCCTCCGTTCCTGTGCTATGCCAGGCTACCTGGCCCTGCACAAGCGACAGGCAAGTTCCAGCCACATCAAAGCTAACCACAAGCCAGACCGCTCACAGCATACTGTCCCACCAGGTTTTTGATGCGTGTTCTTCTCCATTCTGGTGATCCTTGTCTGAAATTGTGATGAATTTGGACTTGCCTGATGCTCAGAGTTTCCCAGGACTCAGCTCATCTTCCGCAGTGGGGTGGCCCTGGGATCCCTCCACACAAGGAATATCACATCCTACTTTGTATTTTACCTGTTGTGTTCCCGTTCACTCTGCCAGCTACATGCTGGTCCAAGCCAGACCTCTCTCTTGATGTACCTGCCCTGTATCCAGTGCCTAAAGGCCAGCTAAACCCATGCCACAGAGCTCGTGAGACACTTGCAAGAGGAACAGCATCAGCAGTCATAAAATCATAGAATCAAAGAATCACCTGGGTTGGAAGAGACCTTTAAGATCGTCGACTCCAACCGTTGACCCAGCACTGCCAAGCCCACCACTAACCCATGTCCCTCAGCACCACGTCTGCCCGGCTGGTAAATACCCCCAGGGATGGCGACTCCACCACTGCCCTGGGCAGCCTGGTCCAATGTTTGACAACCCTTTCTGTGAAGAAATTTTTCCTAATATCCAATCTAAATGTCCTCTGGTGCAACTTGCAGCCATTTCCTCTTGTCCTATCGCTTGTGTCTTGCGAACTCCCCCTGGCTACAATCTCCTCTCAGGGAGTTGTAGAGAGCCACTAAAGCCTCTTTCAACCCACCCAGCTGCATCCATCCTGTCCCCTGTGATGCTCATCACGTTCCTACCTGGAGCTATCTGTTCATCCCGCACTCTGTGCTTCATATTTTCCCTCCAGTGAGCTGTCACTCTCAGGCTGCCTCCGAAACAAGGCTGTGAAGCAAGAGGAACCCAGCTTTGCCCCCGCAGCTTCTTCTGCTTTGACATTTATTTTACTTATTTGCCTTTAACATCACATCGTGTGACAACGAGCAATGTATAGCCTGTCATCAGAGGGAGAAGGGAGATCACTCAATATCCTCCTTTTTCGTTTCACTGCGACTGAAAGCCACCCATGTGGATTTTAAGACTCCACTAATTTCCCTTCAGCTCTGCAAGCTATCAATCGCGTATGCCCATATGAATATTGTTCTCTCTCTCAAAGAGGGAAATAATTGAAACTGAGAAAAGAAAAAAAAGAAAGAAAGACTGAAGGGAGAACTACGCAGTCTCAAAGGGATTCACTCAAAAACAGGCATCCCCCTCCAGGGCTTGGACTCCGTCCCAGACACGAGAGCAGGGACTGGAAGCCTACCACCCAACAGGACGGTGGCCTGGGTTTTGCAGCACCCTATGAAGGATGCCGTGACTCTTGGACTGGTGAGCTTTGTTGTGAGATCTCGGGCTGCATCCCGAGGCACGGGAAGGGGGAAGACACAGGATGCTGGGGAAGCAACCAGATTTTAAGCCAGGGAAAGCAAGAGAAGTGGGAAGCTCTCTGTTGCTTAGTGTAGGAGGCTCAAAGAGTCCCTATCAAAGGCGGCACAGCCACAACCTCAGATGTTCATTAACATATTGTGCTAAATCATCAGCACATGCTAACTGCCAGTAAAAGCATAGAACATGTTATGCACCAGGAAAATAGCTGGGCTGCTCGGCAACTTCTTTTTCCTAATCTTCCTCCAAGCCCATACGGCAACGATGTTGGGATATCTGTACGATCTTCCCCCAAGGCAGTCTGCTCTGTTTCGTCTGTCCATTTGCTGCTTCCTCCATTGAATGACTGACAGTTTGTGCCTGGCTTGGAAGTACTTCTTCAACCCTACATGGACTTCTGTGGAGCTCCCACGATAGACACAACCTGTTTCTACCTGTTCCTGCTCATGGCAATCCCTGCACCCATTGTCCAGGCAGGACTTTCTGCGGTGACCAAAGGGGTGAGCAAATATTGGGTAAGGACGACACTTGCTGTTGATGGAGCATCATGCCTGTGTCCTGGGTGGCCACACAAGACTCCCCTCCCCCAGAGGATGCTACCCATTCAGAAGGCAGGGCCTGGTACTCACTCAGAACATCAAATCTTACCCTCTAAGACTTAGAAAGTGGGATTTGCCTCGTCTGCCTTTAAGGGAAGGATGTAATTGTCTAAATAGGCACATAGTGGCAGTTTTGACACTTTGGGGTGTTTGCAACAGCTACATGGGACAAAGGACACCACTGCCCTTTCGGAGCCACAGCTGAAGGTCAGGAGGGTTAAGGTACTTGGATACCTTGATTGGCTCTAGATGTCTTGTTTTGGTAACTGAATCAAGCCCTGCATGTCTACGGGGTAACATCTTTCTGCCAGTCAAGTTGGCCTCACCCTAAAATCAGGGGAGGGAAATAGGCACTTTTAGAGTGTGATTAATTACTCCTCTTTCCAGACATTGACATTAGGATGAGACAAATCATATTATCCACTCTATGATCCTACTGACTCAAACTCTGGTAACTGGAAAGGGAGCGGGGCTCATCATTACTGATGGAAAGGTCTCTATTGCACATGTTTTCCTTTACTCCAACAAATACCAACCCCGACTTCTCAAACCAAGTCCTTAAGGAGAAGCCCTTTTACCATTAATTTCTGTGTCATCCTACACAGCACACAGCTACTGGCTCAGGAGAGGTTTAGTTTCCATACATGATAGGTAGATGGTGACCGGAGTGGCATTCAGATTCTCTCCACCCCAGTCAACACCTTCTTTGCAAACCTCCACAGAAGTCTACTTTTGGTTTACAATGGTCCCAAATGTCATGATTCATTTTAGGATGAAGAAAATGTGGGTTCTTTCAGGATCGTGACTGGGAAAGGATAAGAGAAGGGGAGGGTTAAAATGCTGTTCATTTGGTTTTTTGTTTCTGTCACCAGAAATTCTGAATTTAGGTCAACGTGAACCCGTTTTCCAGCTGACAACATGTTTGCAACCTGAGGAGTTCTCAAGCAGAGGGAGCAGCTCATGTAGCCAGGTCCATCTGGCATTTCATCATGGCTGAAGTCAATAGCTGGCATATCTGCTGCTCAGACAGAAAAGCCAGTTGCCAGGAATGTGTATGAAGAGATTTTTGTTCCTTGTAATAAAAATTTAAAAAAAACCCCAAACCTCTGAAACTTCTCAAATGTCAGCTCCACGGTAGAGGCTGCTGTACCACCATAAAACAGGGCAGGCTTCTCAGGAGACAGAAAAGAATTCAAAGCAAGAGAAGTACATTTTATTCTCTCCTGCTAAAGGAAAATAATCTCAGCCTACAACAGATTTATTTTGGGAAAGGAAAGGAAAGGAAAGGAAAGGAAAGGAAAGGAAAGGAAAGGAAAGGAAAGGAAAGGAAAGGAAAGGAAAGGAAAGGAAAGGAAAGGAAAGGAAAGGAAAGGAAAGGAAAGGAAAGGAAAAGTGCATCCCCCTCTCTCTCCTCTCCAGTCTGAGAAGTCCCAGACCTTTTTAGTCTCTCCATGGAGAAGTGTATCCATCCTCTGGATCACTGTAGCTCTCTTCTCTGTTCTTCTTCTTGCTCCACTGCATGTAGGTATGCTCTGGTCCACCTGCAGAGATCAGAATTGTGCACTGTAGCAGTGGCAGGACATCTCATAGCAGTAACTGAGGACATATAATCCACCTTCTACCTTACATTCTTCTCTCACCTGTCTAACATGGTCATGAAAGCCTCTAATGATGGATGTTTCTCTGTTTCCCAGCTAGTCAGTCTACGGTTTCACCTATGTGTTGCTGTGAAGTGTTTCCCAGGGTCTGCCTAATCTCCTCTCCACTGCAGCTTTGGACCATGACTTACCAGGACACGAGATTCATTCCTTCAGTCTCTGCAGCTGCCTCCTAGGTGTTTGAAGACCATTTCCATGTCTCATTCCTACGTCACCCTTTCTACAGAAACCAGCCCTTCAGCTTTTACTCCTGCTTCAAGTTTTCTCATCTTTGGCATTTTTCCTGGAGCAGGATGCATCCCAGCTTTGCAGCACTGCGGATTCCATGCATTGCCATATATTCCATATATTCTGTATAGTCTGTGTAGTTTTGCATTTTAAATGTTCACTTGTCCCAAGATGAAAATGGACTAAAATCACAGTAATCCAAATAAATAATCTTACCCCACATTTTCCGGAAGAATAATGATCGATGCAGGGCGGTGGAGAAACCAGAGACCTAGAGCCAACAAGCAGGAGGAAAAGTAACTCCCTTAACCCGTTAGTTCAGCCTTGGGTGCCACGTCAGGGCAGGGACTTTGATTGCTGCAGGTTCCATACCTTGACTGTAAAAATTTGGTCCCAGTCCTCTCAGTGACTCAGTGTGCAGAAAACACCATGTCACCTCACCTCATCACCTGAAGGACAGAGACAGCCAAACGCACCAGCCCGGCCGAGAGAGAATAGCTTTGCTGATTAGGCCATGGGACTAGGAACATGGCAGAGGTTAACCATTTACCATCATTTCCACACCTGCTGACTTCAGAAAGAAAATAACCCATTTCTTCCCTTTCATCGTCGGACTTGGGGAGTGTTTTCCTATCGCCTCCTTGTTGAGTCTCTCTCTTCTCCTGAGGAATCCACAACAGTAATAATTCATTTTGTTTCAAGCTGGTTTAGGTCTAGGAGCTTTCTGATGCATTTAATTTTTTATCTTGTACATAAGGCACTTGGCAGCAGGAAAAGATCTGCAGCAGCCTATCTAAAAACAAGGTGAGACTGGCACATCTTACACAAGGGTACAATGTTTTAGACCTTGCTGCACCATCGACGGCTGATGTGGCTCATAAAACCAGGACTGCCCCTCCACACGGCAGCACCAGCACTCAGCCCGGATCAGCATCAGCCCTGGAAAGGAGCGTTAAGGCAGAAGACTTTCTGGTCCACATGAAGGCAACCTCAAAAGCACTTCTGAACTGCACGCAGCTGATGAGTGCGATCCACCCCTGTCAGTGAGGGCCATTAGAATGATTGCAGCATGAAGTCAACCTCAAAAGTCCTTCCAAGAGCAGGTGTCTGCCTGTGGGAGATTGAAGTGCTAATTCTCTCGGGAGGTTGGAAGTATCACAGGTGGCAACTTTTGCAGCACATCTATTCTCCTGAGCCAGTTCCTCACTGGGTTCAGCGGGGCTGTTTCCCCTCCTGCCTTACTGGTGTAAATCTGGAGAAGTTCTACTGGGTCAGGGAAGTTACATGCACGCACCGGCAAAGCCACAGGCTGAGCTTGCAGGACAGCTGGCTGGAGGAGGCTGCCAGACAAAGGGAAAGTTGAGGACGTGACCTTACATAGCATTTAAGGGGTTACAAGAGAAAGAGCTGGAAGATGTCCTTGCTTCTCGCTTTGCTGAGATGGAGGTCTCCCTTCCACCATTTCCCCCGCTATCTGTGAAAGAAGGTGACATTCTTGGAGAGGCATCCGGAAGGATGTCCCTGAGTGCATCCAGAAGAAGGCTTAGGCAGCTGTGACTGGAGTCAATTCACCAGAAACTGAGCTTTTCACCTTTAGGTAAAACCATTTCCGGACATACACACTGTCATGGTTTAAACTCAGCCAGCAACTAGGACCACAGAGCCACTCACACACCTCCCCTTCCCCCCGCCTTCCCGGTGGGATGGGGAGAAGAATCAGAAAAGTAAGGAAAACTCGCTGCTTAACATAAAGACGATTTAATAGATAAAGCAAAGCCACACACACAAGCCAAGCAAAACAAGGAATTCATCCACTGCTTCCCGTCACCAGGCAGGTGTTCAGCCATCTCCAGGAAAGCCGGGCTCCACCACACATAGCGATGACTTGGGAAGAAAAACGCCATCACTCCGAATGTCACCCCCCCCTTTCCTTCTTCTTCTCCCAGCTTTATATACTGAGCATGACATCATATGGCATGGAATATCGCTGTGATCAGTCAGGGTCAGCTGTCCCAGCTGTGTCTCCTCCCAACTTCTTGTGCCCCCCCAGCCTACTTGCTGGTGGGGTGGTGTGAGGAGCAGAAAATGCCTTCAGAGCTCAGCAACAACCGAAAACACCAGAGCGCTATTGACGCTATTCCCATCCCAAATCCAAAACACAGCACCATACCAGCCGCTAGTAAGAAAGTCCGTTCTATCCCAGACTAAGCCAGGACACACACACACACACCACACACGGACACACACACACACACACACACACACACACACTCTCCTGGCTGCAACGCAGCTTCTCCACGCTGTGCTGCAGAAGGGCTGCTGGTTGCAACACCCCATATCGTGTCTTTTCATGGGAGCGATAGACAGATTCAAGCGACTGTGTTAGGGAAGCTGTTGCTTCGTGAGCTGGGAGTGGGTTTGCTACTAATAAGCAAGCACCAGACACAGAAACTAACTTCTTCCCTCAGCTAGTTTTTCTACCGCAGAACAAAAAAGTGCATTTGAACCAAAGCAACACAGAGAAACTGCCTCCTAGGGGTCTGGACCTGAAACCTGCATGTGCTCATCTGGCTCCCATCACCTGGTCATAGAATCATGGAATCATAGATCGGTTTAGGTTAGAAGGGACCTTAAAGACCACCTAGTTCCAACCCTGCTGCCATGGGCAGGGAAATCTCCCACCAGACCAGGTTGCTCCAAGCCCCGTCCAACCTGGCCTTGAACACCTCCAGGGATTGGGCAGCCACAGCTTCTCTGGGCAACCTGGGCCAGTGTCTCACCACCCTCACAGTCATGAATTTCTTCCTGAGATCTAATCTATCACTACATGCCCTTGTAAAAAGTCCCTCTCCAGCTTTCTTGCAGGCCCCCTTCAAATACTGGAAGGCTGCAGTAAGGTTTCCCCGGAGCCTTCTCTTCTCCAGGCTGAACAACCCCAACTCTCTCAGCCTGTCCTCATAGCAGGGCTGCTCTAATCCTCTGATCATCTTTGTGGCTTCCTCTGGACACGCTCCGACAGGTCCATGTCATTCTTATGTTGGGGGCTTCAGAGCTGGACACAGTATTCCAGGGGCGTTCTCCCCAGAGCAGAGCAGAGAGACAGAATCATCTCCCTCGCCCTGCTGGCCACACTGCTGGGGATGCAGCCCAGGAGGCAGTTGGCTTTGTGGGCTGCCAGCGCACATTGCCAGCTCATGTTGAGCTTCTCATCCACCAGCACCCCCAAGTCCCTCTCCTCAGGGCTGCTCTCCATCCATTCTCTGCCCAGCCTGTATTTGTGCATGGGATTGCCCCGACCCACATGCAGAACCCTGTACTTGGTCTTGTTGAACTTCATGAGGTTGGCACGGGCCCACCTCTGCAGCCTGTCCAGGTCCCTCTGGATGGCATTCCTTCCCTCTGGCGTGTCAACCGCTCCACACAGCTTGATGTCATCAGCAAACTTGCTGAGAGTGCACTCAGCCCCAACATCCATGTTGCCAACAAAGATTTTAAATAGTGCTAGTCCCAGTACCGACCCACGAGGAACACAACTTGTCACTGCACACCGCTCGGACATTGACCTGTTGACCGCAACTCTTTGAGTGTGACCGTCCAGCCAGTTCCTTATCCACTGAGTGGTCCATCCATCAAATCCGTGTCTCTCCAATTTAGAGACCAGGAAGTTATGTGGGACAGTGTCAAATGCTTTGCACAAGTCCAGGTAGATGACATCTGTTGCTCTTCCCTTATCCACCAACGCTGTAACTTTGTCATAGAAGACCACTAAATTAATCAGGCACGATTTGCCCTTAGTGAAGCCATGTTGGCTACCACTAATCACCTCCTTATTTTCCATGTGCATTACCAGGGTCCTTCGTTCCCTTCTACAGACAGCTAAACCAAAGAGCAACCATTATAAATATTAAAGAAAACCACCCCAGTGCAAGCAGAGCACTTGGGACATGCGGTGGGCCTGCAGCCCAACACAGGAACTACGGGGATATATTGTCTCACCACCTCCAGAGAGACTAGAATATTTGGTTAGCCCTTCAGATGACCAGGAAAACAGGAACAAGAAATACTGTCCTAAGAGATGAAAATTGGAAAGTTTTCTTCCAAAGGAAAGGAGAGTGATATAAATTTCTTTTTTTATTCTGCCCCAGTTTCTCATCCTATTATTTTGCATTTTTATAGCAATTCCTCTTTTCCCATGATTATAGATATATTAATTAATAGTGAATGAGCCAACAGAGCAGGGATACCTAAGCAACTAAGAACATATTGAGGAATGTGAGGGGGTTTGGTGGTGGTGTGCTTAAATTTGCAATAACTTTCAGGTGGCCTCTTGTGCCACATGTTCTGCTGGAGGGCTGGAGAAGGGCTCAGTTTTGCATCAAAGTCTTTGAGCGTTGGGGATGGCAGAGAAAATCCCCCGTATCAAGGCATAGTCAATTATAATTCTCTAAGCCCTGAGTTCAGCTCTCCATTCCCTGTCATAGTTGCTTTGATGCATCAAGACGAGCAGCACAATGACAGCCGCAAGGTCCAAGGTGACCACAGATTTGTTACAATAATCACTGGTTTAATCACCGTTTGTAGGATCCTTGAATTACTTGATGGCTGCTGTCATAAGCTCCCATCATCTTCCCAGAGCTCTTCAAAGATGACACAAGTGCTAGGCTCTGCATGTAGATACAGGTCTGGTCACATAGTGTCTGTGATAAATATCGACCATTACAAATGATCCTTTATGTGAAACAGATATATATACCCAACCAAGCAAAGACAGACTATTTGGAAGATTGAATCTCTTTTGCTGTAGACAAACTGTCAGGCAGTACATCAAAATCTCTACCAGTTCATCTGTTATTCATAAAATAATTTATGAGAACAGGACGCTCATCCACAGAGTGCTTTTTTATTGCCACTTCATGAGAAGTATTCAGCATTTGACCTGTTTTGACCGGCATTATTGACCCCATCCTATCAACCCTGCTCTTGCAATAAGTGAGCGTTAATATTTACACTCTGATGAGATCGTAATGGCTGTCCATTAAACCTTAACAACCAGTTAAGGCTCTGTCCTGTCAGTATTGTAAAGAAACTACAGAAAAATATTTGGATTTTAACTCTTTTTATTGCCCCAAGTTCAGATTGCTGCACGTCGTGACCTCCATTTAATCAGAAACTTAGAAGAAAAAAATTCAGCCTTTAACACATTTCTTCACAGTGAATATTACCTTTTTCCCCTGCGGTGGCCCGCTGAAGTCAGTGTTCTGGAGGGAAAATGTCAGAACCCGGTGCAGTATAGCTACACAATCCATTATACTCACACTGAACCATATTCAACCCAGACGAAAGTCTGTAATACTACTTCAGAGATACGTGAGTTCTCAGAGAGCAGTCTAGGCTCTGCGTATAGATGAAGACCTGGGCAGGCAACATCTGCAATGTAGAACAGCTGTTCTAAAAAAATGTTTTGCTTGAAAGAAAGTGACGGAGCAAAGAGTGAATACATTGAGCAGAGCCTGACTTGAAGTTGCTGCATTCGTTTACACAGAAGCCAAAAATCTTTCAAAATCAGTCTTGACGGGGAAACCACTGAACATTTTCACTCATTCATAAACCGAAAAAATTTCTTTTGGGCTTGGGACCCTCTGAGAAATGGCTTCTCCTGTTCCAAGCACTGACTTCATTCTCTACAGGCAATTACAGTAATACAGCAGTTAAACAAAATACAGATCAATCAAGTTTGAATAAAAGTATGTTAGTCCCCCTACAGTACATATCCAGGCTCTTCTGAACACAACCAGAAATCAGCACGTTCTCCCCTGTGTCCAGCTTTGGAGTTCTCGGCACAAGAAGGACATGGACCTGCTGGAGCGGGGCCAGAGGAGGCCACCCAGATGCTGCCAGGGCTGGAGCCCCTCTGCTGGGAGGCCAGGCTGGGAGAGTTGGGGGGGATTCAGCCTGGAGAAGGCTGCGGGGAGACCTTATTGCGGCCTTTCAGCATTTAAAGGGGGCTTATAAGAAAGATGGGGATGGACTTTTTAGTAGAGCCTGTTGTGATAGGAGAAGAGGTAATTGTTTTAAACTAGAAGAGGGGAGATTTAGACTAGATCTCAGGAAGAAATTCTTGACTGTGAGGGTGGTGAGACCCTGGCCCAGGTTGCCCAGAGAAGCTGTGGCTGCCCAATCCCTGGGGGTGTTCAAGGCCAGGTTGGACGGGGCTTGGAGCAACCTGGTCTGGTGGGAGGTGTCCCTGCCCATGGCAGCGGGGTTGGAACTACATGGTCTTTAAGGTCCCTTTCAACCCAAACCATTCTATGGTTCTGTGAATTCTTCGGCCCCAATGTCATTGCCATCACAGAAGAAAATAGTTTGGTAACGGATAGATATGTAACTCTAAGGCACATTCTCCATATCCATTCAGACAAAATGAAACTTAACAAAAAGCAAGTGAAAAAAGCTAACTTTAAAAATATCCACATGAAGCAACACTGTTTTGGTATCTTGCTACATAACACCCCTTCTGGCTACACATTTACCATTTCATGAGTTTTTTCTCCATCCAGCATCCTTGCACCCATTAAGGTCAGTAAGAGAAGGGCCTTATTTCCCATTGTAGTGAACTGGGAGTTGAGCAGACAAAAGCCCTACTCAGAGAGCTGGGTCCTGCAGGGGTGACCGTAAAGTGTTAATGCTGTTGAGTAAGGCATGGATGAGATCTCGCATGGGATCAAGAACACAGTCCTCATCTCTCCCCTGTGCACCAGCAGCAACCTCAGGAGTTAACCCTGCTGCCAAAATAACTTCTCCAACCCACAGGTTCTCTGTATCCATGGGCAAAGAAACTCCTCTGGGGGGATCGTAACATACACAGCTGGCACCAGGAGACTCATTGAACCGTCATTTTTGACATATGGGGAAGACCCCTCATCCTCTATCCATGTGGGTTCGTTTGTGCTTTGGGTTTGCTCTTTTCTAGGGTCGGTAGGATGGAGGAATTTAAGCCATCCAGGCAGTCACAGCTTCATGGGGCTGTAGAAGGATGAAGTTGTCAAGGCAGAAATGGGCTGGATTTCGTGCTCAGCCTCTCAACAGGCTGAGACCACAACAGAGATGTTATCCTGGACAGAGGAGAAAGCAGTGGATAAGTTGCTCCCAGGCATGACCATGAAGCAGCAAGCTCAAGGATTGTACATGACAGATCCATTCTCCCTCCCAGTATTAGCTTTTCCTACACATTTTTCCAATCCAAAATGGACATAAAACTGGAAGAACACAACTTCCGTGAGACCTCAGTGTCTGAATGTTTCTCCAAGTTGATCTTGGTCACCCCACACCTCTCACATGGCTGTTGATCAGGCTTTTAATGCCCTTAACTTAGACAGAGGAAGGGCCAGAGAAGAAAATGTGGCTACAGCCCGGTTCCTTGCCGTTACATGCACACCAGTTGTGTCTGTAATAGCAAACAAAGCGAAGCACAAGCTTGAACGTTCTCTCACACACCTCTGTACTGCTTAACTGGCCACCCTCAGACCCCAAATTATGCCTGGAATTGTCTGCTAAAATGATAGCTAAATAAAACAACAGAACCATACCAATAAAACCATACCAGAACCATGCTTTTTTTGGTAAGAAGAATGTTAACAATTCAGTAGCACGGATCATCACAGGAGTGGAGCCCATGGGTTTTTACCACCAGAGGCGCAGCTTTGGAGAGGCAAACAGCGTTTAGGCTGCACCGGAGCTTCCCCCTTCAACCAGCCCTTCAAAACCAGCGGAGAAGAAGCCCCAGCAGAGGGAAAACAAGGAGCCATATTTGTAGTAAAGGCAGCAGAGCAAAGAGCTGCCGAGCCGTTTCAATGTCATTTCCACCCCAAACATCCCCGCTCTCGCTCTGCCCATGGTCAGCGATCACAGCAGTGAGGACGCGTTTTGCAGCTTTCCCACTGGGAGAAGCAGACCCGGGGAGGTGCTTTATGGAAATCTCCTGACTTTCTCATTGTGCCTCTCCATCACCCGTGTTCAAGAGGTCATTGGAGCGAAATAATCCATGGAAATGGCTGCTGCCCGCTCTCTAAACGGACCAAGATAAATAACACACATGTATTTCTGGTGTTGTTTGGCTTTTATTGCCTCCTCTATTAAAAATAGCTTGACTCTGTATTGGATTTGTCAGTTAAGACATCCCCCATGATTAGCTGTTTCGACTGTGAATTTGTATCCCGTGGCAGAATCACTGTCTGGAGAGAAAACAGACAGGTAAAAAATATTTACTCATGAGTAGAATGATGTATTAAAGAATATTTTAAGCTGACACAAATACCTTCAGCAGGTGGTAGTCAAACTTTAGCTGTGGGGTTTGATGTTTTTTTGCATGATCCACTGTGCAAGCAAAAGATTAGAAGTAAAGGGTAACAAATTTTGCACCGTTGGTGTTGAGCGCAATTAACTCTTTAACTGCCTTTCTTATGTCTTCATTTATAGATGCTGAGGTTCAAAAAGCAAAGTGATCTTTCCCTCACTGACACAGAACTGAATTCAGCCACCGCGACTCCTCAGGCCAGAGTCGTTTAGCAAAAGTGGGAAGCACTGCTCTGTTAGGGCATGGGGCTGCTGAGTCAGCACATCTTAGAAAGATTTAGTTTCAAGCAGGTTCCTGGAGAGGAGGTGATGACATGCTCACCCAGAGCTCAAAGTGAGAGATTTCTACTACGGAAAAAGCACATAAGGAAAAATATCCCAGAGCATCCTTTCCAGTGCATTAAATCCATAGCAAAGAACTAAATGGTAGTACAATTCTGCCCACTGTCTCCAAGTCCTGGTTTTAGACGACCTGAGGGTCATCAGCAGACCTGTCCTCTCATTTAATGCACCAAAATGACCCAAAAAAAGTGTTCGGCTCTGTCTCAATTCCTGTCTGGTGCCACTGGTGAAGGTGGGGGGATGAGCGTAGAGACTAGCAAACCCAGACTGCAGTGGCCAAGGAAGACATCTGGAGGGCTGCCATCAGCCTGTCCCTGTCTGCTGGTAGCTGATAGTGGAGATCCCGGCACTCCTGCTGCTGGAGACGCCCTTGGGGCATCTGATGAGCTCTCAAATTGTTTTCTTCCCCTCCAATTAATTAAACAGCTATCTATGGCATCCAGAGCAGCAACATTTTTAATCGAGCATGTCAAGGCAGCCATCTGTCCTTCCTCCCTGAAGCTATGGGAACTTGTCCTGTTACAGATAGGGTAATGCAATCACAGAGAGACGGTATCAATCGGATAAACACGTTGCTGCCGTGTGTTTTGGCTCTTCCCTCCCTCTTTTCTGCTCTCTTAGTCCCTTCTGCCATTCTACAATTGCTTTTCCAGATTTCTCTTCTTTGTCCCCTCTCCTTTTTCTTCTTCACTTATTCCCCCCGTTTGTTAAGACATTTCAGCCTATTCCCTTCTAGTTCCTTCTGGCACTTCCCAGTTCTCCTCCACCAACAACGCACAACTCTGCACTCCCAACACCTCTTTTTCCCTACTCAGCTTCTCTGGGCAATTTCTTCCCCGTATTCCTTGAGTCACACAGAGCAAACTCCCAGGGGTTCCTCCTCTCCCTGGGGAGAGGGAGCGAGTATTACTACATGGAGCAAAGCAGAGAGCATGATAATCTGGGTCTCCATTGCCTATAGGAAGGGTCAAGGGGCATCCTGCCCTTATTCCATCTCCTGCCGCAGAAAGGTTGTTTCCCCTAAGTCCTGCACGATGGTGTTTTATTTCAGCTGATCTTGTGTCTGAAGATCAAGACTAAAATTAGTATTCAGGTTCCTGTCATGGTTCATTTCTCTCCTTGTCCATCTCATCTCAGGTGCTCGAAGGGCTGACAAGCATGCGGGGAGTGACTGTGTGCGTTACGCAGTTAGAAAGACTGATGTTCCCACATCACATATGCTTATCCCCAGCACAAGCCTCCTGATAGCTCTCCCAAAGACCTAACTTCTGGCACCTCTGACTAGATGACTACAGGAACATTTCATTTTCTTACATAAAAGTCTCCTGTCACTTTTAAGGGGTTTTTTTCATCCTCGTTCACATGATAAGAAGCTCAAAAACAGGTATTCTACAAGAGTAATATCCATCAGCTAGATTAAGAACATCATTCACGGATGTAATTTAAGTATCAAGGAGAGAGAGGAGACCAGATTCAAGACTCTTTAAATGTCCAGACTAAAAGCCTGGGTTTATTCACATCCTCTCTAAGCAAGCGGAGGCTTTGGAAAAGGGAGTCAAGTATCTATTCTCTCCTATTGTGAGTCAGTGATGTGATGTCTTGATGGTGCTTTTGAAACCATGAGGTCGCATATAAATATGACGCATTGCTAAGAAGGGTGCGAAGGGGAGGATAAAAGCCTGGAGAGGTTGTACAGATGGACAACAGTCTTCCAAGGTTGATTAATCAGCACAGCTTAATTGAGGGAAGTGTTTAAAAGATCTCAGCTCACAGCAAATGTCCACAGAGCTCAGTACATGCCCGCTTAGTGAGTTAGATGGCCCTTTCCATTTTGCAATTTCACCTTAGCACCTTGTTTATTTCTATGTGTTATTCTAAGGCTTAAACTGCCCAGTACAATGAGATTGCCAATATTCCTAAAATCAGTAGAGACAGGAACACCGTGGTGTCCTGGGCTCCCCATGTCAGATGAAATGGTTGGTACACTGAAAGCTTTAACAAAAGCCAAAACACAGCCTGAGTCAGGCCAACCACATTTTTTTTTCAGGCCTGGAAAGAGAAGAGATTCTGAGAAATTAAAGAGATATTTCAATGAAGGTTTCCCTTTGGGCAAATTCCTCCACATCCTGACCCTTTCCTTAGACACATTTTAACCAATTTGCAACTTCTGATGTAAAATTCTGCTTGGAATTTCCCCTTGCAGGTCTAATAGGGAGAGACAATCTCCATCCAGCTGGTGGAAAAGCAGTAACATCCCCTCCATTTTATGCGTTAATATAGAAAAAGGGAGATTAAATCTGTGTTTACTTTGCCTGCTAAGACCAGTCTTGATTTTGACGTGGGGAGCGTATGGACCCACTGCTTTAGGTTCCTACTCTGGTGGGTGTCTGAGCTGGTAAAAACAGTAAAACCATAAAACTGCTGGGAAACTTCTGTTTGACTCCTCCAGCCTCCAAGAAAAAAACCATCTGCATTACGGGTAGGCCCAAAATAGTCTTTACCTCTCTAGGCTGACTCTAATGGAGCTGAAGGGTTTAGGAGTCAGACTGAGCCAGGCACTCAAGCCTGAATTTAGGGTTTTAACAATTTAGAATCAGGGGAAGACAACTTCAGCATGTGTTTCAGAGGGGGTTAGTGTTCCCCCACCCTTACGCTATCAGCTTTCTCAGCTACTGCAACAGTAAAAATCGTATCCAGACTGCAGAGGAAATCACGCTGATCTTTGTCTGCTGGATCTTAATTCACATAAAGTGTGAAGTTAGGTGCAGAAAGATGGTCATGAACTTAGCTTCTCAGGAAGCACGGAAAATACTTCTAGAAAAAAAAATGATAATGGGAAAAGAAAGGAGAGAAAGTTGGAACAGGAAGGAAAGGGGGGCTCAGAGAAGGAAGGTGAAACATGATCAATTAAAATTTCCCCTGAGAGCCCCAGCCACTCTTTCCCTGGAGTAGAAATTGGAGCTAGAGGCTGCCTTTCAGCTTGCAAGCTTTGGCTTTCCTTCAGCTCCCTCTATGCAGCCCTTGTCCAATTTATTGCACTTGTGGAACTGATTAGTCCATACAGGAACAACCGTCTTGAAAAGGGTTATTTGAAACTCCAGCAATAATCGCTTTATTCTGAATTCCTCTGTGACTCCAAGAGGGCAATTGCAGGTCTCAGCATAGGGAAGGAGCGTTGCCTACACTAATGGCATCAACACAAAGCAGTCTCACCAGGTGATATGGTTCAGTGGTTTGGGCACACGGCAGAAAAAAGGTCGGTCATTTTACTAGAAATAAGAGTGGGGGGATCATAAGTACATATGGAGCTTTAAAGTGAGCCTTTCCTCTAGAGCTTGGGCTGTTAGTGACACACACAGGTGACACTGCACATGTACCATCACTTTAGAGCTGCAAATCCCAAGAGTCACAAAATGAATCTCACCTCCTTCCTTGTGAAGAGTCCTGGTACTGAAAACCCTGAGAATGAGGAGGGCAAAGGAAATACAGATGACCCGGAAGGCTCCAGCAGAGAGACCTTTCGTGGTCCATGGGCAGCACTACAGTACAGAGTATCTCATGGCCAGCTTTAGCTCTGGGGACCACAAAGAGACCACCTATAGCCACCCAACTTTGTCTGACGATACGGACTATGTCTAAGGTGAGGGGAGCCAGGGACAATTCTGGTCACCTGCTATCCACATCTGCTGGGTCCTGACTCTCCACACCATTTCAGAAAATAGCTAAGACCCGTGAATAAGGATGCTACAATAGATGATTCAAATATAGCCTGGCTCTTCAGTTGTTCTGGTGTGAACAGCCAGTCTCTGCAGGGTTCAGTCAGAAGGTTTTCTTTCTCCATGGCATTGCTCTGTGTTCACTGTTTGCATGCCCTCCGTAAAACCAGGCATATTCCAGCGTGAGAAACAAGCCTGTAGGCAAAGCTAGAAATTATCGTTTTACTTCTTCACCAACGGGGAAGCAGAGGGGAGAGAGCTCGGGCCCTCATTGCCACTGGCAGACAGGGTGTTGCTCTGAGTATCGAAATTCAGAATAAAAGCAAAATTAAAAAGGAGAGAAAAAATAAAAATAGAAAGAAAAGTGGGAGAGAAAAAATGCCCGTGATTGACTGGAGTGATAAAAATCAGTTAATTTGAAACTTGGCCTGCCTTCGTGTCATGTCTGTTCAGAAATTCATCCTGGATTCCCTCCAGACCCAGCCCAGGTCTGTTTGAATTGCAATCCAGTCCTGCCCAGGACTTGACCAGATTAATGTGGAACTGCATAAATTGGCCTTGGACCACTCGGGTTTTGGCCCAGGTTCACTTGAAAGCAACTCTCATCTCCGAGGACCTGGGGGAAGCTACTGCGGAGGGGGGAGCTCAGAGAAGAGGCATCAGGTTCACCTGCTGCTCGCCAAAATAATAAGCCCCATCCAGTTTTATTTTCATTCGAGTGGATAACAGAGATGCTTTTTCTCTTTCTTTTCTTTTTTTTTTTTTTAATGGAGGATGAAGGGAAGGGAGTCGCTTTCATACCCCACATGGCAAAACGATGACATACTCCTTTACAAGAAGTTAATTATTTTCACAAAGCCTCACATGCTTTCCATTGGCACCGCTCTGGGCTCTGCCCTTCTGCTCTTTGAATTGCCATACCTCCTTCATTAACTCTGTCACAAGAGCGAGCGCAGCTCCAAGCCGGGGAAGTTAAACCGGCTGGATTTCATAAACACTTTCGCAGGCTCACAAATCTTTCGCTGGAGCTCAAAGGGAAATTAATTTGTTACATAAATCTTAGGATAAATGCCATGTTTGGGAGGCTTCCTGGTTTCGTTTTATGAAGCAGGGCTGGGCAGAGGCACAGGTTGGTCTCGTAGGACAAAGGCTTGTTGTGGAAACCCACAAGCCATTCTAATTGCATTAAAACACCTGCCTCCAAAAAAACATCAGAGCTGCAGGATCAAACATTTAAAATTTAGGAAATGCCAGAACTAAGGTTGCTGTGCAATATTGCTCGGCAAATAGGGATTATTATTTTTTTTGGTTTGCTTGCCAAAGCTAAAAAAGAAAAAAATTAAGTCCAAATGAAAACAGATTATTTGTTTGACTGGGGGAAGGGATTGAAATCAATCCCTTGAAATGGACTGATGAGATTAAAAATAAAAGTCTTCATTTGGGATCAGCTTGGAACAAAAATTAACATATTGCAGAGTTATTGAATCTTCCCAAAACAATGTCTAGATTAAGCTTTGAAACAGAAGCATTGCTTCCTCCTGACATTTTCTGTTTGAAATGGCTGAAAAATCTTCAGAATATTTCAGGGTTTTTAGCCAGTGCGAGTCCCACGTCCCGTCTTCCATTCACTCACATACACCCACACCGACTGCAGTTTCCAACCAATTTGCTATTTACATCCCAAAGACATGTGGTTTCAATTGCCAACATCTATCTTCTGTGCGAGTATGCACCACAGCTTAACTGAGTAAGATGATTTTATGCTCCTCTGGCCCAGTATTTGGGGCTCATCACCGATTTTTTGCGTAGGGGTTTGCTAGAGAAGAAACTGTTGAAAGTGTGCTTTCTTCTCTTTGTTTGCTGTTGTGACCCGTATTTTTGTCACTGACCCATTCCTACTCTGAAGATTGAATACTTTGTTTTTCCCGGCATCCCTGCGGCACTGGTGGCACTGATGCCTGGGTGCTTTCAAAACAGGAATCCATCGTCGCAAGGCTCAGGAGCAGAAAGGATGCCACTGCAGCATCTTACAAAACCAATGGCAATACAGTAAGCCTGAGAGTATCTGCTGGCTTGCAGAAGACGAGAAAGGGAAACCTGCAGGGGCTTCAGGAGAGATTTTTCTCTGAAATTTAAATACCTTAAAATTAGCTGTCAAATCAGTCCTTACAGACTCCCTCTTCAATCAGTCAGCTATTCCAGAGGACAATCATACCATTTCCATGAGAAATACACCCTATGATGAGAAGAAAAGCCTCAGGACACGTCTATTCTCCCCAGTAACAGCATCAGAGCGGGCCCAGCTGAGATTCAGATGTCCGGCTTAGGGAAAACGAATATGCTCCCCCAGAGTCTTTTATCTTAGAGCACTTAGCTCTGTGTAATGCTTTTTGATGTTCAAGGCACAGCACCCGTCAGCTGCAGCTTGAGCCCTCAGCACTGTTGCAAACCAGCCCCTGTTATTTCAGACCTGGCACTTGGATCTCTTAGCTGCCCCCTTAGCTGCCGTGGTTGCGTGCTTAAAACCAGGTGAAAGGATCAGGCCGAACTTAGCGTCCATTTAACAACTGTCTACGGTTAGAGGGCACGGAGGTGGGAATATTCAGCATAATGCAGGATCATTTCTCCTCTTTTGGCAAGCTTTTGTCTTGTCCGCCCTTCCCTTCTGTCTCCTGCAACAAACAAGGCAGAGGTGATGGGGTAACAGTCCCTTCCCTGCCCAAATGCCTAATGTCATCAATATTTTCCAGGTGTCTACAGGACAGCGATCAGCACTTGACTCCATGGCTTTCCTGGCCTTTGGGTATGCACAGTAAGTCCTGCCATCTCTCATCTCCCTGTCCTGATCCCCAAAAGAGACCTATAAAGACTTCCTTACAATGAACCTCGGAGATTAAGCTCATAAGCCTATTAAGCATAACAAGTATATACGCATACATATATGTATGCATGCACATTAACATCAGTTTAGGGCGTCGTTTCATCATATCCTTGTTTCACATTTCCTCAGTCCACAGTAAGACCAGAGTCTTGTTGCATTAAAGAGATTTTACAAGAGTGTGTACTGATAGGATGAGGGGTGATGGCTTCAAGCTGGAAGAGGGGAGATTTAGATTAGATACCAGGAAGAAATTTTTCACTCTGAAAGTGGCGAGACCCTGGCCCAGGTTGCCCAGAGAAGCTGTGGCTGCCCCATCCCTGGAGGTGTTCAAGGCCAGGTTGGACGGGGCTTTGAGCAACCTGGTCTAGTGGGAGGTGTCCCTGCCCATGGCAGGGGGCTTGGAACGAGATGATCTTTAAGGTCCCTTCCAACCTAAACCGTTCTATGATTCTACATCAATATGTAGTCTAGAATCAGATTTGAAAGTAACTGTGGAGGTCGTCTAACCCAACCCCTTGGCCAGAGCTGGACACGCTATCAAAGATACCTCAGGCAGCAATTCTTGCTCCAAAGAGTCTATGCAGTGAAAACAAGAGGGAAAGGGAGTATCGTCCCCTACAGGCAGAGCAGAAACATGGATGAACATTGTGACCAGCCTGCAGGTCCAGTGCCCATCTGGAGGGGCAATGCCAGTGTATCATCTTAGTTACAAAATTCTCCCTTTATCAGGCAGGAGATACAAGTCTGGAACACAGCCAGACTGCCTGCCTTTCATTACAGAGGCAAAGACAGCTTAATAGGTAAAAACCATATATTTTATTAGACCAAACAATATAGTTGGGAAAAAAAGGTGAATTTACAGATACAAGAAGCCTTTTTTAGATCTAGAAAAGTAGCAAATGTCACAGCTAAATTCAAGCTGACAGCTCAGTTTAATGAGCTATGGATCCCTTAGACCATCTTGCAGCAAAAATAGTACCTGCTAAGAAGAAGGGCAAGGAGCACAATGGGGTGAGGTGGCAGCTGATTATCTTCCTTGAGAAAGAAAGACATGAGGAATTCATTGAGCATGAAGCAGAGACCATTTGATGGAGGAGGAAGGAGATTATACGTCAGATGGCAAAGCTTTGTGTCCAGATTCTTCATGAGAAGAGGTTTTACATCAAGGCTCAGGACAGAGGTCAGAGTCTGCTCATTCTTGCATGAGAAATGTTCCGTCAAAGGTCATGGGTTGTTTCTGTCCCCTCTTGATGGAGTTGGCTCATTTTCCTGCCTGTCACCACACACGCTCCAAAGATGTCTGCCTTCAAATGGCCATTCTGCTTCCCTTTGGACTGCAGCCTTGTGCCATGTATATGGTCATTAGGGTTTGAGGCTTGGCCCCGTGCACTTCACAGTACCATTTCTCCAGATGGCCAAGGCAGGAAGATTCAGGTGGTTCCACTCCTTTTTTGACATTGGTGGGAGCTGGTGACCTTTAGGGTGGTGTCTTCCCTACAACAGGATGTGATGGAGGTCATCAGAAAGCTTAGAATACTACTTGAAAGAAATTCAGCCTCTTGGTAGGGGGATTTCCTTCCGGGCATGGGCTGCAAGGGTGATAAATATTTTTACAGCTATGATATGTTGAATGGCTCCACCCGGAAGAGACCATGTGATCTTCTAAGCAGACCCAAACAAGCGAATATTCATCTTTTTAGAGAACAAAAGGTCAAAGGCAGGCAGGGCTGTGAGATCTTAGCCTGGAAAAACAGACCCTTCATCATGAAAGAGTCGGGGCAGCGTACACTAAGACGTCACACGCGTTGGGAGGGAATAAGACTCTCCGATGCAAAAAGCGATATTTTCTATCACATGGAAACAATAGCTCAGTCCCGTGTGAAGGCATCTGTTTCAGTTCATGGGAAATGGATTTTTCTCACTGTTCATGGGTTCAACGCATGAATGCTCCGGGGGTCTTTGATGTTTTGTGTGTTTCTTTACTGGTGAGAGCACCCTGCAACACACACATGGGTACCCACATTGCACACCTGGCAGGGATGCTCCAGCAGCAAGTGGGATCCAGCCTTTGGTCTAGGAAGTCTCGAGCCTGCTGTCACACCCCAGCTCTCCTCACCCTCTTGTTTAGTCCTGGGAACTCTGGGTCCCCACCTGCTAGCAGAAGATTTCTTCCTTCCCCAAGAGTCTTGGAGATTTTGAAATGAAACCTAAAACCAAGAAAAAAGCTATACCTTGCAACGATTCCCCCATTTTTAGCAAGTTTAATAATAACATTTCCTGGCAATCACATGAGTCATCTGGAATAAGAGACACCTCGTAACCAGAAAGCTGAGGACAGCTTGACTGTCTGTTTGCTATTAAACTTTTATTTTTTGCTTTACAAGGAAGGGTGGGGATAGGAATGCTGTATTTATCAGCCTGCTGATGGCCCTGGCTTGGATGCTTGCCTCCCACATGCTTCACGCTTCAGCAGACAGTGAAATCCTTCAATCATGTACCTGTTTCCTTTTGCAATGCCTTCAGCAGGGAAAGCATTATGGCCTGGTGTTATCTTGGACACACACAGCTAGTGGTACGTCCGGTGTCCCCACAAGAGCAGCCGCCGCCACTGATGGCAGTGACACCCTTGATGTCCCCCCATTCCACTAGCAAGGAGGACGTGGCTTGGCTGAACTAGATTTCAGGAGCTACAGCTGTCTCCTTTCTTACCACCACCGGGATTCAAGTGCACCAAGCTGCCCTTCATCCAGTACATCCACATGATGTAATGAAGCCCATGAGCTGAGCTCATGAGAAAAATTGTGTTGAGCACCACGATCTGGCATCCTTCTTTATCAGAGGGCAGCAGAAAGGTCTTCTCCCCGGCAGCGTGTGCTGAGAGAGAGGAGTGTAGGCGAGGAGAGAAATAAAGCCTGTAATGTTGGCTGATCTCCATTTCCCTCCATGTGTAAGCACAACAATCTGCTAATTCTGGAAGAGGTTACACAAAGGGATCTGATGCTGGGATGCCACGACGTCCTTGCCTCTCCTGGCTCTGGATCCATCCCACCCATTACACACCCACCAGACAAGCCGAGGTCAGAGCAGCCCTTAGGAGAGCAGAGCAGTCGGTTCAAACAACGGTTGAGAGTACATCCAGAGGGCAACTGACTGCTAAGTTGTGTCAGCTCAAGACATGCTGAAGCATCCTTCATTACAGGCGATAAACCTCCCTAGATATTCAATCTAGGGGGAATACCTTTTTTCTGGATCCAAGCAAGACCTTGACAGTCTCCTTCCAGGCATGTTGCACCACCAACCCCGCCAAAAAAACCCAACATGCATGTCCAAAGGAGCTCTGGAGATGGGTCCCTAGCTGGATATAGCACAGCAATTCCAGCTTGTGTTTGTAAAGTCAATGGTGTTTGTAAAGTAAACACTAACCACATGGTTCAAGAAGAGCGTAATGAACTCATCCATGCAGTGAAGCCGCCCATTGGGACAGATAAATGTCAACCCCAGCTAAAGAAACAACACAGGAGTTAAAGAAAGATCTTACATCTGGGTCACAATCCTGGTTGTGGGCACCACCTCTGCATCTCCAGCAAAGCTTGAAGGCTTCTCTGCTGGACATTTTTCCTGTGGGCTGGGAGTCTCCGGGCAGCCCGAGGGTATGGGCTTCCTGCCCTCATTGCAACCGTTCTGCTCATCCCAGGTTTAAGCACTTAGAGTGCGCTCTGCTTTGTTTTCTTCTGGAATGAGGTGAAGAGAAAAGCGGGGATTAGCACACCCATTGTGAAATACTGAGATGCTAACTCAGAAGCAATACCAGCGAGGGAGCCAGATGAAAGAAAGAGAGAAGGAACCGTGTTATTACAACTCACAAGATGCTTTGGAAAGCGGAGTAATGGCATCACATCCCATGAATTCCTTCTTGCTGATTATTTATTTGCAAACACATTTTCTGGCCAAGATAAAGCTGGGTGACAAATGGAATCAATACTCTGACCCCAAATGACTCAGAAATATGTGGGTAAAAATACAGCTATGTTTAAAAACAACTGCATTTATTTTGGGAGAGAGGCTGTCATGTTGAACAGCGCTGAGGGTTTCACGACACAGATGAGCAGAGTAGCCATATGTTAATAATAACCATTAACTCTGTAGAGCTTTGTTCGGTTCACAGAGTGGCCCGGAGGAAGACGTGTAGCATGTGAGAGTCCGTGCAACTGAGGCACAGAGTTTGCCCAAGACCACACAGTCTGGGAATAATCACTCCTCTGCCCCCCAGGGCAAGTGGTTGACTTTGCTGAAGCAGAATTCGACCAGTAGTGATTGCTTATGAAAATCCCATTTTTAATTAAAAGCAGGCACAAATTTGCTGATGATATTTTTATTAGCTGTGTTGTTCCAGCCGTGATGATCCAGAAACACAACACATCTCAAGCGTTAAGCAGCAAGGTAATTTCTTTTATTAGACAAAAGCCAGGTAAGCTTTCCTGCCTGTGAGTGTTTCCACCTCAGTGGAAAATTCCCATGGAACATACCCATTTTGACCAAAGTTGGCTTTTGTTTCTTTTTCACCAAAAACTTCACAAGTGAAATCTTCTCATCGATGCAGCTGGAAACCAAAAAAAAATTTTAGCCAAAAGCAGAGGAAAAAAGAGACCAAGGGAGGGGGGAAAGGAGAGGGTCTGACAAGTTGAAATTTTCCGCTGAGCCTCTTGCCAAAGAGGGATGTTTCATTTCTGTTTAAAAGCCTTCCAAGCAGGTCTGCTCTTAATATATACAGCTTGTAGTGTGCCCCACAGAACTAATTGTCATGCCAGCGCTCCTCTTCTCGCAACATCTGCTCGCAATGGCCCAGCTGCGTCAAGAAGCTGTGAGGCTCATCTTGTCGGAAACCTATCCTGCAGCGCGCGTTTTCATGGCTGTGACTTATGCCAGCTGGGAGTCAGGGACCAGTGGCAGAGACACAGGACAGGGAGGAGGAAGCTCTGATGATCCATACCACCTTTCACAAAATCACAGGGATCAGAAGGGACCTCTGGAGATCATCTAGTCCAACCCCCCTGCCACAGCAGGGTCACCCAGAGCAGGTTGCACAGGATGGCGTCCAGGCAGGTTTGGAATGTCTCCAGGGTCGGAGACTCCACCACCTCTCTGGGCAGCCTCTTCCAGTGCTCTGCCACCCTCAAAGGGAAGAAGGTCCTCCTCATGTTTAGATGGAACTTCCTGTGTTCAGGTTTGTGCCCATTACCTCTTGAAGGGTTGTGAGAGTTGATTGCAACTTCTGGAGGTTCAAGCAGAGCAGGAGAACAAGTATCATTGACTCATTGGGGCTCTCCTGGTGATTAATTTGTCTGGGGATGATGCTCCAGCGTTCCCAGCATGTTTCTCCCCTGTTAGCACCATATTCTTGAAAGATGCTACAACTAGGATAAGCATTTCAGCTTTCCTTCACTGTCAAATTAGTCCTTCAAGGTCATTTAGACCAGCCTACTTGGAAGCCCATTCAGTAAACTGTATGTCCTTCCGGGAGCTCTCTAAATACCAAATTGAGTCCAGATTTGATCTCACCCATTATCCATGTTGTTTATACAGGTGGTCATTGTCAGGCACCGGGTTAGCTTGAACCCTCTGGCAGGGAGGGAGCAAGAACTCATTCATCACCTTGCCAAAAGTTCTCCAAAAAAGCTCAGTGCAGCCAGGATGAGTCAGTTACAGGAGGAACTTACCCTGCCACATCCTAGTCCACCACCTGAGCACATCATGGACACTCCAGAATGGATTCAGCTCCAAATGTCTCCAGGGTAGATACTAACTCCATAGCTCCCACGGAGAGAAACAGGAAATGTTAGGAGCTACTTCATAGGTCCTGCTTGAAGAGCCTGTGTTGGATTGAAAGAAATTACACCCTTGGCTTCATTAAATTTATCGATTAAGTTTCAGTAAAGGGATTCCAGGGTGGCTAGCTCAGGCAGAGGCGTCTGTCTTGTCAACATCCAGCTTTAGTGAGGATGGATCCCACCCCTTGTCTGTGATCTACAGGGCCAGCAGTGTAGGCAGAAAACATAAAGACTGCAGGACTCAGCAAGCCGATACCCACACTCCAGCCTGCTATTTACTTTGTGGTGCAGACATTCCTCCCATCTGGCATTTGAGAGGAGGAGGGGGCGTCGAGACAGGGAAAACAGAGCAGTCCTGGGCACCACCCATGAGGTTCCGTTCCAACTCTACGCGGAGTCTGTCACGCAGGAGGCAATCGCCAGCCTCAGTTATCACTCACACACACTCATCACTTCTCATCTTTGCAAGTCGTAGAGCACCAAGTAGGGAACGCATCTTGCCTCCAAATTTTTTGTGTTAGAACCAGGGTACATCCAACGCAGATGTCTTTTCAGAAATGAAAATCTGCTGCGGTTGGAGGATTCTGCTCCTCTCTTGCAGCCTGTGCCTATTATCAGATTCAAATTCCACTCCTTTATTGTCGGGTTTGGATACAAGCAGGACCCAAGATGAAATACAAAGTGTCCAGAACTGTGTTTTCCACTGTTCCATCAATTTCTTTGTGTTTGGCAAAGGCAATTGGCAAGGTCACTCACACAGATGGTATCAGAGTTGTCCCATTCAAAATACTGCACCTTAAAAAGGACAGGGATGAACGGGTACCACAGTCATGTCTCAATGACGCAGGCATTGGCATGAACCTTCCAGTTATGTCACATATGGTCCAGCACCTGCTCATTTGCAATTATCCAAATCCAACCAGGAAGCATCAACCAAACAAGCTACGTTAAATGCATTACAGTTACAGGCACTGATTGGCAACTCTTGAATAAGCACTAATAGGGTGTTTTAGGCATGTCGTCTCTCATAAAGACTAATCATGGTTCCTCTTCTCCCATGTGCTTTTTTATGTTCTCCTGGCTTTAGTTGGCTCAGTCGGAAGATTCGCACCTGAACTATTGCTGTGGTTCCCTTTTCCGCCAGAGTTTGCCCACATGGCTTCAGACAAGTCTCTGAGATCTCGTTTTTCGATTACAGGTGCCTAAAGAGGCAGATGCATGTCTACTGGGTTCACCACACACTTAGGTGGTTTCATTCCTTTCTTCTTTCTCCTTTAGATGAGTTTAGGTAAATTCAGTTACCTAAATATTAAGGGTGAAACCACTGTAGTAAAGGGGAGATTTTAAAAATGTAGATGCCTCTAGCTGACTTTGTTTAAACCCCCTTTTTGGTCGGTAGATAGCAGAGGTACTTTTCAGACAGAGCTCACCTTATGCTAAAATTGAAAAGAAGTGCCTGCTGAGTGTAATGTTAGGTGGGAAGGGTCTCATCTTGAGCATCTCAGCTAAGCCACCCATGTCAGCCCCCTCCACCATCAGGAGAGGTCTTCCCAGAGGGTGAGTCATCCCAATGGCGTTTTGCACGGGATGCAAGCAGGGACAAACCCGAAGATACACATCAGATGACGCAAGCTGCAGACTGCTGGGAGGAGGAGAGGCTCCTAGATGGTCCCAAAGCATCTGCCGTGATCTCTGGTCTTGCCATGGCGTCTGCTGCTGACCAGACCATAAAGGATCCTGGCCAAGGGAGCATTTGGCCTGACTTGGCACAAACTCTTTCAGCTCCCTGAAACAGAGAGGTGCCTCTCTTCTCTGGCATCGGCTGGAGGATGAACCTGCTCAGAATGCACACCCAGCTTCGAGCTGGGGAAATAGTAAAGAGCTTAGCTTACAGACAGCTGATGGGTGTCACAGCTATATACTTCTTCCACGTTGCCATTTGTGGGAGATATTTGAGATTTCTGCATGGAATATAGG
>VFFE01007652.1:93433-147022 GCA_008921705.1 Burhinus oedicnemus
TCTTCCCTAACTTTGGATTAATTTTTAATTGATTTAATTAATTGATTAACAGTGGGGAATGTAGTCTCAGCCAGCCCTTTAGTCTCTCTCAGTAGTGCAGGGTGGAAACCAACAGATAAAAGCACTCTTCACCTGTGTTTCTTAGACAGCTCCTGTGGGACCCAGATGGTCTTGTTCAGACCTCCAGACTCAGTGAAGCGATGTTGGTACCTCCAGATGGTGACTCAGCCAGTTGAGGACAGCTGTTTATGATGGTCTTTTAAGAGAAATGAATGACACTTACTAAGAGGTTATGTTCATATGTTTGCAATTGCTTTTCTTTTTACCATTGATGATGAATTGCTGTTATTAAAGTGCAGCTATCATGGTGTGACAGTGTGCTCCCCACCCTCAGGCTCCAACCTGATCTTATCTCCCGTAACCCTGCCCAAGCGACAACCACCCGTGGTGGTCATAATGGGTGCATGTAGTCGTGATGACAGCACCTGGGGCTCAACGTGGTTTTGGGGAGGTGGATAGCGACACAATAGCCCAAAGCTAACTTGAGCAACGCTGGTTCTGTGGTCAATATGCAAATGTGAATATAGGTCAATCATCTTACCCCCCCATAAATAGTGAACAGCCAAAGAGCCCTTTGAGCTCTCCTGAATGGCAGTGGGCTGCACACCAGGATCTCCCCTTGAGTAGGGACATCCTCAAGGTTACTCCTCGAGCTTCAGAGATTCCTTGCCACAACAGGTCCTCGGTCAGTGACTAATAACATGCTAAACAGTGAAATCTTAGCTAAGTGATATAAAGGATTGATTCCACATATATAATCCTTTAGACATAAACTGTTGACCAAGTCTGGGACTAGGACTGGATCCAGCCAGACCCAGACTCCTCTCTGAGAAGGAGTTTAGAAATCCAGGGGGTCCTTTCTGAAACCTTGATTCAACGGGAGGGTCTGCCCGACAGTTCTGGCTTACCCTGTCCCCTGCGCAGTAAATAACCAAGTGTGCCTTGCCATCTGGAATCTTGTTGAAACACTGTCACAATTACCATCAAACTTTGTTAAATCCCTGCTTTATATCAATACACGTACCGCTGCTTCTCTCTACGAGTGAAGTGCATCGCTCCTTCCGCGACACATGGGAGGAGTGTGGGGTTACTTTGCCTTTGAGCTTCTCCACTTAGAGGTTGGGCTGTTATGCAGCATCTACAGGACACAACACCGACAGCTCAAACTGTGGATGAACCAAGTATTTTGACTCCAAATTATTTCTGAACTGTGCAGGGTGTGGGTGAAAAAGGGGATGAGGTACCGGGGCAGAAAAGAAATGTTTTACGCAGGAAAATAAAATGAACATGCAAATACATGGTGAAGGGTGAGGCACCTTTACACTGGCTGCCCTGCAAACTCCATCAGAAGTCCTGGAGGCTGCCAGAAGAGAAGTAACTTTGCCTTGACTTGACACCAAGGCTACACAGCATCTCCTAAATGCCATCTGACACCCAGAATCATTTTCATATGCTCCTCAGTATGAGCCTGTTTCTGATTGGAGAAAGGAGAACTGAACTGTTGCAATGATAGAGGGAGAAAGAGGGGAATGGACGGGAGCAATTCCACCAGCGGGAGTTGTGCTAATGGCAAGGAAACATCAACTGGTGTGTTTAATGCATCTTTCCTATTTTATGGGACTGGAGGTAATAGAGAACGAGAGCGGGTTCAAATAATATCATTTTGAAAGGTAATGGGAACAATAATGTGATTATCAATAAAGTCTAAAAGGGCACAATGTTATTAAGGGAATCTGAAATGCAAGTTGCAATCTTTCATATCTCAATTCACCGTGACAGTTTATTTGAAGGCTAACAATTACAGGCTCCCGCTGCTCATCAGTTATAATAACCGGCAGATCTGGTGCAAATTTGTGGTGGGCAGAGTACATCCCAAACCACTTTACCACGATCAGAAATGCAGCTAAGAGTTTTTGTTTCCTTTTAACTTTCCAAATGATGAGAACAAGTGATAGGAGTAAGAATGGATGTGAATTAAGGACATACATTTACTCTGTGAACCACCTCTCTAATGCACGTAAATAAGAACTTAATCTCCATTTAAAACTGAGTTCAGTACACTACTGAGCCTACAACTAATAAGCCACTGAGGAGGATTGCTGAAGTGCCTAGAGATAACTCCATGTAAATGCAAAATTATGCAAACAGACACACAGATTTCCGTGACTAAATACAGTCTTTACAGCACTGACAAACATTTTCACAAGCTTCAGCAATCCTGCAAATACTCGCAAGCCACGAGAAGCAAACCACCCCATAACACGTGACTCAAGTCCACCAGGGCTTGTAATTCTTTGTAATTCTGCTTTTGCACCATTCCAACAGCTCTGCTGTTTGGCACCAAGTTTTCATAGAGGTAAAGCCTTGAATCAGCAGAATTAATACAATCAGTGATCATGAATCACTAGACGTGCAATAATTTGTCAACAAGCAATAACTTTGTTACGTGTGTCCAAACCCTAAAAAGCAGGTATTTGAAGCTGGGTCTAGAAAATTTCCCAGGGGAGCTCAGCAAACTGTATATAATCTTTGCACAACTTTGCTGGGGTTGTGGAGTGGCACCCAAATTTACCTGTCACAAAAAGAGACCTCTTCAAATTGTGGAAGTGTTTTGAAGAGCATCCCCATAAACCTGGAGGTAGTTCATCATCTGCCAAAACCCAGCGCAAGTCCATTGGCTTAGAATCATAGAATCACCTGGGTTGGAAGAGACCTTTAAGAACATCGTGTCCAACCATCAACCTAACACTGCCAAGCCCACCACTAACCCATGTCCCTCAGCACCACGTCTGCCCGGCTGGTAAATACCCCCAGGGATGGTGACTCCACCACTGCCCTGGGCAGCCTCTTCCAGTGCTTGACAACCCTTTCCGTGAAGAAATTTCTCCTCATATCCAATCTAAACCTCCCCCGGTGCAACTTGAGGCCGTTTCCTCTTGTCCCATCGCCTGTTATTTGGGAGAAGAGACCGACCCCCCTGGCTACAACCTCCTCTCAGGGAGTTGTAGAGAGCGAGAAGGTCTCCCCTCAGACTCCTCTTCTCCAGGCTGAACAACCCCAGGTCCCTCAGCCGCTCCTCACAGGACTTGTGCTCCAGACCCCTCACCAGCTCCGTTGCCCTTCTCTGGACACGCTCCAGCCCCTCAATGTCTCTCTTGGAATGAGGGGCCTAAAACTGAACACATGCTTCCAAGGAGCAGCTGCACGTTCCCACAAAGGAAGATGCCCATGCGAGTTCCACTACCACTCCTAAATTAGATCTACCCAGTCCAGAAATGAGAAGTTGATGGACTTCTCCATGGGGTCCTGAGTGGCATGGGACTAGCTGGAGATTATGGTGACTGGTGCTGTCTCTCTGCTCCTCTGTGGATGTCCAGACAACTCATCATCCAGCTTTTACTAAGCACAGTTGAGTAGTCAACAACTATTAAGTTCAAAAAAGGTGGCCAGGCTGAAACACTGCTCTGTATGCTCCAGCCATCAAAAGTTGCTTGATAAACAGCAGAGATATTCATCACCTACATGTGGAAGACAACCAGAGGCAGCTCCAGAGACAATAGGAACTTCTCAAGAACAAGTCTTTCCAGCTTAAGTGGCAAAGAATGAGATTTCACGACACAACCCAGCCAAATCTAACAACCCACCAAAGCCAAAGGCATGGTCCCTCTCTCCACCTTCTCCTTCTCCCATCAATTCCTTACGCTGAATCTAGCAATCATGCAATCAAAAAATTAGTCTGTTCAGCTAGCTGATTTGGAAGAAAATTAAAGAAAAAAGAGAAAGAAGACTTGTGTACCAAGTCAGCCAGATGAATTGATTCAGCCCATGGACGTGCTAATGTTAGCTGCAGCACATGGGCTGGGAAGTCCATAACTGGCAACAGAGGAAGGAAATCGTTCCTTCATCTGTCAACTAACCTAGACAGGTTTGGCTGTCAACTGAAACCACACGTTTTCTTAGGTAAGATGAGCTGCCCACATACTCCATCAGACATGGAAGTGTATAACTAAGTGAAAGAGATACAAAGACACTGGAATTCAGGAAATCCCAGAACAGGGAAAAAATGTATTTCCAGAAGAGTTTTGAAATGGGGTGAAGACCATAGGACTGCTAAAGCAGACAAATGCTGTCAAAGGGAACGTGCCCTCATCGGCTCAGCAGAACTGCAGTCACTACCGGACAGGAGGAAACAAAAATACCACCTACGTGTCCTAGCAATATTCCCGTTGCTGCACAGCAATCCTCCAACGGCCAACACAGAGCTGTGGCTTTTGTACATTGTGCAGCTTTTTTTCACCAAAGTGAAGAGCTCAACAGAGGAGCATCCTACGTTACTGCAAATTGACACCTCTGTATGGGCAGAGGGGGACTAAAAGAGGTCCCAGCAATGTCCCACAGCTGAGGCTCTTCCCCCAAACATGAGTGGAGATTTAGCACTGTTGTATTCCAGTACCTTATGCATTTCCAAGTCCTACTTCTCGAACTGAATTTCAGGGAGGAAATCCCGTGGATAGGAATAAAATAATCAAAATAACACAAAGCCTGTTTGTGGGGAAGGAGAGGTTGTCACCATGTTCAGCTGCTCTTGGAAGGTAATCAGTCATGTCCTTACACAGGGACTTTATGCAGCAAACCCTCTTTACAGAGATGAGCCATTTAATAGAGCTCAATGATAATTTATGCCTTGGGAGCTACAAAGAAGACAAAAGCATCTTCTGGAAACTTTGATGATATTTTTCAAGGGTCTATTCTACATCTCTCTGAAAGCTAGGTCTGGGGGATTTTACAGGGTTTGTTTGGGGTTTTGAGGGGTTTTTTATTATTTTTATTGGTCTTTAACACTGCAGGATCTTTCCCTAAAGAAGCATTGTGTGCTCATTCTACCCTTTCTCAAGCTAGGAAAGCAAATCCTCATGAGGATGGGGTTCACCTTACCCTGTGTGAGCCCTCTCTATGACAAACCTCACCTTCGTTAGTTGAGGGGATCCCTCCAGAGCCAATGAGGAGGTAAAGAGGAACAATGCTCTTAAAAAAAAAGACCATGCTCTTAAACCATTACCTACCCGATGGTTTGCTCCAAGACAAGCCATGGGAAAAAGATGCTTAGGAGGAGAATTATACCCTAGAAAACCATCCTTTCTGGGATGTCTTGAATAAACAGGGCAGATAGAGTGTGGAAGGGGGAAAGGAGGAGCAAACAGGGTTCAGCTCTCATCACTGCAGTCGCCCACATTGCAGCAACACACCCCAGCATTTCTTTGTAAAGACACTGGCACTGCTGAGATGCAATCTGTCCAACCCATTTTACACTCCTGCTTTAGCATGAAACCAGCCCCACTCCAGACAGTGGAGGGGACTCAATCTGACAAGTCCCAGTGCAGACATCTGCTTTATAAATGTTTCAGTTTTGGTGAAATGAAGCTCACTGGGGATTTTCCCATGGTCACACAAGCTGTGCCAGTGGAGATCTGTATATCCAGAGGTAATGAGAGAGAGCTGGACTATGGATGGCCTTTCTTCACTGCAGTCTCTTGCTCTCAGTGTATGGATATGACATTGAGGGCATTATAATCCTACCATGACTGACGGCGTGAAGGGGGAGAAGAAGAAACACCAGACTCTTTCCAGGGAATTCCCCATGAGATGCATGTGCAGTGGCATGGGGCGGGACGAGTTAAACAAGCTGGTGTCACTCTAAGTGCGTGTTTCTTTGGCAGGTTTAAAAAAACAGCTGAGAGATTTGCAAAGTGAAATCTGATCTAGAAGCACACACAGCGACAAAATTAACAGGGTATCGCATGATGTCATTTCGAACAACCACTTTCCTGGCTGAGAGAGAGGCAGACAATTCCCCAAGTCCAAGTCTGCACATGAAACCTCACTGAGGCATCTGCTGTTACTCCTTTGCTCTCTTATCCTTCCCTCCACCACAGCAGCTTTGCCCAGGTCCTATAAACATCCAGGCGGCAATCAATGAGGTGTGAATATTTAGCTTATAAAGTTGCTCAAGTGTAAAGGATATCCATTCAAAGAGGTTGGGAAGGCAGCAGTGGAAAGTTATTTCCAGGTTTACTGTCACTGCGTTGCTGCTCTTTTGGATGCTCCTGAACTGTATCGATGCACCCAATTAGTCAAAGAAGTCATGTATGGGCTCTGAACTGAAGGCCCACCAGACACACTGCACTGGGCATGAACCCATGTGCTTGGAAAGCAAAAATTACATTCATCACTGGATTTTTCTCTGTGCACTTGGAAGTGCTTCACATACCACCAGCAGTTTGGAAACCTCTGGCTCTACTCAGCCTGAACGAGGAGGTCAAGCTGCCCATGGCCATGTCTGCACTAGTAAATGAGATGTACCAGGGCAATCTTTGGTCCTGGTTGCCCTCCATCACAGTCGTCAGCTGGTACAACACATCCTGCATCCTCGTTTTTACTCTTTTTTCACACTCGGAGCACGGTGTCCACATGCCGCTGGAAGCGGGCTACGTCCTTCTCCGTATGCAGGCAATTGACAGGACATGTCTAGGAGATCACAAGTTGGCATGGGTCAAAGCTGCGCTGCAGACCATGCTAACTATTAAACAGCATCAAGGGGCAAGTTCCAGTTCTTGAGCCTTGGTTGTCTAGTTTACAAATATTTTCTAGAGGCTGTTGCTACCAAAACATTTTACACTTCGTTATATATATGTAGTCCTAGTGAATTCCTCAGGGCTTCTTACAGAGTCGAAAGCCAAAGAAGTCAACAAATGCCAAAGAAAGACTTTGTTCATGGTGCATTGCGCCGTGTTTTGAGTTTTCTGTTTAGGCTGTTTGCAGTGAGAAACCTCCAGTTAGAGAAAAAAGCTTGAAATATTACCATGTTTTGTAAAAGCAGAGGGGAGAGAAAGATCGTGATATGTTGCCACCAAAGAGGTGAATTTTGGGAGGTATCTCCAGTCCTGTCCCCAGTCTCAGATCAGTGCTACTAACAACGATAAAACTGGCAGTAGGAAGAAAATTAACATTGACATCCACAAGTGGAGGCTCGATCTAGAAAGAACAGGATTCATCCTGGGCAGTTTGAGCCATCAAAAGACAGCATCTAGTCTAAGCTTATTATCTAGTGCCTCTCCAAGAAGGAGAAATCACCTTCAGAAGGCAATCCAGGCCATCTTTGCTGCACACCAATCTTAGGGCAGAACAAGACACCCTCTGCAGTCCCTGGTCTCTCCTTATTGACTTTGGAGGAAGCCTAAAGAGCTGCTGTTGACTGGATGACCCATATTTAGGCAGCTGGTTTCATCTCCAGGTTCTCTCACCACTTCTATTGAATCCTCTCTCTGTTGCATCTCAGTCACGGACATAACCCAACATCTCAGCTGGAGGCTGCTCCTTGCTGGAGAACCACAGACTAGCAGGCCACAGGGGGTTGGCATGTGGATGTCAAGGCCTGCAGTGCCACGAGATCACCCCAGAGGGCAAAGTGGGATCATGCCATGGATGGTCTGAACCATCCAAAATCTGAATCTGGCATTTTCCATTGCTCCGTTTCCTGAGCGGAAGGTGGTCCAGAAGCTGGTCCATCACCCCACACAGCTCAGCCCAAGCCCCATGGGAGGAACCGGAAGGGATTCCCAGGACGGGATGGCCCGCTTTGGATGAGGGTTGCTTCTCAGAAGTCCTAAAAGACAAGGAGAGAGGGGGAAGGACTTAAATGAAAGCATGATCCTGTCTGCACCTAGGACTAAACATGTGCTGTTCTTGGCCGTAGCTGTTCTCGAGCTGTCGGCATCCTGACAAGGCGGCTCTGTAACCTCTGGGACGATGTATCCCTGAGGAGTATGTTTATGATATTCGGGCTATATGTACATTTGCTTTTTACTCGCATCAAGGAGCCTTTATGCCAGTCTGGGCTGAAGGAGGTGGGAAGGTTAGCCTGTATTGAAGCAACAAGCCCCATTTGAAGCAGTGCCCGTCTCGTCTTACCCAGGACTGCAGACAATTACACAGGCTCTTTGCAAACCATTCCTGCGACCTTTTGCTCTTGGCAGCAGAGGTCTGACTATGTTGGCAGCAGGAGCGCATTCTGTTCCCCTATCTTCAGAGACGAGCAATTCCAAGGTAAAGTCAAATCCGAGGGGAAGCCTGGTTCCTCGAGCCACAGAATGAGCCAGTGGGTTTCGGGCAGACAAAGTCCTTCTATAGGAAAAGGCTTCATTTTTCTGGCAAAAATTCCTGCAAGACTTTACCATCCCACATGCCTTTGGAAAGCCAGTGAAAGTGAGTGCACAATTAGCAGAGGACAGGGGAGAGAAGAGGCCCAGAAAGGTGTTCCCAGGAGCTATAGGACTTGATGAAGGCTGGGAGCTCTGGGAGGTTTCAGGAATGTCCTCTCCTTCAGCAACAGCTGGTTGGCCTTATCAAAATCACAGTTTATACTGTAGGAGCACCCAGGGTCCCACGGCAAGATGAGGAGGTGGAAGGCAGAGGGGAGCACATTGCGTTAGCTCACGGGCGTTTCAGGTCTGATGCAAGGAAAGCAAAGGAAGAATTTTTGTCCTCTCTATACAGATTTGGGAATTAAAGTCCAGAGAGGGATGAAGCTATTTCCCAGGTGGGTAATTATCACAAATTGAATCCCCATCACCTGAAACTTTGTTCAGTGCCATTATCAGAAATCCTGTTTCCTTCTCATCTATGGCTGTTAAAAGAGGAAAAATATGAATGCAACAAAAATCTCCTTCCAAAGGCAAAAAAATTTCTTTTTAAAGGTGTCAGGCTAGGGTTAACTTTGTTCGTCTTTTCTTTAGAGTGGGATATAACTCCACACCAGGGCTGTACTGGATTTGCTTTGGTGCGGTTCAGCAGAACCTGCTGTGACTGAAATCACAGACGGGTCCTGAAGTGACGGTTAAAAGCCACTTGCAATAACTTTTGCTGCCTGTCATTGCTCTTCCCTTCCTTAGAAACCGCTCCCTTGCTAGGAGCAAGTCCGCTCCTTTCCTTATCAGGTTTAAACACAGCACTCCCCCTCACATTGGGGGCTGCAAAGGACTTAATTGCATAGCCATCCAGACCATTTAATCACTAACAAGCTTCCTGGCCGTGCTAATAAGGGCCCTCCTAGGAAACGCACTGTTCAGGGGCAGAAACTGTTCCCAGTATACAGTATGACCAAGACCACCTTGTCTGGGTGTGTGTTTTGGGAGTGGAGTTTATGAAAGAGTCTACCAGCATGGGCAAGAGCTGTGCTATGGCATAGGCAGCACCCCAGGCATCAACACACGCAGAACATATATGCACACACTCACACACACACGCACATATATGCCCGCACATAAATTTTGGCACACTACACTTTTCATCTCATTGGCACAAGACAGCGCTGTCCAGAGAAGATGGAGAATACGTCCAGAGAAAACTTTTTGCAGAGAGTTCCCTGCTCTCTGAGCTCAAGGAAAAGCCCTGGGAGACGCCACCTTACCAGAAAAGCCTGTCTACAAAGAAGGGTGACAGCAACAAACACTAACACTAACAATTCAGTGAATCACCTGAGAAACATATCAAAAGGGAGCTCTTTGGTTTTTTTCTTGATAATTGGACTTTTCACAGTGAAAAGCAGACATGTTTTGGAAAGCATTATCCATAAAGACCCCAACTTTGCATTGAAAATATCCAATGCTGGCTGTGTGTCTGAGGTTGAGTACGAGGATTACCATCTCCTTCACCAGTCCAATATCAAAGATGTGGAAAACTTAATGGATCAGAACATAAGAGGAGATTCAAACTGGATACAAGGAAGAGGTTTTTTACAATGAAGATGGTGAAACCCTGGCCCAGGTTGCCCAGAGAGGTGGGAGATGACCCATCCCTGGAGACATTCCAGGCCAGGTTGGACAGGGCTCTGAGCAACCCAATCTCGTTGAAGATGTCCCTAGGGGGTTGGACTAGATGGCCTTTAAAGGTCCCTTCCCACCCAAATCAGTCTGTGATTCTATGATTCTAGGAGAAGCTGCACCCGCGGAAGGAAGACGGAGATGCAGGAAGATCCCACTCGGTCCAAGCGCTACAGACACGAGCCATTTGCCTTTGCTTTTTTTATCAACCAGCCAAAGGTGCAGTTACGCCAAATGGCACAACCCAAAGCAGACTCAGCCTGTAGTTACACTGGGCTGGGGCTGTTGGTTAACACATCAGTCTCACCTCCACTTAATGAGCCTCATTATCCTCTCTTGTTGCTGTAATTCAAGTATAATTCCAGGGAAGTTCAACAGAGCCTCGACTATGGGAAGCTGCTGGAGACTGAGGGTCGTTTCTGTAGTCCCTTGCTACAGAAATGCTGTAGCATTTCTTTAGCTTCAAGTCTAGACCTTTTCTATTTCTGCTGTGTTGTTTTGAACATAAAACCAGAGCGCGATAGTCACGGGAAGACTATACTGTCCCATTTTACATTTATGGTCTCCTGGCCACCAGCCAAGCAAGCACAAATGTGTCTGATCTCAAAATACCCCTCTGCCAGCTCCTACTTTATTTTTTATGGCCATAGAACATTGAGCAGATGACTTCATCGATTTGAGCACAACGGTGCCCGAATAGAGATAACAAATAACTGAGCAAAGCCTTGTAGAAAGCAGGCGAATCAATCACGCCTGGCATGATGGAAGCTGAGACAAAAGATGATGCAAACCGCTGTGGAGGAGCGCACCATGCTGAAAATAAAAGAGCCCTCTGGGGTCACATACTTCTCCTGACAAGGGCAGGACTCCTGGAGAAGCAATTCAATCATAGTTTACATGAATCTGCAACAGGAAAAAGATTTACAATTAAAAGGCAGAAGCGAGCTCCAGCGGTGTGGGGAAGTGGAAGGTGAATTTAGACACGCTCAAAGCAGCTACTCAGTGTGCCTTTTTCATAGTGATGCCGAATAATCCTCTGGAAACGGGACAGGTTATCCCTAGAAATGTGGGCTTTGAGTGTCATTATTCATTTCCTTTGAGTCCTTTTTTAAATACTCCCAGTGGAAAAGAAATGAGAATTAGGTCCTTGAAACCGAGGGTCTGGGTATTATACAGTCTGGTGTCGGACTCACGGGATGACATCTCCAGTTTATACTCTGCAGCAGTCCGGATCATCCAATGGGTTATTTATGATCTTACTCACCAAAGTTAACAGATACAAAGTCTTGATTATCTGCTGTTTTCTGTTTGCGCAGAGAGGACGAGCATTGTTTCTTCCACTAGCACGGTACATTTTATGCTCTTTTTGCAAAAATGCAAACTATTACGAAGAGCGAAGCTGTGCTGCCTCTCTGCTCCGTAACAGCTCCCTCAGGCAGCGCTTTATACACAGGATTTCGTAAAGGTAGGTTTCCTGAAGGGGTTTATGCCTCCACTGGTGAGTTCTTTCTGGTGATGAGATCCAAATACCCTGATGCATATCTGACGCGCATGAGTAGCTGAAAGTTGTCGGGACATCGATAGGAGCAGAGAAGTCTGGAAACAACAGGCTTGTGGGAAGAGGTAAAGGAGACAGGAAGGAGAGAAAGAAAGGAAAACAGATTTAATACAGAGCCTAATCTTTCTTTAACATCCAAAGTGAAAAAAAAACTGGGAAACATAAGGTTTTCAACGTGCATTTAAAAAACAACATGGGCTGCAAGTGAAAACCTGGAGAATGCCAGGGAAAAGGGAAAGGAGGAGAGAAAACAGAGTGTGAGAACTGCTCTGGCTCTTCCTGAACACTGGGGGATTCAGAAAGGGCCGAAACCACAGCAAAGAGCCAAAGATGAGGAAAGCCACAAGCACGTTTTGAGCACGGCCAGCTCCACTCGAAGCAGATTAGCAGCGCCGATAGATAATTGCAGAGTGAAATGCCTGCCATGTGCCACAAGACTCAAGCTTCCCACTGGGGCTTTTTCCAAAAAAAATGCAAACAAGATGAGCATGCACAGCTATAACACGCTGAGCAGGGAAAGAAAAAGGATTGAGTCAGACTCGGACCCCCGCTAAGCCAAGAGGACAAACAGTCCACACTGAAGTAGGTCATAAGCGTTGAACGTTGAACAACACGTGAAAAACGCGTTCGGAGGAAAGATGTCAGTATAAAACTTCAGCAAAATTTGTGCCAAGGTAGCAAAGTCTGGGGAGGAGAGAAGGTCTTTCCACCAAGTTTCGCTAGCTGCAGGATTCAGGTTTAAGTTCTTACTCTGTTTGACCTGGTGCAAGCCAAAGGTGATCAGGCATTAACAAGGACAAGGTGTTTCTTCAAGTTTAGTGTTAATCCTTTGTTTACATTTGCTGCAACTTTCCCTTTCACGGCCTCCAAGAAGTAAATGGAAGTGTTGCAGCTCCCTTAGCCTCTGAAGTTCATGAAAACGTCCTTTAAACAGGACAAGGAGGAATCTTACGTGGAAAAAAAAAGGCATTAAACTGGGAAAATACACAAGCATACTTAGATAAGGATTGCTGTGGACTTCTGTGAGATTTCATACATGCTTGGGAGCTTGTTCTGAAAACTTTCCTCAAAGAAGAGATGTCCCCTGTCCCACCACTGACTCATGTCACTCTCCAAAAGGTAATTAGGATGGAGAGGCAGGCTCTGCGGGAAGGATGGCATGCTCTGCAGTGACGCCTTGCTCAGCAATCCAGTGGCTACGCTCTCACCACCTCCAGGTGCCAAATGGCTTTTGAAAGCTGGAAGGATCTTCTGCAGAGAAACTCTTGCTGCATTGCACATCTGGGATTTGGATGAGAGTGCTCAGTCCCCAGCTGTGCCGGAACCACGGTGTGGGACCTTGAGGGTTGGTTATAAAATTAAATTCTGCACGAGCCGGGTTTCTGCACAAATACATCTTTGGGTACCTCTGGAGGGGAAGATTCAAAGCATACCTGTTGTTTCAGCCAATACCCCAACCTCAGCTATTTCTGAGTGTGCAGGATGTTCCCATCGATGACCAAATAAATGAAAAGTGCCCAGGACAGGCAAATGGCCCTCTAAAACCTACATAGGAGCCATCTCCTTGCCTCACCTGGAGAAGAGGCTTAGAGGCTGGCCCAAAGACTCAATAGAGCAGAACTCATTCATTTTGAGGTCTTTAAACCACGCACAAAGTCTTTCTGTGGATCGCTAACCCGTATCCCAATCGCTTCCTCCCTCATTTGTAAGTCAGTAGTTTGACCCAATTTTTATGGCTGATTTCAGCTGAGGCACCAACTGCAAATGTGAAGTGTATCTGAACAGAAAGTTTTGCTTTCACTTGACCTACCGAGCCTCTGTTGGTCTGTACTATACCTCAGCTTTCTGTAACACACGTATTACATACCGGCTGTTAAAATTACTATTCCTGCCCTATGACCCAAGTATTAGGTGAGACAAATGCCAAAAATATTGGGAGTAAACTACAGTTAACGTTTCAAAGGATGCAAATAATCATAAAGTCAGGTTCTTTCCATAAAGACCTGAAAAGCCTTACCAAGTTTTTATATTTGATAACTATAGACCTGAAATTGTTGATGGCTTATAGAGCTAACGACATCATTGTTGGAAGTCACAAGAACACGTTGAAAAGACACCTTCCAGGAGTGCTTCGCAGAGATCTCATCCTGCTTTGAGGTCAGAAGATGGCTCACACAATTGCTGACCGTCCCTCCTGGTCCTGTTTTCTCTGAGTCTACAAAGGATTTGCAAAACAGCCTCTGTTCTGACACCCATCATTTTTTCTTTATTCCTAAAGAAAAATTGAATTCAGCTTGAAACACTCTCCCTTGCTGGTATCACTCACAGCAAATATTATACCTCAATTAAGGAACAGAAAAATGTGTCTCTATCAAAGTTTGGAGGGGGTAGATTTTGGTTTTCTCCATTAAAATCCTTCCAGTGCATGAGCCATCCCTCTGCATATGAAACTCTTCAGCAACAAACATCTGCCAGTCCCCCAAAAGCCGTCTTTGCTCACTGTGCTTTTACTGCTACTTTCTTTTATTTTTGCTCTGTTTATATTTCCTGTAGCAATTCAAGACTTTATGAGGTGAAGGAATGACAGAACAGTGATTTTTTAATTGCATCCCTCTTTCTGCTTTCCTCTGTTTCTCTTTTTGTTTTACTTGCCTCTAGACATTGGATATTTTTTACGCCTGACGAAACTGAAAAAAGGGAAAACCAAGAAATGGAATTTCTTAGAAAAAAATATTTTAAAACCCAGTCTATTTTTAAATGAACTCTATAAAATCACCTATGAAAATAAGCTGAGATATGTAATGGAAATAACTTCTAGACTTGCCACAAAATGAGGTTACATGGAAGCTAGTGAAGGTTGTCAACAATGCATGAGGCACAACCTGACGCCATTAATAATTACTCCTCTGAGTAATTAGGCAGCTGTGCTGTCTCACAGGCAGGAGCGCCATGCTGCCTGGAGCCCAGGTACTCTTCCAAATGGGGAGGCCAGTCAGGGGCAACAACCAACTGATCAGGATGGAGCCACCAGGTGGGCTAGGATCCACCTCAAGGAGACATGGAATGGCTTTGTCCTTCCTCCTGCCAGGGTGCTTGAGCTATTTTTCCTTCCAGAGCTTTACCGTACCACAACCATCTCTGCTCATGTCTCTGCTCCTCAGCCCACCACAGAGACACATGCCCAGTGGTGTCAGATGGACACACCAGCTTCATTTCACGGTCCCTGAGACACCCCGAGATACAGCCCCCACCTCTGCAAGCCGAGGTCCTGTACCTGAGGTGGCCTCTTCTGTCTCTCCAGCAAGAAGAGGAGAAGCCATTTTCAGACAGGGCTACATTTTCCTAGTTTAGGCCAAACTTGGAAGGCTTTGAAGAAGAGGGTAAGGTCCTTTTGCTTCATGTGAAGTGTTCTGAGATCTTCAACAGGAAGGGTCGTAAGAAATCATAACATAGGCTTGTTATGACTTAATCAACACACAAATACCTTCATCTTACAGCAGGAGGATCTTCAATAAAGCCAAACCTTCTTTCCAGAAACTAATCTCAACCTTGATCCAGGAACAAAGAAACCAAGAACAAAGGGGAATCAATACTTATCTCATAGGTCACAAAGCAAGAAAAGAGTTCATTTCAATTACTTTTTATGTGCAACCGTATGAGTCAGGGCTCTGAACTGTCCTGAGAGCATCATCACCCATCTCCCTTTCTCCACCACCAACAAATGCTCTACTGCAGCCCTGGCACCTAGGGACTAAAACAGAAACAAACAGGACCATCAAACAAAGGTCAGGAGGACCACAATGGTGGAGGTCAATGAGAGAGGAGCCGGGGTAGGAGTGACCAGGAGAAGATAGCTACTGATCAAAGCCACAGAGGGACCTTCCACCATGAGGAGGATGGAGTTAGCTGGGAAGTCACGGATGGCTTGGAAACAGGCAGTTCTGTCCTGGCTCCTGATAGCAATGTGCGCAGGAAGACAACAGGGGCATTATTCCGACCAGGGGAAAAATAACAAGAGAGAGAGAAAAATAAAAATAAATGTGTTTGATTTCCATGACACTCTTAAAATGACAAACACCGGTCATTTCTTATTCTAAGTGCAGGGTGGTGTTGTCTGTGGTGCAATACCTCCATGCCACAGTGTGCTAACTCTTGTTTTATTAGGAGCCACTACATACCGACAGGCTCCTTAGGATATTATAGACAGAGGTTTTTAAAAAGATACCCTGTGTGAAAAGCAAGTTTGCTTGGCTAAGCACCGAAAAGTCAGGAAATGCTGTGGCCATGGTTATTATAGCTGTTTCTAAAGCAGCAGGGCCACAGGCCTCAGTCAGCGTGTCCTTTATTTGTCCAGGATAGGTCTTGCAGGGCCTGGAGCTGAAGATGGCATTAGCTCAAAGCTGTAAGTCCATAATGTTCTGGAAAAGGGAAATTTGTTTCATGCCCACTCCACTGCAGCTGCAGCTTACACACATGCTGCACAACCCTGTGTCCCAGCTTCCAGTCCCTAACCACCCCCCTCCCAGGGGCTGATAAGCCATATCTGCTGTCCACCAGCCACTTTGGTGCCATGTAAGGAAGGACCACCAGTCTAGGAAAGAGGTGATGGCTGCAGCACTGGGCGTTGTGGTGCTCAGCCCAGCCTGCAAGCAAGCGCATTTCCAAGGCATGGTCCAGAAGCCCAACTCCACTTGCACCCCTGCCATGCCCACAGCCTTTAAGGTGTTCAGGCACAGGGTGTTGCCATTTAGTGCCAAAATTGGTGCAAGGTTTGTTCTGCGATGCCCTGCTATGGTTGCAAGCATCCAGCCTCAAACAGTCAGAACTTCCTGCTGAAGCAAGGTCATCTCCTGCGTCGCGCACCTTGAGGACGTCAGGATAAAGGTACATGATGCTGCCAGCCTAGCTGTTCCAGGGAGAGGAGAAAGTTTGTGTGGAAAGAGTTCAAGTAGATATTCTGCGTGCTACGGGCACGCTAATGACACAACTATCCCATTATACCCCGTTAACAAAGGTACAAAGTCAGATAAATCGAGGGCCTTTATCTTTATCACGCTAAACGACTACCCAGCAAGTGTAGCTCTTGCAGAGGGACAGTTTTTCTGAGCTGTGATGCTTTTTGCCGCATGGGGTCAAAATTATTCCAAGTCCCTTCAAGCACCTTCCCAAGGCACCAGTCTACAGCCCTAGTCATGCTCACTGCCTACAAGAGTCAGGACTGAACCACAAGCAAAAGCAGGAGGTGAACCACCTTCTCCATTGCCCATGCAGGGGACCTGCACAGAGTACGAGCCCTGCCTTGACAACTTCAGTTGGAAGATGTGAAGCCACAAATCTGGGCCTTGATGCATTAAAATCATGCGCTGCTGAATATCATGCACCAGTTCCACTTTTGATTTTCGTCGCCATAATGACACTTGATCAAACTTCCCAACCGCATCAGACCAGGGAGAGACTGACAGGCGTATGATAACCAAAGCCTCCATCAAGGCAGGACTCCTGAGTGGGAGAAACTTGGCGAAGAGGAATGCAAAATCCAGTGTCAGACTCCGAGCCAGCTCCAGGATATTAAAATAGAAATAGTAACGCGTCTAAATTTAACCTCCCGTCTCCAAATGTTGAATTTATGGGGCCTGATGGAACAATATAGGCTGTAACAGTGCACCTCAGAGGGATATGTTTTTGGCTGCCTTCTAAGGAAAAGAACCTTATTTCATCACTGGCCATGTGTATTTCTGTCTGTGCTACCCACTGGCCAGTTCCAGCTGTGTTCAAGAACAGGGCTGAAGCTCTCAAAGATACTGGGTTCCTGCAACACTTCTGAAAACAAGGGGTCAGGTCAAGGAGAAAGAAAATTGCAGCCCCCTAGGAGGGAAGTCTGCAGTAGAGCTCAACCCTGAAGAAACGTCAGGGAACAGGGGTTTCGAACATGCACTTCAAGTCCACAACAAACCTGACAGTTTGGGTTTTGCTGTTGATGGAGCTATGGTTGCTCCCTTGCTACGCTGGTTTAATCCTTCCTCTGGCTGCCCAGAGCTTGCAAATTCAACCGTTGGACGCAGCATCCTCAGGTCTGGGGTAAAACAGGTTTATGCATGCAACTTGATATAAAGCACCCACTTTGAAAAAGCCATATAGAGGCAAAAGTAAACAGCAAAGGGAGGACTGGTGAGGTCCCACCTCGAATCCTGTGTTCAGTTTTTGGGCCCCTCACTCCAAGAAAGACATTGAGGGGCTGGAGTGTGTCCAGAGAAGGGCAAGGGAGCTGGTGAGGGGTCTGGAGCACAAGTCCTGTGAGGAGCGGCTGAGGGACCTGGGGTTGTTCAGCCTGGAGAGAAGGAGGCTGAGGGGAGACCTTCTCGCTCTCTACAGCTCCCTGAGAGGAGGTTGCAGCCAGGGGGGGTCGGTCTCTTCTCCCAAATAACAGGCGATGGGACAAGAGGAAACGGCCTCAAGTTGCACCAGGGGAGGTTTAGATTGGATATGAGGAGAAATTTCTTCACGGAAAGGGTTGTCAAGCACTGGAAGAGGCTGCCCAGGGCAGTGGTGGAGTCGCCATCCCTGGGGTATTTAAAAGATGGGTAGACGTGGTGCTGAAGGACATGGGTTAGTGGTGGGCTTGGCAGTGTTGGGTTAACGGTTGGACTCAATGATCTTAAAGGTCTTTTCCAACCTGGGTGATTCTACGATTCTGTGATTCTATGAAATTGCTAAGTAGATATCGTAATTAGATAAGAGTGTCATTGCTGCACAAAAATAATGTGGAGAGGGAAGTCTGATGTATAGAAGATAGAAAGGCGCTCCAGAGATTAGAGTATTTAGGACAAAGCACGTGAGGGACTATAAGAAGTTTTAGAGCAGAGCAGCAGGCTTATCAGAGAAAAGTGTGTAAGAAAGCATAAAACACTTTAATTAAAATGTCAGCGTTGGGCAGGTTGGTCACAGCAAAGCCAGCTCATGAAGGATGGCTTTCCCCAGCGTTGGCCTCACTCTCCTGAAATCTGATTGCTTCTTGCAGGTCTTCATAGGAGAGGAAAGTTGCTGGGGGGAGAGATGGGGGTGACCTTTTGTCAGTCATCCTGGGCAGAGCAGAGGTTTGTGTACAGTGGGTGTTTCAAGAAACCAACCAAACCCTCACAGGATGCTCCGGCTCAGCCCGGCTCCCCTGGGTAATCCCAGAGAGGTATAAAAACACTGACATGTGCAACCGATGAAAACAAAAGCTGAAATCTCCTACCAGGGCGAAGCCGTCTTAGAGTGCCTGTAGCAACTCAACCATCATCTGTCATCAAAGTAGTCTGTCCCAAAATATACCCAAATCACTATGAAGTGGGGGGAAGCTGAAATCTTGTTGGGTTTTTTTCCTGACATGGAAGTCAACATCAGTCACGGAGACAAGGCTGCAGTAAACAACCCCTCGCCCAGTGCAGTTATTTACAAGCCAGGCTCTCCAAATAGCAGTCAGGTATTCAGGCAGGAGGTCTGTCAAAACTGTCTCGGCATTTTTAAGATTTCTGGGGGCATGCAGCATCCTTGGACTCTGGTTTCTCTACACGCAGAGCATCACAAGACCTTGGCTCCTGGAGGGGGTCGGAGAGGTGGCAGGGGTGCTGCTTGGGAAGGAATAACAAGGACACGTGTGCCTTTGGTGCTCAGCAGAGGATCATATTTAGCACTGAGCACAGCCCTGGTCTCGCTGTTGGGGCTGTCTTCAACAGCATCCACAGGCTGCTTTTCTGGCTCCTGTTACAAACACATTCAGGCCATGCCACAGCACTTCACAGGCAGGAAAATTGATCTCCCCTTCCCAGTACTGCTGGCTTAACCCTTGAAGTGTCTTGGGAGTGCTGGAGTAGGAAAAAGCACACATGTCTTAGCCAGAAGGGCCCAATATTGAACATGGTGAGGTGGACGGGAAACTTTGCCTGAGCTTCAGTAGAGCATGGTTGAGTAGAGGGGACCTCCCCGCCAGCTAGGACACTGACAGTGAGTGGGAAAACCATTTTGGTGATTTTGGCAATGAGGAAGGCAAGGCAAACTGTCGCAGTTGTTACCAGACAGGAGAACTGCAGATGGAGGATGGTCAGAGCAAGTCCGTAGAAAGTGGTCTTCAAAGCTGGAAAGAGAAGTCCTGGTGGGAAAACGCTGCAGCTTGCAATGTTTTTATCGTGTACATTTGCATTTCTGCAAACAGGAGCTGGACTTTGCCACCCTGACGGCTCATGGTGGCCCTACAGTCTGTGACCATCATACACTAAGCAGCCCTGGTCTCATGGTCTCCCACACCAGGGCACTCCTGGCACCTTACCACATTGACCAAGTACACCCAGGGGCAGGGACTGCAGGGCAGGGCAGAGCACAGGGCTAAAAAATACCAGCCAGTGAGCGGTTTAAAGAGGCAGATATTTAGAAACAGTCTTCCCAAAATCCTTCGTCACCCCAGGTATCTGTGTAAGCCAAGGAATGGTCTGTCATGTGCACAGCCAAGGCAGGGTGGAACACATGAGCTTCTCAAAAGGGATTTGCTGGGGAAAGAGCAAGCACCGGTGTCCATCCCCAGGAAGGTGTCTTGACATCATGACACAGAGTCAACCAGTTATTACACAGCATAAACAGGGAGACAGGATGGGAGCTAGATTCACATAAGTAATTAGTCAGCCATTCATCTCCAAGCACTGTGTCTAGAAGTTTGGCATTGACAGCCGAGCAAGATGGGAACTCTTTAGAGCTGCTGATGTCCCCAAAGAGAAACTGCTGTGGAGTAAACTGCTTTCTGGAAGCACCCATTTCTGCCCGGAGGCTGTAAGGGAGTAAGGAGCTCTGGCTCCCCTTTAGCTGGCGTAAAGCTGTCAGTGTCTAAATGGACCTGTGAATTTTGCTGAATACTGCTCTCAAGCCAACAGGATGCAAAGGACCTATAGACCTAGGGTCTGGCTTCATCCTACCACATGAAGATCTAAGTCTGGGGTCTTTTTCCTCTCCCTGTGGACACAGCAGAGAGAGAAAGGCATCTCCAGGTGGTAATTCAAGGTGTCCAGGTAGTAATTTAAGGTCCTCATCTCTCTTGGTCTCTCCATTGACTAGAGGGACTGACAGTGGTGGAAATAATTCAGCAGGTGCTGTCATTTCAGCCTGTATTATCTGAGAGAGGAGAGATACTTGCACAGGAAAATATATGTTCTTCATTAAACTTCTTGTATCCTTTTATCCCTCAACTCTCTGACATGGTAACTCGGACTTGTTGGAGCGGGTCCAGAGAAGGACACAAAAATGATCCGAAGGCTGGAGCCCCTCTGCTGGGAGGCCAGGCTGAGAGAGTTGGGGCTGTTGAGCCTGGAGAAGAGAAGGCTCCAGGGAGACCTTATTGCCACCTTTCAGTACTTAAAGGGGGCTTATAAAAAAGATGGGGACAGACTTTTTAGCAGGATCTGTTGCAACAGGACAAGAGGTAATGGTTTTAAACTAAAAGAAGGAAGATTTAGACTAGATAGAAGGAAGACATTTTGTATGCTGAGGTGGTGAAACCTTGGCCCAGTTTGCCCACAGAGGTGGTGGCTGCCCCATCCCTGGAGGTGTTCACGGCCAGGTTGGACGGGACTTTGAGGAACGTGATCTAGTTGAAGATGGCCCTGCTTCTTGCAGGGGAGCTGGACTAGATGATTTTTAAAGGTCCCTTCCCACCCAAACTATTCTATGGTTCTATGATCTCTATGACTCCCACAATGCCCTGAGGTTTTCTCTGAGTTATGTGCCCTCTGACTAAGAGAGAAGCTCACCGTGGTCTTGTGTCAGTTGCTTTTGCTCTGAAATCATAACTAGAAGCTGCAGTCACGTTGCATTCTCTTTGCTCACCTATAAATCAAGTGAGGAACACTTAGCGCTGAGCACCGGCTTGGTTGAATCATTTGTGAGTCACTACAGACCACTTTGACCTATTGAGGCTTTGCAACAAGGGACAGCCTTCCTTGTCCTGTTGGGTTCTGGATACCTGCCAAGACCCCAGCTGAGCACACTGAGGAGTTCAAACATTGCAGAGAAGGTTAAAAGACGATCGTGTCCTAGTTGAGAAAGATATACAATGACAGAAGGTATCTGATATTTCAGAGACTTTCATCTGCGAGGCAACAACAGAACAAACTCCTAATGGTAGCGAAAACCAGAAAGGTCTAAAATAGTAGTCACGCACAGAATTATTCTTTGAATTGCACGTATAATTCGATCAATGGAACAACTTCACTAAGGAAATACAGATTCTCTATCGGAGAAGATTTATCCTCAAGATGAAAGAGGATGTAATAATCTCCCTCGCTCTCATTCAGTTACCACCACATGGCATGACATATGGTCCTTGTCATATGATGGGAGATTAGTTATGGGCGGGTTCAGTTGCTATCCAAAACATGGCCTTGCTTACATTCTCTAAATCAGGACCAGATGCTTTTTTTCTGGAGATACGGTATGGCTTAGCTCCAAGTTATGGAGCTGGATATCATAGAAATACAGAATAACCCAGGTTGGAAGGGACCTCAAGAGGTGTCTAGTCCAACCTCCTCCTCAAAGCAGGGTCAGCTCTGAGGTCAGACCGGGTTATTCACAGCTTTGTACAATTGAGTCTTGAAAACCTCAGGATGGAGACCATACAACTTCTCCAGGCAACCTGTTCTACTGCTTGACTGATATATAGAAGACTGTAGGGTGAAATTCAAAGGTTCTTTTCCTTCCACCTCCTTGAATCCCAGCCTTGCTGAAACAAGTCTTCTAAGTTTGGTAGACACCTAGCAGCATCAGCTTCCTATGCAGGATGGCAGGCTGTGGCTCTTCACGAATCCTACCATACTTGCCAGTAGGTTGTTGATCTGCTGTCTCTGTGGTGCCTTCTTGATCTCAAAACTAAACCCACATATGCCTTTAGTGACTGCTCAAAGATCCCAACAGATCCCACTGTAGTCACATATATTTAGAGATCTACACCCTATTGGGAGAGGTAATTTCTTTGTTAGACTTGATGATATAAAAAACCTTCCAAGCACACAATCAATCCCTTTATCAGGTCTGAAAAGGAAGGCAGAGTCTAAATGAAAAACAGGTGATAAACAATAGCTCCATGTTTGACCTAATTATTTTAATCACTTGGAAAACAAGAGGTGAAAGGATACCAAGCAGCGTGGAGTGGAAATGAGCGTTAACAGGCAGGCAATTGGCAGTTCATTCACCCTGGGGTATTTCTGTTCCATCATATTCAGGGCTTATTGCAAACCATGTCCTTCACAACCTTACCCTTAGTCACCCATCGCTCCAAAATCTTATTTATTTGCTGTTTCTTCTGCAATGAGTGGCCAAGAAGACTCAATCCTTTGGGTCAGAGCTTTTTTTGAAACCATTTGTGGCTCTGGACAACATTATTACTATCTACATGTGTCTCTTCTCCCTGAATATGGGACATAGTTTAGAGTAAAGCATTTTAAATGTTATTGCTCCTATAAAAATACTCTACTGACTGCGCTGGGATGGACTACCACTGGTCTTCAATGAAATGTAATGCACTGCCACAGTGCAGTTGGAGGACACGCTTTATACAACATTCATCAAGGGAGAAGTGAGACCCTGGACAAGATGATGGAAGTCAAGTTGTCAGACATGGACAACAGGCTTCAGAGAGATACAAGTTTTGCAAGTGAGAAAATACCATTTATTGTTGTCTCTGGCTGCAGAGATGAGGTGTGACTCATTTCTCTTTACTCCTGACATCTCATCTGGAAAAGTCTTCAAGCTGAGATGGTCATCCCAAGCCCCCGCACAGCTGAGAAACAAGCAGAGGTGTAATTCAGCTGGCTGCTCTTGGACATCCACTTCAGGGTGAGATGGGTTGTAGCCTAAGCTCCACTGGTGACGTCAACTGGACTCATTGACAAGGAGACCCCAGGGTAACTGGTTCAGAGGCTGGTGTGTATCATGTAGACACCTCTGTTTAGTCAGTTTAATCCAGCTCGAAATCAACTAGAGATCAAAAAAGCCCTTGAGGCAGGAATTCATCACTCTCCAATCCTTAATCTTAAGGATATACTCCAGTGAACGTGAGGGTTCAAACTCTCTTTTTTTTCGCATGAAACTTCTCAAAATCACACCAATGCTCATCTCGCACTTTGCAGACCAGCAGGACATCTGGGAGTTACTACAGCCAGGCTTGTGCCCCAGAGACCTGCCAGCATTGCCTTGTTTGGCAAGATGTGGAAGGACTAGTACACCTCAAAGAGCTCCTCTTAGGAATCCAACAACACTGGCAGAAAAGAGCTTTTGGTGTCTACCTATGTCTTCTCAGGAAGATGACGTAGCATTGCTACCAGCTGCTTTTTTACCCTTATTCATGGCCCTTTGTCTCCACTGGGGCAGGGGCTCTGCAGAAATCCAGTTCATCGTACAAAACTACGATGCACACCCCCAGTGCACCTCATCTGCCTCTCGTGCCAATGTTTAGAGGCGCCTGCTTACTTTCAAGAAGCACAGATCTATTGTAGTTTCTTTTAGAAGGTGGCCACTACAGGAAAAGACCAAATACAGAAAGAGCTAAACATTTTCCTTTTCCAGGAGGACGCTACTGATATCAACCAAAATTATTTTTTCCTGTTAATGTTGAAGCCACGGTAGGAAAATTTACCAGTATGCAAAGCTCAATAAGGAAGATTTCGCCATACATAGTAATACTAGTGTCATAGCAATCTGAAGCACCAGTCATGGACCACAGCTCCATCTCTTTAAATATTATCCTTGTCCCAGTTTGAGAGAAGATGACAGCCAAATGATGGCTGGCTAAGCCTAGCCAGCAAATTGTGAACCCTTTGTGGACCTTGCAGGCGGAGGAGATATTTAAGAGCTTCAAAGGTGAACAATAAATCAGATCTACAAATGTTGTCGGGGCGGGGATGAATACAAGGAAGACTAATGCAATAATAAATAATAATATAAGCATTTCTGCTTGCCTCAAAAACAAAGAAAATGAAAGGATGGCACAAAGAGGTCCAAACTCTTGGGCAGTCTTCTCTGAATCCAGTGTCCCAAGGATAATTCTCTGTCAGCTAGACTTGCCCTCCTCTGTTGACTAATCTCAGCTGCACTCTGATTAAAATGCATGAAGATTCCTTTAACTGGCATCAGACCCTCATTAAGATCCCGGAGGCTGAGGCTGAAGGATGGCACCTACTCACTTGTTCCCTGCTGCTAGCATGATAGATTTTAAATGACAAACCGTTATTCATTTTAAGCAAGAAAAGGGAAAACATGCCACATACACATTTTGAAAGAACTGGGAGCTTATTACGTTAATGAGAGACAATGCATTTAGTTTTGCCACCAAGAACCCGTGATGAAATGCGGAGGTAGAAAACGCAAAAGCCACTTCTATTTTGAATTGACAGATTGCAGCCTCATTCATCTGGGACTGATCTTCTTTACTGGCAAAGCCACCATATCCTGCCTGGGAAGGGTAAATTATCGTCATCTCTGCTATAAAGGTGTTTCTCAAGCGTAAGGAAGGTTGCAGTAGTTGTCTAGCTAAATAAAAGAGAGGACTGGTGAGAAACTATGCTTGGAAGTCTGTATGTCCAGCTGTCTCCTTTGCAGCACTTTACAACAGCCTAACCAGAAAGCTCGGTAGTGTCAGGATTAAGGCTGCTGGCTGACAGAGAAATCAAGAGGAAAAAGGGAGAAAGACAGAAAGAAAAGGCTTGAAAATCAGCCTAAATACAACTGAGTCTGATTCAAGGTAGCGCTGCCTAGCCTTGCTCTCAACTGGTTAACCAACACGAAGTCATAGAAGCCATCCACTTGGCTTCCTGGGTAGGCAGGAGGTCCAGGTAAATGCTCCTTTTCTCCGTAGTCTTCACCCAGCCCCACTTGCTCCTCCGAAAGCCACAAGCTGCTACAAGGAAGGAGCTGCAGGGAAGAAAATTCAAAATGAAGAGCAAGAGAAAGGACTGATGACCGAAAGCTTAGAGCATGGCTTTCTCATCAAGGACGTACGTGGCGTTAGACCCGTCTTGCATGACCGTGGTCATAAATATCCCTTTTCATCCTGGCCTGGAAAGCCATGGTAGACCCAGTCCATCTCCGAGAGGCCAGGGTGGGCAGCAAACATTGGTATGAAGCACAAAGGTTTGCCAAGGGGTGTGGGATTTGTGGGGAGCGGGCAGTGGAAAAGAAGACGAGATAGCCTTGCGCAAGAGGAAGAAGAATGTCATTAAGAAATAAAAGGCCGCCAATGGAAGTAGAGGGGAATGTTTAAAAAAAAAAAAATGGAGGGGAAAAATAATCAAAAGGCCTAAACATCCCCGGTTTGGTTGAGAAACTCAGCATAAAGACAGCCTTTTTGGGAAAGAAAGACAAAGCGCTACCTTTTCTGGAATTCAAGGATACAGACGTCTCTTTTTGGGAATTGTTTACACCTGGACACCAGGGAGTGGACTGAACAGCCAAAAGAGACTGAGGTAACTTTGAAAAAATCCGTGTTGGGACTGTGGGTTTTGTTTTATATTATTTGTTTATTTAAATACTTTTTTTTTTAAATGAAGCAGCTAGTGTTTGAAGAGATTGAGCTTGGTGGGATCAAGGTACATTTTTAGGTTAGTGGTAGCGCTATTTATCATTTTTAAGACAAATTTGATTAGCCTGATGGGAATTCATGTCTTCAGGGAAAGCTGCCCAGTTGTCATATTAATCATTGCTTTTAGTGTTTTCATTAGGGTTTTGGTTTTTGGTTTAGTATGGGATATTCATTTTTTTTCCCCTTTTAATTTAGCTCTCAGTTGCCCCAGGGCTTTGGCCTGGTAACCTTTGCAGAGTGTTTTTCCTTCAGTCCCTTTCCAACCTATGAATTTTATGAAGGCTGTTAATTCGCAGTACTGCCGTTGCTAAAGATCTGTCACTCCTTCCACTGATGGGGAACCGGCATTCAAGGGATTCTTTCTTGCAAGAAGAAGAAATAAAGAAAAAAATCACAGAGTAAAAATGAACATTTACAGTTTCAGGTATGGAGCATCCTATGTTGATGTTCTTCCAAAGGCTTTACGGGGCACTGTTGCTATCTTCTTCTATTACGGTAGCATCTCAATAGCTATGTCACATCTCAAAACTGCCCTGTGAAGGGTGAAGAAATCCTGATCATTTCTTACTCCTACCAGTTTGCTCAGGTTCCCCTGAGGCTCGTGGAAGTAGAAGTCTCGGTGAAGTTCATAGAGTACGAGAAGGGGTGAAGACAGTCCAGTCTGAGCTCATGGAAGTTATAGGTTCCCACCCAGTGACTCCTTCAGTCAACACCAAATCCTACCGGTGAAAGCAGTCAATCTGTGGGATGGCACACAGTGGGACATCATGTGTAATCCATCCCAGGGAGACTGCTGGTGGGTTCAGACCTGTGTTTCCTAGCTGCACTGTAGGGTCTATCGGGAACCGTTGGTCATGCTGCAGCCTTGCTGTGTCCTGCTGTTGTTCACAGGTCAGAGGAGAGAATCACTCTGGTTCAGTTCATAAAACATGATCATCTTCAGGTGACCTAATCCACTAACTTCAGTGAGGCACGGTCACCCAAGCAAACTGAGGCAGCTGTAGAAAAGGACCCTGTATCAGGCGATTCATCTCAGATACCCAAACACCATCTTAGGAGGAGAGGAATCAATGGAGGACCTTGTCTCTTTCCCATGATGTTTAAAGGTGCCCAGAACATTCCTTTGGAAAAAAAAAAACCAAAACTATGTTTTAGACAATGAAAAGAAGATGAAATCCTAACTCGAATTATGGGACATTCCTACAGTGGGTCACCCTCCCCAAGAAAAACATTAGATCTGAGCATTAAGGAAGTTTTAGACAACAGCTTTACAGCTGGAGCAGCAGTTTTATTGACATCACAATAGATTGCAGAAATGGCGGAAAAGATCAGTGAGAAAATGTTGAAACAGATTGCTTCTATCTTCCCATTTTGTTTCGATGTTTAAATACTTCCTTTTGATAAAGAAAACGCATCTGTGCCCTTTATCATTGCGATTCACTCAGCTTTCGATTGTATTTTCCAAGCTGGTGCTTTCAAAATCGCACTATGTTTCTTACATTTCACTTTATCACAAATTATATTGTTGTGGCATTTTCAAAACAAAAGCAGTCTGTATTGCCAAAGTGAAGCAATTCAACATTATCACAACAGACTAGGTCAGCAGTATCAAAATTAAATACTTAGATAGTCTTGGAGATCAACACTTTGTAATTTCTTTCCTGTAAGAAATGTTCCTCCCTGGAATACAAACCAGTGGTAAAAATGTTTAAATACCCAATAAATACAAAATTCTCTTTCTCACTTAGGGCTAGTAAGTAACTAATGGCAATTTGGGGGAATATAGGGCAATTCACAATAGTGTGGACGAGGGGAAAAAAAGGAAGTAAGAAATCTGCCATAATGGCCTCAGTCCTCATTAATATCTGAACTACATGAAATAGTTAAGAACTGCTGCAGCCAACAAGAGTCGAGCCCCATCCCACTTGCAAGTTTTTAAGGACCCCAGGAAGACCTGTAATCATCCGCCCCCACTAAAATACCAGTTTGGAGCGCTGAGTGTGGGACGTAGCTGGCTTCAGGTCTCTGCAGGGATAGGAAAGGAGCCCCTGTGCCAGGGAGATTCCTCTCCCCTTCCCTTGCCCTACCTACAGCAGGATCAGCCCCATGGAAATGGCAGACCCAGATCCAACACCGGGCAAAGGGCTGGAAGAAGAGCCAGCTCTCCAGCTCTGCCCATCATGACCTCTTCCCGCCATGTCCCCAACCCCGGAGAACGAAATTGAAGAGTTTCAGAGAAAAATGCGGTCCTGAACTGGGAATGCATAAACCTCAGTGCCGGACAGGGACCGGGGCAAGGGAGGAGGAGAGCAGAGGACACCAAAGGCTCAGCCCACTCCAGTACATCCCAATGGTCTATGCAGAGAGGTACACACCTGGGAGTGAATCAGACCTTAGGATAAGGGGAATCACCCTTTTTGGAGGAGCTGGATCCTCTGTAATGACGGCAGAAGGCGCCTGCATTGAGAAGGTTTCTGACTTGGTCATCTCCACCAAGTGACTACCAGTGATAAGAAAAGCAGGGGGTGAACATCCAGCTGCAGCAGGAGAGACCGACAGTGCCACGGTGTGAGCTGGTCCATTCCTCCATGCTTCACCCCCAGTCCCTGAAATGAGAACAGGAAAACAGTCAGTAAAAGTTAACTAGTGGACATATTTAAAAGAAATTAGAGGAAATGGACCCACATCCTGTGGAATTCACCCCTGCCAAAGTCTGCAAAGTCGAGTCCTGTGGCCAGATTTAGAAAGGGAGCGGAGAATTTAATGGCCAATAACATAGCTAAGCAAAAACGCCAGTGCACGCCCCACAGTCCACAATAGTGAGGCTTATGTTTCTGCTTGAATAGCTGAAAGCGCCTCTGTGACACAGGGCAGGAATGCACGAGGCATCCCCCCTTAATGTCTCCGTTACATTTTCAGACATGCAAATATTATTAGCACTACAATTATAGCAACAAGGGCACCCAGGAGACCCAGGGCTGGGCAACCCATCCAAGGCTTTAGAGAGGTAAAATCTGTCACCCCTGAACTAAAGCTGCCTACAGTTAAGGTCTAAATAATCTAAATTTTACCCTCAGTTCAGCCCACTTTGCAAGAGGTCACGGAGAAGCAAATTAGGAGAAGTTTCTACCTGCGTGTGCTGAAATGGTGCCTTCATGCAACGAAGAGTGTGAACATAAAGCTCCTGGTTACAGCGCTTGTCTGAGAAGAGTTTTTGGGTGCTGGTCCCAATTTCCAAATTGTTTCTGAGAGCCACCTATGTGATAATAACCACTCCGCAACTCCGCTCCCTTTATGGTCCAAGTGCTGGGCTGCCTGATGTTTCTGGTATGAGCAAACGTTCAAATTCAGCTCACAGCAGAGGATTGATCCTGAGAAACGTTGGTGGTTTCAGTCCAGTAGTGACAGGAATCGTAGGAGGCAGCAAAACCTTAAGCTGAGAAAGACAGTCTGTCCCAGCAAGCCTGAGCCTGCGACCTCAGAGACCTAGCTCCTCTTCCCAGTGCCTCTCCCAGCCTGTGGACCTGCCACGTCACCATCTCATCCCTCCATTTCCTCACTCAAGCTTAAAAAGCCTGTGCAACATATTTGCAGGTATGAGTTATCTGTCAATGAGATGCTCAAGCCATTTTTCACGACTTGCATGAAGTCTGAAAGCAGTCCTCCCTTCTCAGGAGGTTCTTCTGTCTACAGACAGAATATTGGCACCTTCAAGTGCAGCAGCAGCATCTGCCACCCACAGCAAAATCCCTATTAACCGGCATAACAAGGTGGTGCCCATAAGGGACATTGCTGAAAAAAATTCAAGAGAACCTGAATTTCTAAGCCTATGGGCACGAAAGCATCGTACAGCCAGTCCTTTCTGGGGTAGCTTCAAAGACTCTAGTAACGTTGGAACAAAATTGGTGATTTGAAAAGACATTTTTTCTCTGACCCCTTGGTTTGAAATCCCGGCATGGATTTAGAGGCGTAACAGCAAGAAAAAAGCAAGAAAGAAGTTTTCAGTAAATACTCCCATATAATACCAGGCAGTAGATTTCACACCCCACCGTTAGCTGTATGGTTTTCCCTTCCATTTCTTCTCCCAGCAGCTGCTCACAGGCCTGAGACGTGCTTCATCAGCTGCAAGCATCTATTATCACCGTGCCGCAAGCTAAATCAAATTACGTTCTCCAGTTTTTGTTGTGAGAACAGCAAAATTTGTCCCGCTTTCACCTATTCTGCAAGTACCACGTCCTGGTTTCAGAAGACGCAGGCGCTGAAGCTCAGAGCAGGGCCATGAGAATGGCCAGTGGTGTGGAACAGATCCCAGATGGGGAACAATCACACAGGCTGGCACTCTTCAGCCCGTGAAAGTGATGATTTACAGGAGACATGAAGATGTCTACAAAATTACAGGGACGCAGAAAGAGAGTCTGCTCTTTGTCTCTTCCAGAACAAGCTGTCTACCCTGGTACTTCGTTATTTTTAGGACAGGAAAACCCCTTTTGGATGGAGTTCTCAGTGGTAGACCTGAAGTCCCTTGTTGCAAGCAAGGCTGTGACTTCCTACTGTCATGAATGGTGCAATGAATTTTTTCAGATTGCTCAAAGTGTGAACTAGAAAGAAACTGGATCTCCACCTACACACTGGGATTCTGAAAACATCCAGAAATAACCAGAAATAAAACCAAAGGGGGAGCTCAGTAAAAGTGCTGGGCCATATTGTCATGTGCCGTAATTTTTAGCTCCAGCAGAGTTACTGGAGCCCCATCAGTCAGCACCAGCTGGGAATTTGACCCAACACAGAACCCAGATTTTATCCCTCTTGCCCGAAGACCAGTGTAGGAGCAGGAGATAAAAGCTGGATCGCTTGGGCTATTTCAGACACATTTCCAACCAAATCTTAGTGACCCTACTTTCAGGATCCAGCCCACATTGGAGCAGGGAGAGAGATTATCTAACCATGGAAATTTTTCCTATTTCCAGAGTATAATATCCTATAAAATGATGACATTCAGAATGAGCTCTGGTTGTTTAAAGTCTGTTCTGTCGATGCTGGACCGGAGGCTTCCCACAAGATCCAGGTACTACTCATACCTTGCTAAAGGTTTACGTGCAGCTTAAATTATCCAAGTGTTTCAGACAAGCAGACGCATTTCCTGTATCACTTGAGAGCTAACTGGCATGTGCTGGCGTGTTCCATGTCAGATATCTGGGCTACTTTTATTAGTTGCACGCTCATGAAAGTGAGATCAGAAATTGAAATGTCATCTGCTACTTGATACCAACTTTCTTAACATACATTTTCCTCTTAATATATTTCATATGGCTATGAAAAATTGCAAGAAAGCATCCACAGTGTTGTTTAATAAACTGAACAGGCTTTGCTATTTTCATTTTTCCTAAGGGCCAAGGGAGTCCTTTCAGCAATTTCTCCAGTGTTTTTTCCATGGTTTCCTTCCAAATTGCTGACACTTTGCTGGTATCAAGATGTCCACATGTCTTTTTTCCTACCATGGATGTGCCTGGTGAGACTCCTTGATCCACAGTGTTGATGTGTATATGAACTCCAAAATTCCCCTGAATTTTATGGCTTACATGGTATTGTGGTGTAGTATCTAATAAATCACACATCACCTCATCTGGTATTTCTGCTTTCTAGAGTGCTTCGCGACTCAGGGGGCCAAGAATGATGGCTCAGCAGGATTTGAAGAGATGCTGACGGGACCACTCAGAGCCTGAGCCCCACAGAGGTGGCTCCCAAATTGTCCAAACAAGCTCATGGAGAGCAAGGTGCCCGGGGAATCTCCTGTGCTGACAGAGACGAGATACAGCAGGAATGTGCATCTGGACTGTCCTTCCCACAGCACAGACAGAGGTTGAGAACACACAGTTGTTGCATTAACAGCATCTAAACAGCTCAAAACCAAAAGGTGAGAGACATAGCTCCCACCCGGTGTTCAGAGGCAAGGTCTGGATATTGGGCATGGCCCATGAGCATTTCTATACCCATAATTAGAGGTCTCCTGTCCACAGAGCACCTTTTGATGCAGGTATTTTGTATGCAGTAGCGTTCAACATATTGCCCCAAAGCTGATGATTCCTGCCTCGGTGTCCTGCTCAAAGCCAGAGGTGATCACACAGTGGTGTCCTGCCGAGATGTGAGCCGTGCACACCCTCCAGCCTTCATGGTACTCCCCATGGGGCTGTGAGACAGCTGGGACTCGGAGCACGTCAGCTTCATGGTTGGTCTTCCAGTTTTGTGGCACCCAAAGCCGCTGACTGAAAGGAGCAAAGCCTGAGCAAGAGGAGCAGAGGAATCCAAGATGATCCTGATCCTCAGAGAGTCACAAAGGAAAAAAAAAGAAAGTTGGAAAGAAGCTAGCAATAAAAAATAATGGTAACAAAAAACATTCCTTTAGCCCCTGTGTGGAGGCTGTTAAAGTACAGCCAAACCTACTGTCATTGAAGATTTGCAGAGCCCTAAATGACAAGAAAGCTAAAAGGCAAATAAATACATAAGCAGAATATTTAAATGGCATATCCAGAGTATTCATTCAAGCCAAAGGACTATCCTAGAGTGTCCACGTCAGCCAAGTAACGTCAACAGAAAGCAGATAAGGTATCACATGAAAATCAGCTGCAGGGGAAATTTAAAGAACAGCCAAGGCATGAAGGCAACCAGCAAAAAAAGGTGCACATGACAAAGAGGAAACCAACATACTGGAAGAGAAAAAGAAGAGAAACCTCACAAAGTCACCAGAACTGTAATATCTCAGTGTTTTCATTAGCAGACCAGGGTGTGCTCTGCCTCACAGGGCCCATGGAGAGATGTCTGAGTGGACTGGTCCTCCAGTGGTGGCACTGGTTGCAGCTCTCGCTATGAGGAGGAAGAGGTTCTGAGAGGTGACAAAGGCAAAACCGTGGCCCACAGTTGAGCACAGGCCACAACACACAAGCCAGGGTGCAAAGGCAGCTCATAGTGCTTTACTATCTGTAGGTTTGCTCTCAGCACAGTAAGTCCGTGGAAGAGCTCAGAGCTTGTACCATCTCCTCAGCTCCATACCAAAATCCTCATATGGCCATGAGACACCTGAGCTGGCCTAGCAGTGATCCTGCAGACAAGCAGGGATGGCAACCCAGTCCCCTCTACATGGACCATCCCACTGTCAGTCACGTAAATGCACGACATCCAACTCAAGACCGCCAGTTAAACGCTTCTGCTTTGCTGTGTTTGGGTCTCCACCAATGAAATACGAGAAAAATGACCCAAAAGCTGGATCAGAATCAGAAAAAACATTTGAAGCTTACGAGAGTCCTTGTCATCCTGAATGTATACAAGAAACAGAGATCATCTTATTTTTATTCATCTGACAGCAAGTAATTTTTTCCAAATGGATGATTTTTAAGTAGCTGTCACAATCCCAAATTAACTTACAACGCATGATCTATAAAACTGGGCAGATAAATCATTCAAGAACGCCAGCCATGGTCTCAATGGAAAGAGACATGAATCCACAATATTTTTTCATCGATGAGTTCTGAGATCCGGTGAGATGAGGGGTAGCCAAAAAAACCACTGTCCTGACAGCTAAATAAATATATTCTTCCTTTTCCAGTTACCAAAATTCAGATGGGCTTTTGTTTTCCTTTGTAACCTTGTTAATTTACCATTAAAAATCACTGCCAATCATTAAAACATCATGCAAAGTCTGAATACCGACTGCATTTGAAAAGATCTCAAAATTAGAGACATTTACGATGTGCCGGAATGAAGCCCGTTTTGCAAAGTGAAAAAAAGCACTTACCAATGAGATTTTACTATTTTTATGAGTGTATAGCTGATGAGAGGTGTGGGTGGTAGTAACGCTGTGGATCATCACCTACTCCCTTAATACCGAGGATGAGGATGACGTGGTGATGAGTTGCTGAGAGGCTTCAGTGCGCGCTGTCTCAGCACAGACCCTGAAGGATGCAGATCCAAAGCTGCCTTCCCAGGATCCCCTCCAAGTCCTTACCCAACTGGCAAACTGGGACTCGGGATGGTTGCATGGTGCCTCCCGGACCGGTCTCTCTGAGCTGCTGAGTGACAGCCGTGAAAATCAGAACGGCCAAATTCAGTTCTTACGGTGTTTGTTCCTGTCTCAGCAGGAGGAAGAGTTGAAATGTTGGAGTTTTCCATTCCTGAAGAGGTCAAAAACCTCTGCTGAGCCATCTGAGCGGTGCTGGTTTAAGGGGAAAACCATAATTATCTGGATCAGCCTGAACTCCTGGTGTAAAGGACGGGCCTCGTACTTCACAAATCCTGGGGGCTGTCTTCTCCCTCAAGGATGAGGGAGTTCAGGTTGAGTTGGCTTGGCTTTTTGTCATTGTCATTCCAGTCATGAATTATGGCATCTCAGCCGGAGAAGAGACCGCAGTGCATCACAGATGACGTAGTCTAGTCAGGGCCCATCCAAGAGAGCAGGGGATGAGCCATGGAAGTGACAGCTCCAAGAAGCATCAATGCAGATTGACCCAAAAATGTATCACTTTGCTTCCCAGAGGCGATTTGGAAAGGGCAAGGGGATTCGGTGAAAACAGTGTTTCATCAAAATATGTTTTGATAGAAAATATCCAGTGTTTGTGTATAATCGGCAATATCCATGCAGACACTTGTCCCAGTGTTGGGCTGAAATGCTCGTCACTGCCTGCTGAAGGCCAATTAAAACGGAGGTCCAGAGCTTCAGTTCTGATGTTCCAAAAATATGGGCCAACAGTCAAAAAGAGCCCTGGCCACCCTCATTATGCTGCGGTCATGTAAAAAGTAGCCAGAAATTTAGTACCGAGCAGGAACAACTTTTTCTCGTGTGTTTGGTTTTTTGGATGAGAAAATCAATCCAGGAAACCAGACCTGTGCAAACAAACCGTGCTATCCTCAGACACCCCCTTCCTTCTTCATTCCAACCTTTTGAGCGATCTGAATCTCCAGCTTGATGTCTAGGAGTTTTCCAGAGATCCACCTAGCCTGCAGCATCAAATCAAGGAGGTGGTGAGGTCCCAGCTGCAGCCCTGGAGGAGAGCAAAGCCCTGGACAGCAGTGAAGGCAGGTAACACGGAGGAGCAATGATGCTGCTTGCATCCAGCCCTCACTGCTTTCTGTTCCTTGGACTTCACAGAAGAACACCAGGCACGAGCCTGGATGAGCCTGGAGAGAGCATGGAGTTCCTCAGGTAAAAGGTAGATGTCTTCAGCCAAGCAAGTTGTTCACCAATTACAAAGTGCAACTCTTCTTACCTAAACTAAGCCCCAAGTTGGGTCAAGTGAATAGCTCTTTAAAGACCCTGTTCCTCTTCATTGAATAAAAAAAAAGGGAGGATGAGGGGAGACAGAGACTAGTTTCACGGAAACACAGACAACTAAACAGATCTCTACAATTAGGGGAGATGTCCACACATCTCTCCAAACCACAGCGCTTTGCAGGCCCAAATTGGGACCAGCAACTGACAAAAAATTCATTGCGTTATGGTTCAAATCTGAAGATCGTCATCCCGGACTGTTGACCTGTTCAGGAGACAGAGCCCAGCTTTTCCTTCAATGCTACTGGCCCACTCCAGCACTTTCCTCTGATTTATCTGGTGTAAACCCAGTAGTTCTTTTCTTGTTCACCACCCTGAAAGCTTGTTCCTGTGCTTTTATATTCCAGCACAGAAAAGGAAAAATTGGATACCTCTGCAGTAACAGCACAGCAAAATAACTTCCTTAATAATTCTGCCAGGACCCCCTGTATGGAAAATGTCGTATCCATGGGAGAAGAGACTGGGCTTTGGCCCTTGTGCAGCGAATCTCACCTGGGAAGGAAACTGGTTTGCACTGGGTTGAGTGGAAGGTGCCCATTCCTCTACATCTTGTCTTTCTCTTTGTGCGGATCCCAGCTCTGCCAGAGGTTTCCTGGCCGATGTCAGACCAAATGCGTGTCACTGTGTCTTCATTCAAGGAGGGGTGAGTCTGGCGCAATGAGTCACAGGAGCAGCAATGTCCTTTTTGATGGAGTTTTTTGGGTAGAGAGCATCACTACGGAAGCCATCTCCTGCACCAACAAAGCCCACAGTTTTTGAGCCTGCCTGAAATCCTCTCTGTGGGATCCCAAAGGTCTGTCTTCAGCTGTCAATTGTAATGAAAGACAGAATTATGAGACCGAGTTTTGCTAAGCCAAAATGGAGTCAAACCAGTTATTGGATTAGCCTTTCAGGTCAAAGCACAGAACTGGAAGAAGCAGAGACAATAGCTCAGCAGCAGCTTGAGTGACTAACAGTCATAAAAAGCGGAAGCTCAGGTGATGGTCATACACAAAAACCACTGACTATGGCTAAGCAGCGGCTGCTGAGTGACTTCTCCAGTGCAGATGTGTGTCTGTTGTGCCTGAGAAGCAAAGGACTGACCTGTCTGCACTGTACGTCATCTGTGCACCTCTGAGCTGGCGAGAAATATTACTGTTAAGACCATTGCACAGACCCAGGGCCAAATTTCTTGTCTAAAGAACTACGGTCTGAAGTAATCAGATGATTTAATGGTGTAATTGGGTAGTGGTTTCTAACCATTGACCTAAAATTGCTTTCGGTAACCTTTGGATCCACCTACAAACTTTTCAGAGTATGAAAATGACGAGCAGTCATACCACATAGCTCCGAAAGCCCATCGAGCTGAGTATCTTGTCTTCTGTACTTACCAATAGCAAACAGAGACCAAATTTAAACTGGGCCTAATCATACAGAACCTCCTGCAGGGATCCCATTAGGCAGCCAACCTGGAGCAAGCCCAGGGTTCCTCCAGCAAGAGACAGGTCACAGCGCTGTGACTTAAATGAACGTGATCCAAGCCCAAGAGCTGGGATGCTGTACAGTCCCTCCAGCCATGAAACCATTCCATTTGGGAATTTCCTCTGCCTGGTTTGGTCAAAAATGCTCTGGATGCTGAGAAAGGGGCAGGAGCTTTACTCATCTTCCACCTACTTTTGGCAAGAAGAGAGGGACCACGTGCAACTATTCTTGTATGTCCTTCCTGCAGTGAGAGCAGAGAATCACAGAATCATAGAATCGTCTAGGTTGGAAGGGACCTTTAACATCGTCGAGTCCAACCATTAATCCAGCACCCCCAAAACCGCCACTAACCCATGTCCCTCAGCACCACGTCTACCCAGCTTTTAAATACCTCCAGGGACAGTGACTCCACCACTTCCCTGGGCAGCCTGTTCCAGTGCTTGACAACCCTTTCCGTGAAGAAATTTTTCCTAATATCCAATCTAAACCTCCCCTGGTGCAACTTGAGGCCGTTTCCTCTTGTCTTATCGCCTGTTACTTGGGAGAAGAGACCGATCCCTCCCCTCGCTACAACCTCCTTTCAGGGAGTTGGAGAGAGCAAGAAGGTCTCCCCTGAGGTCTTACTCCTAGGCAAGGAGATTTCTTGCAAAGGGACCGGCTCACCAGGGCTGCCCTTTCCCACCCGTCTGCGCAAGTTGCAGGGGAATGGGAGAGGGGACAAATTTCAGAGCATTCACAGTCCAAGCATTTGGTGCCCGGCTCCACCAGGACCTCGCTCCTCATCCGAGGCCATCAGCGATGCAGGTAGCGAGGCGGCTGGAGCCCCCGAGCCTCGCAAACAGAGTTTCTCAATCCCAACTCAGAATGAAGGGGAGGAGGGAAGCGGAACGAAAATAAATAATTTCTGGCTCCTCTGAATCAAAGCCTGTTACAATCAAAACAGCCCTCCGTCTGCAGCCAGTGCCCTGGGGCCTCGTTTGTCAAAAATTATACGTGTGCTAGAAGCCACAGGGAAAGTCTCTTCGACAGAGAAGACCCTCCTGGTGTCAGACTGAGCTGGGGAATGCTTTTAATCCTCTATCTCTGTCCCAGGGTCTCCTGGAGCTTGTGTGGACTCTTTGTCCAGTGTCCAACCTGGAGTGGGTTAATCCTCCAGCTCTTGCTGCAGAGCTCGTGGCAGACCCTGCCCATGGGAACGATGGGCTGCCCAAAGGGAAAGGAGTACAAGGAAATGAGGATTTGGGGGATAAATTGAAATGGGAAGTGGACAAGAGAGCATTGAAGGAGGCTGGCTGGAGAAACCCTCCGCACAAATGCAGGCAAGGAGCCCTGATTTTGGTTTTTCTTAGAGTGGCGCAGCGCTACTGATTTGAGGGGAATTAGTCCTGATTTACAGCAATATAAATGAGATCCGAAGCAAGTCCTCTGCTTTCAGGAAGCTTATGCACTTAATGTCGTCCATCAGCCTCTGTGTGTGTGTGTGTGTGTGTGTACACGTATAAACATGCATATATGTCTGCATAAGAACACAGCAGTTAAAACGAGAAATCAGAAGTCCTGGTATGAGAGGGTGAAGACATCTGGGATTACACCCCAAAAGGCATGGATTTATGCTTAATATCTGGACTAGACGTTTTCCTCTTTTCAAGATACCGTCTTGCAAGCTCCACTTTTCCCTGAAGTCACCTAGCAGCTGTCTGCGCAGGGTTGCTTTTATTGTAGGGGTGTTTGTGAGTGACTGTGTAACACCGCCTCTTGGAGCAGGGACGTCATTTTGAGTAAGAGCTGTGTCCCAGTGCTCCAGGGGATCTCGAGAGCAGGTCCTTTCCCACCGTGTGCCAGGGCTAGTGGGGAATCTGCATGGAATCACTTCACGAGGGGGATGGAGCCACAATTTTGCTAATGCCAGAGACCCCTCCAGGCGCAGCCAGCTCTCCAGAAATTTCAGGCAATCTTCCTTGACGCGTTGGCTTTGCTGAGAGGTTGGAGAGGAGGCAATACATAGACCAGAGTCGGCTACTTGATATTTCAATTTCCCTTTTCATTCATACCTTATGATGCTAATACAAAGACATAATTTCTTTGAGCCTGGATATAGCCAAGGTCATATCATCTTGTATACATAGAGTTTGTTTTGCTTCAATGGACAAGTCATATTCCTCATCGTGTCCCTCTTTCTTAGCCCTCGCATAACCCTACAAAGAGAGGTAAATTCAGTCAGACCCCTAATTACGGTGGAGGGGATACTGTAAGAAAAGAAGCGTGAGACAAAGAGTAGGGAGACAGATCCAATGATGTCCAGAGGTGCCTTCCAACCCCAGTTAGTCTGTGATTTTACATCGGTGTAAAACAAAACCACGAGTGATACCACAGTGCCCAAGAGACAGGCATCGCCTGCGCAGAATCCCTCAGGAAAGAAACGAACAAAAATCATTTTCTCTTGGATTCTCCAGCAGCAAGGACATTTAAATAGAGTCAATTGGATGTTAATATTGCGATCTGGAAGCAAAAATGCAATAAAAAGAGAAGCTGAGAACAAGCAAGGTGGGAACTGGAGACTGAATAACCTTTAAGTCAGTTACAATAGTCCCCCTTGTCTTGCAGCTGGAGTCTGGCCAGCAAGGTCATGAACAAGAAACTGCACATTCCCTGTGTGACATATATTATTTCATTGCTTGGTTTTATTTAACGTGGCAATAAATTCATGTGTCCTACATGACTGCAATGGCCTGGGGTCTTGCTTATTATTATTGCCTGACCACCTAAAATTACTGGTGCAAAGTGAAAAACCAGCTATAGTCAGACGTCTCACCATCTAGTCAATAGAGACAGACGCGTTCAGAAGAGGACCCAGCCCAATGAATTTATGAAATTCTTACAAGGTGAACCTCTCCATGGATTATAGAGACCCCAAGACTGTTATTTGGCTAAAATTATGAGTGGGACTCAAATCTGGTGGCACTGGTCTGCTGCATCGCCAGATTTGTCTCTAGCTTGTGAGTTCAGATTGTCATGCCTTGCCCAACCCTGTGTGTGGAAAAAGGTCCATTTGAAGATGAGGAAGGAAAAATGACTTTGCAGTCAGTAAAATTCAAAACGTTTTAAGTCACACTAATAGGATTTGGGGTATCCTCTGTAGAGGATTCCTGTTCGTTGATACAACTGTTCAACATTCCTATTTTTCTGCCGTATCTCAACAGGCAAAGGGCTCTCAAAGCTTGGCGTAAGTCATGTTAGGAGAGAGGTATGAAATATATTCTCTTATAAGCTTCCAAATATTTTGTGTATCTCTATTCACCTATTGTCTGCAGTACGCATTTTAGTCTGTGCAGCATCTGCAGTGATCCGTGATGAGAGAGTAATTCTTCCACACATACCAAACAGGATATTCCTGTCCAAATTCAGACGTCCATAGGGCAGACCTCTGTGTCTGCACTATTTTGTGGCTCCTTTTATAGCCACTGGAAAAAAGACAGATTCTGCTATGGTATGTTTCACATGACTTATTTTGAACGCCTGCCTCAGCGTGAAACGGCGCTCCCTCCACATTGCCCATAAAGACGCCTCGATTGGTGTAAAGGAGAATATTGTACAGGCAACTCTCCACAGTTCCTAAATCAGTTCAGACCTGAAACAGACTTATCTGGAGGCATCAAAACTGAGTGATCAAACAAAATTTCATAAGAACCAAGCAAAGAAGTTAACTTGCCAATAATTTGATGGATTGACTCCAACAACTGAAACCCTTCTGATAATACTCACAAGTGGTCCCCTGTGTTATAGACAACAAATGTCACAGAACTGGAAAAAAAGCACGTCCTATTTATACTTGAAAAGCAGATGACCTGTGAAGTAAGCTCAGCTCTGATTGCAGAGCACAGGACTGTTCCACACATCACCTACACACAGTCAGAGGTGTGAAGCATCGTCACCTTCCAGAGCTCTTGGCAGCGGTTAGATCACTTGCAAAACCTGCTGTGTATCCAGAAACTTAGGTAGGGCTGGTTTAAAAGATTAAATTTTTTAATAGTTCGTAGACACTGACTTAAAATGAGCATTTGATGAAACTCGCTACTCGTGCAAAAACTTTTCAGAGTCAATAAACTGAGCCATGTTAAAGAGTGGCCTAAGAAAGGAGAGGAACCCCAACCACTCAGCTGCCACTTGTCCTCTGGATGTCCTCTGCAAAGATCTTCTTCCCCACCGGCCGTGAAGAGCCCACCAGCTGCTTCACTCTTAGCTCCCTCTTCTGCATGGTGATTAGACCTGCCGGTGAGCCGCGGAGGATCCCAGCCTATGCAGCAAGCCATGGCAATGAACGGGAAGAGGGCTCCCACCTAACAGACCATAACAAGCCACTGCAGCTCTGTCCAGGAGCACTGCTGTTGCTCTACATATAAATGAAGTGTCTGAGTGCTGATATGACAGGCCATACGTCTAAATAATGGCCGTACAGCTGCTGATAAGGCTGAGAAGAGACATTTCGCCTTCCTTTCCTGCCACAGCTGAGCATGGTGAGATAAACAGCAGCAGAAAATCACTCCCCATTCTGCTACGCTTTCTGAATAGCCGGTATTGATGGTGGCTGGTGGGTACTGATGATGATCAGGGCAAGATCCTAGCTAAGATACATGCAGTTGTTCCCAGGGTGCCTAAGAAGTGGCCTCCAGAGTTAATTAGCTTCCTAGAAATTTGCATGTATTACCACCAACCCCAATAGCTTTGAGTTGCCTCAGCCCCCAAACTGAGCAAGAGCATGAAGACACAGTGCGTGGGAGGGCTGCTCTACCATACGCGTCCATGTGCCAAAGCACATCTTAGCACGACCGAGCTTTCAAGCTTTCCTGTCTCTCAGTGCTGCAGAGCCAACTTTTCTCTGAAACACATGGATTTGGGTGAGTTATTGTTGGGAAAGAGGGAGCAGTGACTGCCAGAGATGGTTAAAAGTTAAAGGTTTAAGCTCATCTAACTTTCAATGTCTGAAAGTTGACAATGCTGAGGCAGCAGAGAGGGCAGGCTGAGAGGACTCTGCCTTGGTGTGGTGAGAACCTCTATGTTGAAACCAGCGTGTCCCCCTGGTCCTTGGTCCTGGGTTTAAGAAGGAACTGAGGGGGGAAATGACCCCAAAGCATAGACAATTTGGCCACTTGTGGATTTAATAATATAAACCAAGCAAGAAATCTGATCCAGAAGTCAGGGCAATGCTCTGAGAGACCCAGGGCTTCTAACACTTGCCTGTTGCATCCTCCCAAAAGCTCGGGTAACCTCTCTGTGCTTCAGTTTCGTTCCCCTGCCTTCACTCCCTTTTTCCTGTTCAGATTGTACGTCGCTTTAGGCTGTTGTGTTATAGTAACAACAGGCCCCCATGTCGTCTGGAGACCCCTCCTGCCGGTTGTAATTCTAATGAGGTATATATATCCTTACAATAATATCGTATAACGTAATACATCATTCTATACTATACCATTATTCTAAAAATAATAACATACTGTGCAGGCATGCAGCACCATGCCAAAATGCTGGCTTTTGGGTTTCCCACAGTATTTTAATGACACACTGAGTCACACCGGTGTTTCAGCAAACGCAAATTGCACTATTAGCGCACGTTGTCTTCTTCTCACTTGCTAAATAGAGTTGTCACGATGCTCTGAGCTCAGCATCCTTTTGTCCTGAAGCATAACTGGGTGTTAGCACGGGGAGCCATTCCTGGCAAAGGTTTGTGCTCGAGCTTTGCTTTGCCTTTTCTGCTTTTCCAAGTGAAACTTAATCTACAGTCTTCTCTGCTACTTGAAGGATATTATTTGGCGGATGTGGTTTCCAACGTATAGTTCAGTACATGATTTAGGACCGGATCCAAAAGGCAGTAAAAGCCACAGAAAAACTCCTATGAACAACTTTAGCAAGCTTGGAGCGAGCTTGTGGATTGAGAAGGAAAACCTCTCTGGGTGTTGCTGCAACTTCCCATCGACCAAGAGTAGCCACAGGCTTTCACCCCCACTGACTAGGGTAGAGAGAGTAAAATACCTTACAGGAGCTATTTAAAACCTCCACGTAACAGGATAGAGTGAGTATTTTCCTGCATTTTCCAACTCCAAACTCCTCTGTCATAAAGACCCACTCTAAATAGAAAGAGGAGCCGCCAGCTTTATCTTGGAGGCAACAGCCCGCTGTAAGCATGAGGGAAGGTCAGATTATTTTGGTCCCATCCCTGTCTCTGCAGTCACATACCAGCACGTGCGTTCTTCGATTTGCAGATATCTCAGTTACATATGCAGAGACGCTCTGGCAGTAGTGACATCTGGGACCGATCTTCGGTGCCCTTGTAGCACAGCGGAGATCCTGCCAACCTGCCAGCTTCAACGTGAATGAAAGTGAAGTTCTGACTTTGGAGATGAGTGCTTAACCACGTCTGTGTTGCCCTTGTTTATCCCAACATAAAATACAGAATAGTTCTACCTGGACTTATGCTGACACAGGCAGAAATGGGATTCAGCCATTTAAATACACAGCAGGTTTGCACGGACTCATCACTGACAAAGGAGCGGGAAGAAAAAAGTAATCTAAGCCTCGCAATCCTTGCAAAAGAGTCATTAAAATTAAATTAAAGTCAAAACATCGCTGAGGCACTTCAGGGGTCCAGCCGCATCTCCTAACACATTTCTTTGTGCTTTTAAAGCCTGAAAGAATTTCCACAAGGACAGGATGCATACGGTGAGGGAAAAGATGGACTAACTTGGTACTCATCCCGCTCTCTGGCTAAATAAAATGTGCAAGCAAACACCTTTGGGAGCTGCAAGATCACGTTGAGCATGCTCATCCTGCAGACTGCAGCATTAACAAATCTAAGCCTTTCTCTTCGCTCATGGCCAAAGAGCCCTTCCTTAGCTCAGGGTCTGACTCATGGTCTCCAGAAACATTGTTGTTTCATGGTGAAGTTCTCTACGGTGCAGGCAAAGGACAGATCCATCCATGGCTGTTGAACATGGTGGTCTGATACATCCCACAGCCCCGGGACCCCTAGCCCACCTTACTGCTGGTGGGGTAGTCTGGGAACCCTGTACTCCTCTGGCTTCTTATTTTTGTTCCCACTGCCAGTGGGGGGTTCGTGGGGCACCCCAGCTTCATCCACTGAGGCCATTGAAGCGTTGTGCTGTGTCCCTCAGTGATGTTCTGCTCTGTTCTCATAGGGTTGCACTCACATCCTCCAGGGAAATTTGGGCATCTGGCTGGACCACGGCATTCATTCCTTTGAACTTCTTCAAGAAGGACTTTTCAGGCATCTAAAGAGCTCTTCAGCTAATCGGCAATAAAGGTGCAAACCAGTTGCTGTAACACGGGTTTCTTGTGCCACCTGAGACCCTCTGGTACCCAAGCATCCTGACGAAGCTGGCTGATATGACACAGGAGACCTACTAGTTTCACAACAGGGAGCTGGATGCTGGGGGAGATACCGCAGCGTGTCTCAAATGCCTCTGGATGCCCATGCTGAGGCAACTGAACCCTGCCTCTGAAGTCTGTCTGCCTTACTGCAATTCAATCCATGATTTCTCATCTAACGTTTCCCAGATTCTCATACCAAACAAGTTCAGGGCAGGTAGATCAGAGCCTTTGCAGAAAGGTTGAGTGGCTTTCTCATAAAAAGAAAAGCTATATTTGGAACTCCATTTAGTAAAAAGGTCATGCCAATGCTTCCATCCCTTGTGTTTTCAGCAATTCTGCCAAGACTCACTTGCTGTCAGAGTCCCGTTATGGCAGGATGATTGCAACACATCAGCAAAAAATAAGATCATCCTCCCACTTCCTGCAGCAAACTTCCCACCGTGACAAGAGCATGCAGGGCTGCAATACCTGCGAGAGGGACAGAGAGCTGACAGTGACCTTGACCACTGCAGTGGTCAGTTCTGCCCAAGCCTGTCTGGACTCAGCTGCACACATTGGGCTGTAGTGATGTTCAAGCAACACCAGGATTGGAAACGCGTAGGCAAACCAGCCAAACTCGATCTGCCATCGGTTTTACGCTGCGAGGGGAGGGATGCCCTTAAAGCTGTGATGGGTTTCATATCAGTGTCCTCCTTTACAGTCCTCTGCTGCTGAAAGAGAGGGACATCCTCCACACAGGTTATGTGCCCTCACTTTGTTTCACGCTTGCTGTTGTGCTGGCCCAATCTAGGCTCATTTTGATGAATAGAATGGGATTTGGCATTGGTAGACATCTCCAACACCTGTCAGTACTCTGGGCCTTCTCTACAGCCAACAGAGATGTAGAGAGTAGGGTCAGCAGAATTCCTGAAATAACTCATCTCTCTTTAAACCAATGTCTAAAATAGGTCAGATGAATCACACCTTCCCATTGCTTGTTTTTCTTTGTGGAGTATAAAGAGAGCCCAGGGTGACAGCTCAGCTGGACGTATCTGCCTGTGGACATCTCCAGAGAGGTGATGTGGGTTGCACACGGACTGTCACACAAGAGATACACAAGTCGTTTCCTTCAGAAGAACCATATCCCTTTTTTTTCCCCCCACACTAGACTGAGAGACACACCAATTAAGGGTGAGCGTGCTGGAAGAGATATAATAAATACTTTGTGCTTCAGAGCTTGCATCAGCCTTTGACTCCTGGAAACCAGGGTGGGATTTAATCCAAGATGCAAATTATTTTGCTGCTTTTTCTTCCGATGCCTCGTGTCCTGTCAGAGACACAAAAACCACAGGTCAGATCCACGATGTTTGTTCCTCTCTCATCGCCAGTCAATCAAAGTGCTTCGTGCTGAAAGCCCTGAGCTGATCTGGAGAACAGAAAAACCCTGACGATGCCCAGTGCTTTAGCTGGTTTGTGCATGCAATGGGTCTGGTTCCTTCTGGTTTTCCCCCTCCATGGGACCACTTGCCATGAACGACAGTATCTGAAACTTCACAGGTCTCCAGACACAAGACCTCACACTTTTTTAAGTGGCAGCACCAGACCTAGACTCTGCATGAAGGGTTCTCAGGTTTCCATTTTAATCAAGCTCTTCTGCATTCCTGGAAAATTTATTTCTACACCAAGAGGAACGCGGGATTTATTTGCCAAATGCCCAAAGGTACAATTCAGCGTTGAACTACTGCCCACAACATTTCAGTTTAACAAGATGCTGGAGTAGTTCGAGCAGCAGAACAAAGAGAAAGAAGAAACCCAGCCTTTAGTAAGACTCCATTTGACTGTGGGAATCTTGTAACGTGGGACAATAATAAGTGAGGGATTTTGGACACCAGAGCTCTGGTGAGGGGATTATTAGAGTCAGGAATATACATCTTTAAAAACTGTTTTCCAGCTCGGTTTGATGCAGAGTCAGCCTGAGCACCAATGATGCTTCTCCTCTGTCCTGCACACAGTGATAGCCTCATGCAGGAGCTACTCCTTTCCGGCACGTTAAGATAATAAAAATGGACATTTGCTGATGCTGTTTTTCACCCGCTCCTTGGAGATGGCAGATCCGTACAACGAGGCAGCGTGTAGCGGGAGGCCACACCGCTGATGTCCGCAAAGTCATTATTAGGCTGTCTCTCACGGTGCCGCTCCTAATGTCCCCTTAATGCCTCCGACTGCAGAGTCACCTGCGGGAGTGGGACATCCAGTTACCAGTCACTTCTGGAAACCTCGGCTCCCATCCAACACACCCGCCCGAGCAGCTCTGACCTGTCGCTCTCATTACACTTGCGTCCGAGGAGCTCAGGTGGGACGGGGAGGTCACCACGCTGGGCACGCTGCTGGTGCCTGTGGCAGCATCCAGCCCCCTGGCCATGTTGTCCCACACCATCTGTGCTCAGACTATTCCTCCTCTGCCTCTGCAAGTGTTTTCATATTTTAGTCCATAACAAGGTTTTCCTGGGAAATCCTTCTACCATAGCATTGACACCCCAGAGCCACACTCAGCCCTTACCTCCTGCTTCATCCGGAGTCCCGGCTGCAGTCCCATCTCACCACACTTTGACACTCTGGTTTGAGCATAATTTAATCCCCTTTCCTGCCTCTTTGCATCACTTGCACCTGGAGAACTTTTTCCCCATACTTGAAGTCAGATACAAGCGCAAAGAGGAGGGGAGGGAGGGGACCAAACCGCTGCATCACAGGTGGATGCTGAATGGGGTCATTTTCTCGCAGGGGTCAGAAACCTCCTCCTCCTCCCCCTGCAATGCATGCTGCCCCAGTGTTGATTATCCTCACGAGCCACCCAAAAACAATGACCCAGACTCAGCCACAGGACCATGATTTGGACAAACCACCTGGAGTGCATTCACTCTTCCAGAGCCTCCCATGGCACCTCTCAGTGCCACGTGGGAAGCATCCAACCAAGGGAAGAACCGATCCACGTAACCATCCCGACCAGATTCCCACTCTCCCTCCCACCACTCCATCCCCAGCACACACCCAGCCCACATTTGTCCTCCCCATCCCTCCAGCTCAGACTCCGTGCTCTTGCTGTGGAGGTTTGGGGCACGTTGGGATGTTCGCAGAAGCTTTGCACAGTGGAGGTACATCTCAGTGGCTTTGAGAAAATCCTATTTATGGTATTAAGTGTGAACCAATGAATTCTGCCTACAACAACAGCCTCCGAATTTGTACAGAAGAAGACAATATGGCACCATTCAGAAACTGCAACTGCAATCCACTCGTCATTCTCTGGGGTAAAAGAATAGCCCAGATATTGGAAAGACTTGGTAAAAACGTCTTTGAGGTGCATATTTGAATAAATACCTGCAGGATCCTATGAACAATGGGTCCATCTGAGGCCACTTTGGGGGTCTGTGCACAGAAGACCTGATCCCCCGCAGCCTGGATGAGCTGCCTCCCAAACCAAGAGCCGGCTGCAAAACCGGCAAAGGCTTTAACCACTTTCTCTTGGGTTTTTCTGCACCATCCCCACCTGCCTCACCCTGCATGGATCACACCATCAGAGAGCAGCGCTGGGTTCTGGCTGCTGTCACCCCGCACTCCATCCTGGCCCTGAAACTGGGAGCAACACAAGAAACCAGTTCCTCCAGCAGCTCCGTTTGCTGGGACCCTTCCCTCCAGCAGCTCCTCTCCAACGTGATGAGGGAGATAGGGAAAATAAATAATAAAAAAAACCAGCCAGAAACAAAGCAGCGTTATCTCCTGGGTGCCAGCTCCTGGCTGTACAAATGAACGCGATACACCTTTCAAATGGTCTTCTTCTCCCTAAAAGGAAACGTCTCCCTCTCCCAGCATGAAACCACTCACTGCACGCAAATCCCTCTCCCGAGGGAGGACACCTGATTGCAAGGAGCACAGAGCCAGCCTGATAAGCACCAGGAAGCTTCTCTCCTTCTCTGGCAGGGAGAGGTTGCTTGCTGCCCTCTCTTGGCTTCAGGTGGCTTTCGTGTATCCCGCAGAAAAATCTCAGCTTCCGTCCTACGCGAGCCTTTCCAGAAAAGGTGCAAGAGGGCAATGGGACCACAAAGACTCGGGAAAGCATCTGGCTCTCTCCCACAACTTCTGCAGATCCCACGCTTGATTTCTGATGCAGGACATGAGTAGAGCGTACCTGAGGGGGAGTTGGCCACGCTTGCATGGGTACAGGAGGTTTTTCCTCTAAACCAGACATAGGGAACTGATGTTGGATGCTGAAGAGAGCCAGTTCGCTGTTGGGCTGTCTCGATTCTTCTGCGAGGCTACCTAGTTTCTTCTGCTGGGCTACAACAGAAAGCATGGGTGGGAGTCTCCCTTGGCATGGCTGTGGCACCCATTGCCCCACGGATGGCAAGACCAGCCTACACTGAAGTAACCCCTTCTGCAGCCTTCCCAGGCTCCTTTCAGAGAGACCCGGGTGTGTCGTGGTTTGGGCAGGATTGGCCCAATCAGGCAGAACAACAGATGCTCTGTCTCTCCTGCTCCGCTTCGAAGGGAGGCAGGAGAGAGAGAGAAAAAGAGACACTTAAGAGTTTAGAAGGAACTAAACTACTTTATTGAAATATTAATAATGAAATAATAAAAAGAAAATAATGACATATATACAAAACCATATCAAGCTCCCAGGATGACAATCACATCACCAGCAGGCGCTGGGGAACTCCCAGACTGGACTCAGTGACGGATGGGAACTGGATTCCGGATCTGGATTCAGGATCGAGATCAAAGGCAAACGCAGAGACAGAGTCCTTCTTGGACACCGGTCATTGAAGAAAGAGGGCTGACCCTTTGATCCCTCAGCTTTCATACTGAGCATGAGGCAGATGGGATGGAATACCCTGTTGGTCAGGTTTGGGTCACCTGTCCTGTCCGCTCCTCCCCGCAGGTGTGACCCCTCTACGCTTTTCCGCTTCCCACCCTCCAACGGGGCAGGTAACAAAGCTGGCTGCCCTTGGGTGTGACAGCAATAAGGATAAGCAGGAGCCTCTCTGCATCCCATTCCTTGGCATCAACTGTAAACATGGGTCTTGTCACTGGGAGTGAAGAGTTTTCTGCACATGCTGGTAATTTCACCAGTTTGAAGAAGCCTAGCTAAAAAATAAAATTGCTGAACAAAATTGGTCCTGTCTTACCTCAAACCAGGACGGGGTGATATTTTCCAGAGAATCCTAAATTTGTCCAAAATGGGGAAACACTGGTGGACTGGCTTGAAATAGTTGAGTGATTTAGCTTAAAAAACAGCATGCATAACCCTGAAAATGCCAAAATATCTTATTTCTAAAAGGTGATTTTTTTGTTTAAAAATTTTTGAAACAGCATTTTCCACTTTCTCTTTCTGAAATGGTATTTATTTAGATTTTTTTTAAAGTGAGCTATAGTATAAAGAGCAAACTAATCCTAAAACAGAACAAAATGGTTTGTGTTTTGTGGTTTTTTTCAGGCTGAGTGAAGTGTTTCAAGTTGATCTGAAATGAAACATTTTGCGGGTTGGATGTCTTATGGGCTTGGGAAAACAACGTGATACCGAATCCCAGATGAAAAGCTCCACATGTCTCTCTTAAATGCTCCTGTCCTTGACTCTGCTGACTGTAAAGGAGCAAATCTATTCAACTGGGTGAATTTCCCTTGAGTTTCCAAAGTTTGGTGTTGGAGACAATCTCAAAGGCTCCAGCATGGATGACCAACCCAACGGACACTGACACCCAGGCTTTGGTGGGGCTGGGCTGGGGCAGCCCAGAGCAGCCTTCAGGCCCTGGACTTCTGCACAGCCTTGTCCTGCCAGGGTGGGGTTGCATCCTACATTGGCGTAAAGCGGATGTTACGGGTCATGGAGTTGACTGGTTGAACAGGATGGAGCACAGATACTTCACTTTGCATTTATGAGTCTTCTGGCTTTAAAGTTGGCCAGCTAATGTTTTCCAAGTGCCCTGCAGCTCCACATGGAAAGCAGCTAGAGGTATGGCCCATAATTTTTACGGCATCTCCCGTCATAGGGTATAAATACCCATTAACTCCTGAGCATTATCATCTTGGCTGAAAGCTTTAATCTTTCCATCTTTGGAAAAACACTAATTATGGTTCTCGTGAATGCGGCTGGTCACAATCAGCCAGCTGCAGCCCTTGGTTCAACTGAGGTATTCAGCCCTTAGGAGACAAATCCTGATGATCTGGTCCCCAAGCCCCCCTTTGCCCATCTCCCAGCGATGTGGTGCGTGCTGAAAACCCACCCTGAGAGGTACCCAAACAGCAGCGAGCTGAGGGATTTAAAATTCACAAGTGGTCATCTGGGGAGTCTTTCACCATCCCCTGTTTTTTGGACATCACAAATTGATTTTCTGATTTCAGTCATCTTTCCAAGTAGAAATCTGGGATACTGCAGATTATTCTGCTCCTGGGTTTATAACAAGTTGTCCCAAATATAAAGGTATCTCAGAGGTTCCTTGATGTCTGCTGCTCCTGGCACAGAAAATTCATCATAGGATGATGTCCTTTCAAAGTCTTGTGTGTCCTTTAGGAGATTCCCTCCCATAAAGACTGAGGCAACCAAAAATCATGTTCAGGGCTATTTCTGGTGAGCAGGGAGCAGAAATCACTTTGTCTTCACATACATCAGCATGTCTGCCTCATGGGATGGTGTCAGTCATCTTCTGGAAGCTCCTAAATTGAACCCAGCCACTAACAGTTTTATTCATTTGGAAATTCCAGGAAAGAAGTAGCTAGGACAGAGGCTTTCCTGTTTGTTCTGAGGCCAACGCCCTGTGGCCTCGCAGGTAGACCACAGGAGCACTCTTGGGTCTTCTCCATCACTGCAGCAACCCCACGGACTCATGGCTGGGACAACCATGTCGTTTGGTAGGAAAGATGTTGGCTGTGGGTCTCGTTACGCAGAAGCACGCAAGAGAGTGAGTTCCTAGAGCAGAGTGGCTATGGGGCACCCAGCTTTCGAAAGGGCATTTGCAGAGAATCAAAAGCAATTTGAATCCAATTAACTTCCGACGCCAAATTAAGCTAAACCAGATTAAAGGGGCTTTGACTCTAAACAAGACCATCGAGGCTGATCTGATGTAGCTTAAATAATTCACTTTACTTTCATGCCTCCCATGAATTTGCACCAGCTTTCCAGAGCATCCGTATTTTTCCCTATATTTCACAGGGACAGGGCAGGAGACTTCATTTCCACATCCACTACATGTATTTCAAACACTTCTTTCAATTCGAGTCAGCGCACAATCAGGAGCCAAACACATTTGGATTATTATTGAATGCACTGTATTTATATGTGTGTGTGTATGTATGTATGTATGTTATCAAGACATTAGGAAGAAGTCCAAGAGGAGCTGCTGTGCTTCGGAGACTGAAAGCCAAAGTACAGCAAGTAAGTGAATCGGAAGGCAAGAGAAAGTCCAAAACACCAGGTATATTTCTTGTTTGCCTGGTCTCTGCTTTTAAGAATCAAGGGAAATGTCTGTTGTGCCCCCAAATTTGCCCTACCCGAGGACACTGAGGACTTTTGTAACCCACCCCTGAGATCAAATTTCATAAAAATATACCCAAACATTGCCTTTCCCTTGGGATGGAGGCACGAGGCTGGACAAGTTTCCTTAACCCCATGGGCACAGCAGACTCCCTGCAGAAGGATTCAAGCAGCAAAGTGTTCGCAGTGGGCTCTGAGCCTGGAAAAATCAAGATTCAGCCTTTTCATGCCTCGGTGGTTTATCAGGGTCCGTTGTCCCTGCAGATCCAGTCGCGCCCTAATGCAGGGGACGCTCAAGTGATCCCACGGCAGAGGCTGGTGGCACCTCAGTGCACTCAAAACTCTCTGGAAGCCGGATTATTTTATCGGGGGTTTTTTTCTGAGATGTCTTCATGCAGGATGAAGGCCTGATCTGATCCTATTTCGTGGTTTTATTCTCCCTTTCCTGCGCTTTACCAGCCCTGCCTGGACAGCCGGTGTGTCCCCGGCGGGGTGTCTCGCCGTGGGCACGCACAGCGGCTGGCAGAACAGCCCTGCCCTCTCCCTCCAGGTTTCTGAATGTTACAGAAATATAATTACGGGCACTTGGCAGCTCCTCTCCTGACTCCTCAAGGGTCTTTTGATCAGACCAGCGCAGGGCTGATGGGTTGCAGTGTATCAGCGAGCTCAGCCAGCCCCGGCTCCGTCAGCAGAACCCCGGCACAGCCGGCTGCTTCTCGGGACGTGCAGCATCGCCGGACTCGCAGCAGATTGACGGGGATTTATATTTCAGCCATAAAACTTTTGTGGGCATTTCCCCCCTCCCTTCCGAACCTCCACCAACCACAGATTGAAAATTGCAGCGTTTAATATTCTCTCTGATGCTAATTCCACGGTGAAGATGGAAAATTCAATAACTTCTGCATGCTGTAAATTCAGCTAAACATATTCCACATTCCAGCCGCAGGGAGGAAAGCTCCCTGCGTCCCACCGCCCCCCTTTCCTCTCTTTTCTCTCTTGCTCTCCCTCTTTCCCTCCCTTCAGCTTAGCTCCAGTCCACCCCGTTCTCCCTCTGCAACCGAAACAGCTCCGTCTGCAGGGATCAGATAGCCAGAATTGATTTAACGGCTAATCTAATCAGAGATTATTTTGATTTATTAAAAAATGAGCTGAGAGGATGAAAGAATTGCTCTATCCCAGGGTGCCCCTGCATTAAATCTAAGGGCGGATTCACCCCTGTTGCCAAAGGCTCGGTTGGTGCACCCAAGGTCTGACCGGTTCAACCTCTTTATATAGTTGTGATAAATGTTGGGAACTGGGGTTGTTTTGGTTTTCTGAAGTCTTTTTCACTGTGATTGTTCATGTTTTCGGCAGGCTCTGCTGTGCGCAGGACAGACTTTCTGGGGGTGGGTGATTGGACTGTCAAGCAGGATCTGCAAAACTGCAGCTCCCCAAAGGACAGATCCTTTCCCAGGCCAGAAAACAGGCAGGACAATCCCCTTTTTCCCCTTTTTTTCCTGAAAAAAAGAAAAAAACGGGCAAAGAAGGAATATAGACAGTTTCACTAGATTAAAAAAAAAAAAAAATCCTTGGACTTCTAAACTCTTTCCTTTATCTGGGCTTGCTTGGCTTTCTGTTGCTAACCTGTTCAGAGTGAAGTTCAATCATTCACTGAAAGCAGCTGGCTTTCATCTGAGATGGCCAATTGTTATTTCTCTTCATTGCTACCAAAGTTGCTCAGAGTCGATGACTCGTCCAAAGGCTGTTTGAAGCTCTGCAAGACTTGGACTGGCTGGGGCATGCCTGCACCCAGGTCACTGGGGAAGGGGCTGCACAGGTTTCCCAATAACGTCTTTG
>VFFE01007652.1:159670-174149 GCA_008921705.1 Burhinus oedicnemus
AAAAGAAAAGAAAAGAAAAGAAAAGAAAAGAAAAGAAAAGAAAAGAAAAGAAAAGAAAAGAAAAGAAAAGAAAAGAAAAGAAAAGAAAAGAGAACCAGGACAACTTGTAGGTGTTTAAATTACTACCACTTATTTCAGCGGGTGAGATGATGTCTCTAGAGAGCCTCATAGACAAATTAGTTCAAGCCTTGCTGCTGAAAAGCCAGCCTCTACGGACTTCAAAGGGCTGGCTCCTGGCTGGGGAGCTCCACGGGGGCACTTGCTGCTAGAAAGCCAGGCCAGGCAGAGAACAGTTCGTTCAATGGCAGCTCCCCCCTGTTAGCACCAACCAACCCTTGGCGGCTCTGCTGCTGACTCGGCAGGCACGCGGCAGAGCCAGCAGGAACCACGCTTCCACGCCACACGGCCAACCCTTGTCAAAAGGGAGCTGGAGCAAGATAAATTGTCCCATTGAAATGGCTTCAGTGGCATCTCAGAGGCCCAGCTTGAGTCCCAAGTCAAGCTGACAGCTCCAGCTGGAGACCAGGAGCTGCTGTAGACAAACCAGAGAGAGGAGGAGCCACCACCGTGGGCAGCGGGGAAGGTGGGGGGATGCTGGGGCTCACACCTGGCAGAGCATGGCCCAGTCCTGCCCTGAATAAAACCCAGTAGGCACAAGAGCTGGATCGGGCCCTCCGGGCATCCTCTGCAGGAGGCCACTGAGTTCTCCACTGACAATGAAGGGAGCTGCGGGTGAGGAGCTCGCAGAGAGCATGACTCGGAGCAGAACAACAGGCAGACTAACGAGCATTGGGGGACGCCACTCAGGAGGCACGGAGAGAAGTATCTAAAAGTGCCTGGCACCATTTGAGATGTCTGGGGATATCTGGGGTTGGATTAGATGACCTAAAGAGGTCTCTTTCAATCTGAATTATTTTCCAACTCTATCCCACCTGGCTTCCAAGCACCATCCAGAGGTGACAGGGGGGTCTCCAGAGGTCCTGGGTCCTGCATCACCACACAGTCTGGAAGTCTCAGCTACTCTCAAGCATCTCAAATGGCACCGAGTGTCTGTGTGTGGGCATCTGAATCATGCTCCACATCTCTGGCTCAAATTTGTGTCATATACGTAGGCCACAGGGAGTTGAAGACATTTCTGCAGGGGTGGCTGGCAGGTATGACACAGACTCTACAGGAGAGCTACACCTTTCTAGGGCAGCAGCCACGGTCCACCACCCCAACTATCTCAAGCCTTGGGGCACTTCTCAAGGGACTTTATCACTGAACATGTGCCACCGAGAGCAGAAAATCCAGGACACCCTGGGTTTTGGTAGGCATGGAGCAGGTCTTTCTTTGACCTGACAGAGGTAAGGAGGGGATCGTGGAAAAGACTGGAGCAGTGAGGAGGATGTGGTGGTTCTAGGCACATATTTATTGGGGTGACAATGGCAGGAAGGAAGACACAAGTGGCAAAAATAAGGGACTTCCTTGAGGAGAGAGCTAAATAGATATCCAGAATATTGGAGAGGGTTTTGCTAAAGTCTGGGTACAGCCTGAGTAGACCCCACCCTGTGGGAAGCTATTTTGGCTGAAAAAGCAAATCACAGAAAAGTCACCTCTTCTAAAAACCTTACAACAGATGGGAGATAGACACCAGAAGAGGAGAACCCAGATGGTCCAGCTTGATTTCTACCAGCACCACTTAACATCTCCATGAACATCAGGACCTTGTTATTGACCAAGACCTCCCACCAACCATACATCAACCTTTAGGGCTCTCCGGAGTGAAAAGTAGTCCCCTGCTCTCCTGGTGAAGCTGCTCTTAGAAAGCTTTGGGCTTGATCGTGCAGATGATGGGATTAACTGGGCTGCAGCAGCAGAGAACGACTCTGCAGCTGAGCAGCTGCAACATTCAGCTGGCAAGAGGAAGACCTGAAAACTCATCCTGTGCTGAAATTAATGTGAGAGAAAAGCTGCAGTGATTTGGGGGCACAGAGACCTTCTAAAGGCTGACCAAGAGGGCTGATGAAACACTGAGGCTGACCTTGGTCTTCTACAAAGCCAGATGGATGCCTGCAGCCAGGTGTCACCAGGAGCAAGGCGGGGCAGAGTGACAGCACCTCCTGCTGGAGTGGCTTCACCTGAGTGATGCAGAGGAGGTTACGCCAGGGATGAGAGAGAGCAGCAAAGGCAAGAACATTTCCAGCTCCCCCAGTAGCTCCCAAACTGGTGATTTAGCACCACAAGGAAGGGAGAAGTTCCAGTAGAGACATGAATTGAATCTCCATCCCCAGCACCCCCCGGCAAACAACCCCTGCTCTAGACCGTGTCTCCCTGTGGTGGTTTCACATGAAAATGCTTTTACATGGCAGGTCCGCTGTGCAGAACGAGGGACGTGTGTTAGGAACACCAGTCATGCCAAGGGAAGGGTCCTATTCCTCATTAGAAGTCACTAATGAGGGGCCAAGTTCTGGCAGGACCCCAGCAGTGTCGCAAGTTACCAGTGAGCTGGAGCTTTTCTTGCAGAGCTGGAGATCAGGGGTATTCCACCCATGTCCTCACTGCAGACATCTCAGCGCGTCAGTAGATCGTACCCCAGAGTCTGGGGTCACTGGCTGGCACACAGGCCAAGACTTTATCCACTGAATCATAGAATAGTTTGGGTGGGAAGGGACCTTTAAAGGCCACCTAGTCCAACCGCCCTGCCATGGGCAGGGACATCTTCAACTAGATCAGGTTGCTCACCAGCCTTTCATTCTGCACCACCCCTGACGCTTAACAAGAATAACAACGAAGACATTGCCTCCTTCCCACCTCACCCTCACTGATCCTCCAAGCTAAGCCTCCAAGCCTATCAGGTTCCTTCACCTCTTCTCACCACACACTTGTCCTGCGAACCAGCCCGTTCCCGTTGTTACCTCCTGGCCCTGAAAACGAGTCGTGGGGTCGGAAGTACGGAGGAAGCTCATTCTGGCATGGAAGAGAACTCTGTGCCTCGTGCTTGCATTGTACCCAGCACCAAGGGGAAACAGAACTTGCTCCAGGACTTCCTCAACTCTCATCTTCTCGTTGCCCAAAGGTTAAGCTACAGCAAAACGCTCAGGAGCCGCGTCCCACACTGCCTTGCAGCTCTTTGGGGAATCCAAGCAGAAAGTTTCTGTCCATTGCAATGCAGCTAGCTCTGGAATCTTCTGCTTTTCCAGTATACACAAAGTGACTGTGGGGAGGCGGGAAATTAGGCTGAAATAAATAAATTGAAGCCAGCAGGAGGGGATTGGCATGCCGCTTGAATTAGCATGGACAGTTATTGTAAACAACTGGGGAAATGTGCCTTAAATTAATTTTTAGGGCCTAATGGGATTTTGCTTGGCCTGTAGTCAAGAATGAAAAGCCTTCGATGGCAAAACAAGGCACTTTGCATAAATTAGCAGTTATGACATTAGTGGAGCTGGCTCTTTTTGGCTGGCGACTGAGAGCATGTGTGCGTATGTGCCTGCCTGCATGGAGGACTTGGGATTTGTTTTATTTATTATCTAGAGCTTGTTTAAAGAAGTTATAACAGGAAGGGGAGAATCTTGACGCAGACACTTAAAAGCCAGAACTCCTGGGCTCTGTCTGGCATGCCGGGGGAGGGGACAGTGGAGAGAGAGAGAGAGAAGGACAAGTCACCGACCTCTTTGTATTGCCATGTATTGAACTGCAGTGATTTTTTTTTCTTCTCTAGAGAGGTATGTTGGGAAATGTGACTCCCCAGGACAGAAGGGCTTCTCTGGAAGAAGGGATGAGGTGTTTGGGGAAGAAAAATGATCCTAAATAACAGCCATGGAGCCCAGGTAGAACAATTAATATCATCTTTAGAATTAGTCTTTAGCCAAAGACCGTAAAACGCCCACCCTGGGAAATACATAGATTGTCCATAACAGCTATTGCAAGCAGCAGCCTGGAGCCAGAACCACAGAACAGTTTGGGTGGGAAGGGACCCTTAAAGGCCATCTAGTCCAACCACCTTGTCATGAGCAGGGACATCTTCAACTAGATCAGGTTGCTCATAGTCCCGTCCAACCTGGCCTGGAATGTTTCCAGGGATGGGGCATCTCCCACCTCTCTGGGCAACCTGGGCCAATGTCTCACCACCCTCATTGTGAAAAAACTCTTCTTTATATCTAGTCTAAATCTCCCCTCTTTTAGTTTAAAGCCATCACTCCTCGTCCTATTGCAACAGGTCCTGCTAAAAAGTCTGTCCCCATGGTGGACAGACAAAACCAAAAATGGTTTGTAGCCACCGCATTTTGGTTCCAGTGGCACTGAAGGTTACACACGCCATATCTGGGGTCCATCTCCAATGCTGCTGGTGGTTATGCTGTACGAGGGTCTTTCTTATTTCAGTATTTTAACTGTGGCACTGCAAAAGCATTGACATTTTTCAAATGCTGGTTGCAGAAGAAAACTGGTTTTTCCTTGGGAAACTTAAATTTTTCACATACGTTCTTAGGTTATCTTCATAATGAACACTTTTCTTTTTTACTTTTTAATTTTTCTATTTTCCTCCTCTGCAAACCATAATGATGTTCAAAACACTGTTGTGTTGTCTGCTGGATTAAAGTAAAGGAAATCTGCATCTACTTTACCCAAGCTCGGCATAAATGCCATTGGCCACCAAGAAGGACTTCCCATGATCCATTAGCTGTAATACTGATTCATTTTAAAATGGTATAAAATAAAATCAAAGGTTTTGCTTCCGCTTTCACTTTATACACTCGCATAAATCAGAAATATGTCCACCGACCTCAGTGTCCACCATTTCTGGAGCATTGGAGGCCTCGTCTTTCTAAAAGCGGTTCTGTTTTGTGAAGTTTGGTGGACCTCTATCCCCTGGGCAATCGTGGCATGAAAGTACTATCAGGTCCCGCAGAATCTCAGCTTTCATCGACATTTATCTGGGCTGATTTTGAGGAAAAGCCCAGGAACAAAATCCCTGTGTAACAAATGTCAAAACAACTCTAAGACCGAGACAAGAACATGGTCTTGGAGCTTGACAAGGGATGGACTTCTGCTTTCTTATCAAGCAGAGGGTAGGGCTAGATGCCCCAAACTTATGGTAGCTCACTTGTTAATACCTTTGGAAGTGCCTTTAAGAGGCCGTTTTAATGGGGCCGCGGGCTCCATCATGGTCGAAGATCACACTCAGTCATAAACTAAATACCTGCGCAGTCTAAAAACGTCAGATTTCTGTAACTGGAGCTTCTGAAGTCTCCGGCAACTCTATTTCTCCCATCCTTGGCTGTTCAATCATGTAAGAAAGTGGTAATACCCATTTATTAAAACTGGAGCTTTCTCTTTACTCATTTCACGTTAATTAAGCTATATTTTAAAGTCAGTTTGCTATTAGGTTAATTTACCTTCCACCTCAGTTCTCGCTCTGCTTGGAAATGGGATCCAGATGGGCAACATTTAAGAGTTTAATTCAAACTCATTAAAGTCAGTGGAAGTTTTTTTCCATGAATTTCAAAAGGCTCTGGCTCTGGCCTCTTTATCACTTTGCAGCAAGATGCCTGGCCGCAGTCTCCATCTCCGAAATGCCAATAGCAATTAAAAAAGCTGCGAGAAGGTTAATAGTCCTTCTGCTTTTATTATTCCCACAGAATGAAAACAGATTCGTATCCTCACTGGAGGCAATAAAGCCGTCCACATTTGATCGCTGGGGCATATGAATGTTCAAACACTGCCTCCTGCCAAACTTGAAGGTCCTTCATCAGCCAAACTCCTACTGACTTCGGCAAGTCTTAGCCAGCACACGAATAAAGGAGAGCAGCATCTTCATGGGGTCTAAGTATGAAACCGCCTTCCAGTACGACCTCCACAGCATTCAGAGGAGCCATCCGGATGACTTTAACGCAGGCCTAATGCTCAAATACCTGCCCCGCTTCTGCCAGTTGCGAGTACGTGCACCCCCAGATGTCCCGAGTTAACGTAGAGAGAAAAGCATTTAGTGCTATTTCAGGCCTCCCTGAGACTTCCATGCATTTCCATTAATAAACTTTCTGGACTGCCTTTTTATTTGGCGTGATTCAATCACAGCTCCAATGGAGACCAGCTGAAAAGCTTTTCTCTTTCTTAAACCGAAGTGCTGACAGGCATGGGAAGACCCCTCTCCTTACATCTCCGTACAAAACGTTTGCCAGAAGCTTCTTGGCATCCCAGAGAGTTATGCTTCATGCAGAGAGAGGGACAGGTCCTTAAGAAATTCTGCACATTAGCTGTTCTTCAGTTTTCTGAAGGACAAAGTCCCAGTAGCACCAACGCCTCAAGCAACCATGCAAAACATCAAGCCATGATAACTTCTGCCAAGCGCTCCCAGGACGTGAACCACCCTCAGCTTTACAAACACGCCATAATTCTCCATTAAATACAGATGAGCAGTTAAGTCCTTTTCTCTTCTTTTTCTTTGTCATTATTTTAGTGAACAATAGGTCAAAAGCCTGCAGCCAGGCAGTTGCAACTGAAACATTCTCAGGAAAAACCACGTCAAACCTTTCCTGGTGGTACCTAGGTGGAACGATCTCATTTGAGCTTCGGTTTTCCTCAGTCCTTCAGATACCCAGAGGAAAAAGTCATTAATAATAGCATGGCTTTGCTATTATTAGTTACATTTACAATATCCAAATGCCTGCAAGATGTTGTTTTATTTATTAGAGCTTCATCTACCGCAGATAGAGTCCATGAAGAGCTGTGGTAGGTTAGCCTGTTGTTGAAAACTGCTTTTTACTGGACATTTTCTGCTCTCTAACAATCACGTAATAAATTCAGCAGGAGTTTTATTAGAACTCTTGGGATATTTTTCTTTCAAATATTGTAATGCGAAGAAAAAAAAGTCATACAAAGCTTGAAGCAATTCCTGCCTGTCTTGGTTTAACACAGTTTTTGAAAGGGAGAGTCATTCAGAAATGACAAGATGACAAACACTGTTTAGGAACGGTCTTGCTGGGCCAAGGGAAACGGGTTTGGTTTTGTGTACTAAAGTTGGAGTCTTCTGCTAGAGAGGGGTATTGAGGGAGGGGATTCTGCCCCTCTGCTGCGCTCTGGGGAGACCCCCCTGCAGTGCTGCCTCCAGCGCTGGGGCCTCGGCACAGGAGAGACATGGACCTGCTGGAGCGGGGCCAGAGGAGGCCACCCAGATGCTGCCAGGGCTGGAGCCCCTCTGCTGGGAGGCCAGGCTGGGAGAGCTGGGGGGGTTCAGCCTGGAGAAGAGAAGGCTCCGGGGAGACCTTATCGCGGCCTTTCAGCACTTGAAGGGGGCTTATAAAAAAGATGGGGACAGACTTTTTAGCAGGACCTGTTGTTATAGGATGAGGAGTAATGGCTTGAACTAAAAGAGGGGAGATTTAGACCAGATAAAAGGAAGACATTTTGTATGCTGAAGGTGGTGAAACCCTGGCCCAGGTTGCCCAGAGAGGTGGTGGCTGCCCCATCCCTGGAAACATTCAGGTCAGGTTGGACGGGGCTTGGAGCAACTGGTCTAGTTGAAGATGTCCCTGCCCATGGCAGGAGGGATGAACTAGATGGTCTTTAAAAGTCCATTCCCACCCAAATCATTACATGATTCCATGATCTCCTTTGCATATGTATTTCCAGGATTTTACTGTGATGCCTGATTTTGTGGGATGCATTTCTAGGTGAGGATCTGAGTAATTGAAAAGAGTTTGGCAAAATACAGGCAAAAATGAGGTCTTGGAGGTCCAAAGAAGCTGAATGGAGAGGCAGTGCTGACTCTGCATGGCACTCATAAAATCGTTACAGGAGGCTAATTCCCATATCGTCCAGTCTCCGAAAATCCTGTCCTCATAGACCTGGAGAGTTCATAGAAGAAATGAGGCTTCCTTCTCCCTCCCTCCTGCAGCATGGAGATGCTGCAGCACTTAGTAGGGTAGGGGTTAGTATTATTTTTGTACCAAGACCTTAAAACAAAGCAACACTGTTGTCCACCTGTTCCGTAATTAACCAAGATACAAAAGACTGAAGAAATGCGGTCACAGGAGTATGCTGATAAAATATGTTCATGGAGGAGACATAGAATCATAGAATGGTTTGAGTTGGAAGGGACCTTAAAGACCATCCAGTTCCAACCCCCCTGCCATGGGCAGGGACACCTCCCACTAGACCAGGTTACTCCAAGCCCCGTCCAACCTGGCCTTGAACACCTCCAGGGATGGGGCAGCCACAGCTTCTCTGGGCAACCTGGGACAGTGTCTCACCACCCTCACGGTCAAGAATATGTACTTAGCAGCACCCATAATCACATGCAGAATTTTCCATGCCACAGGACTTCCCTGCAAGGTGGGGGAAAATTCAAGATTCAAGGAGTCCTTTGGCCCTTGCAGACTTCACTGCTGGAAAAGGCTCCATATGTGGAGCCAAGGGATGGAAATGTGATAGGTGAAAAGGCCAAAGAGGGAAGAAAGGGGAGGACCAGGTCATTCTCACTTGCCAGCTACTCTGTGTCCTTTGATCCAGAGAATGAGAACGATGGACAAACCATGATGGATGAATAGGTGGCTGACAAGCTTTTCATTATTTCTTGATCAAACACGCAAGTTAAAAACTGATGGGTCAGCCACCATCTAGAGGAGTCTAAATACCACCTGAAGTGGCAATGCCTTACGTTACGCTGTTCCAAGCTTCCACATATTTCACTGTTTTCTAAAAGGTCCATCCTTATAATCATGTGGTTACACGAAAAATTTCTGGTTTTCTTTAAGCTTAGCTCCAGCTCTCAAGGTTTTGGGGGGAGGCTTAAAAACCAGGAAGAAAACAAGAACATGTTCATACTTCTTATTCAAAACATGATGTGCCCATCCCATGTCATTTGTACTCCAAAACAAGCCTAACTCAACCTCTGCCTGCTGTTACCTCCTGGCTCACACCATAATCTCCTTCCCAAGCATCACTCACAAGGAAGGTGGGAAAATGGGAACCAAAATAAACCAATGGATCAGGTGAGCTCCTTTTTAAGTGGTTTTGCTCCACGTGCTCTCTCTAGCCCTTAAGACTGGGTCAGCAGCTCTAAAGGCAGCCAGGGAGATCATGGGCAGCCCCAGGAGGAGCCTCCTGTCTCCTAGTCCTCAGCACAGCTGCCAGCCACCTCCTTAAGGGACTGAGCAGTGACCCTGCACTAGGTCTGTTGGTAATTTGGGCCACTGAATTACCCAGTGACTTAGGTCTGGTCATTCACAGCTTGCCAAGGCTGGAAAACAGCCCAAAATCAGGTGGTGCTCTCTGAAGTCCTGCTGGGGTGGAGAGCAGGCCGGTCACCTTCCCCAGCCACCTTGAGGAGGTCCTGAGTCACCCCCAAACGCGTCACAGTGGCCCTTTTCAGACTCCTGACTCCTAAACCAATATGCTCTGATTTGTTCGGCCTTTTTTTTTTCTAAGCTTTTCATCCGGTTTCAGGATTTTGGAGGCCTTCTGGATTTGTATTTGTGAGTCTCCGAACTCTCCACCAGGGCAGAGTTTTTCTCCCTCGCTTTTTCCGAGTGGCAGCCGAGAGTTCCGTGCGACTGCAGAAAGGGCAGCTTGGAGCAAACTCCCCCTCATCCCTAAGACCCCTGACAAAAAGTCACGAGGGTAGGCGAGAGCAAGAGCTAGCACTCGGAAATTTTCTCTGACCTCCTTTCTCCAGGCTGGAGGCTTTCTCATCCATGGAGAGGGATGGGATAGAGAAGGGGGGGAGAAAAATCGATGCCAGCTGTGGAAGTAAAGCTCAGTCCTGGCTGTTGCACCTTGGTCCTGAGCTGTGACCTTCCCCGTCCAGCCCCAGCCTTGCACTCGCACTGACTCCCAGAGCTCTCCTGCAAAGCCCTTGGCTCCGATCACCGTCCCAATGTGCCTGAAACACCTTCAACACATGGCTGGCACCTTGGCAGGGTGTGATGGAAACAAATCCAGCAGCTGCAGCCAGCTGACAGACGCTAACGAACTTCCAGACAGGAAAATTATACTGGGACTTTGCCGTCCCTTTTTTTCTCCTGCCCCGTTCTTTTATTGTTCGCCTCTTCCAGCCAACATTGCAGGAATTGCCTTGGGAAGTTTTCACATGCCTGTGCCAGTAGGAAATGGAAAATCATGGTGGTGGAACATGGCACTGAGGGCTTTGCTGTGCACGGACCGTGCAATTTGCCCCGGCACCTGCTCCGAACTCTCAGACACAGCAACAAGCCCCGGGCAGAGAAGGACATAGTCCTGCTGAGATCAAAGGTTGCAACATCAAAAGGCAAGTCCTGGATGCAGAGCTGCTTCCCGCTGCCTGTGTCCCCCCCAGCTCCTTTTCTACCTCTGGTCCCCCATTAGAGTCCCAGAGAAATCCATTACTTAGAGCTGGAGCAAGTGGGACAGGTGCCCTCTTCTCTGCTTGTGTCATGTCTGTAATTAATGCTCAGTGAGTGTGGGGCTCACGTCCCTTTAGCCATTGTAAGATCATAGAATAGAATCACAGAATGAGTTGGGTGGGAAGCGACCCTTAAAGACTATCTAGTTCCAACCCCCTGCCATGGGCAGGGACACCTCCCACCAGACCAGGTTGCTCCAAGCCCCGTCCAACCTGGCCTTGAACACCTCCAGGGATGGGGCAGCCACAGCTTCTCTGGGCAACCCCGGCCAGGGTCTCACCACCCTCACAGTCCAGAATGTCTTCCTTATATCTAGTCTAAATCTCCCCTCTTCCAGTCTAAAGCCATCACCCCTCATCCTATCACTACAAACACAACTAAAAAGTCCATCCCCATCTTTCTTAGAAGCCCCCTTTAAGTCCTGAAAGGCCACAATAAGGTCTCCCCGGAGCCTGCTCTTCTCCAGGCTGAACCCCCCCACCTCTCCCAGCCTGGCCTCCCAGCAGAGGGGCTCCAGCCCTGGCAGCATCTGGGTGGCCTCCTCTGGCCCCGCTCCAGCAGGTCCATGTCTCTCCTGTGCCGAGGCCCCAGCGCTGGAGGCAGCACTGCAGGGGGGTCTCCCCAGAGCGCAGCAGAGGGGCGGAATCCCCTCCCTCAACCTGCTGGCCACAAGATGGTGGGAACCAGCCCCCAGCACCTCCTAGGACCAAGCCTTCACACCATGAAGAGGTCATGATTTTAGCAGCAACCAAGGGAGTCTTTTTCCCATTTTTGAAAGTGCTTCTGCTAAGTCCTGGAAAAAAAAAAATATAAATCAGATCAAAAGGCGCATGACCCTTGGTCACTTTGGCCCAGTTCCTCAAAGGTATGTGGGCAACTGAGTCCATTTTCAGCACAACGGTATTCATGTGGGCTGAAATCAGTAGAACTTGCCACATCCATGCCAACATGGCCCAGCAGCCCATCCCTCATATGAGGACAGAGCTGGTGATTTTACAAAGGGATGCAGCTCCCCTGGCTGCTGGTTGTAGCCACAGAACATGACCAGAGCCCAGAAGTCAGTACTGAAACTCTTCTAAAAACACGTGCTTTAGGGATTCTTGAAATCATCAGCCCCAGCTTTGCCAGCTCATCTCTTCTGAAGGTACCAAAGAGTCCTAACACCCCCCACCACAGGTCATCTCAAATGTAGGTGTCATGTGTAGACACCCAATTCAGTTGCCCACACCTAAGTATCCTGTGCCACATGAAATACCCTGTGGAATCCCTCCACACCTCCACCTGTCATTGCAGAAGGTCATCTGCCATTGCCACAGGTCTCCCAGAGGTCCCAAGCCCCATCCATAAGCCTTGTCCAGAGCATCTTGGATGGTCCTTGGAAACATCCAAGCATTTACTAAGCATTTAAGAAACAAAATTCTTCCCTACAGCCTCCGCTCAGTTTGGTAAGACAATATTGCAGAAGAAAATTTTGCAGAAAACTGCTTTGGAGGCTTGGAGACCTGTCGAGTCATGACGGCAGCCCAGAAAAGGGGTGGGTTTTTTTTCATTTCTCTACCAGAAGCAACAATGGTCCATATTCTCCAGGAAGTTCAGCTCATGGAACAGGCAGCAGAAGCTCTCAACTTGGGAAAAGTCTGGCCAGAGACATCACAAAAGGATTTTTCAGCAGCTGTCAAAAAATGGGCATTTCCTTTCATGTTTCTACAGCAGCCGGACACTTGAAAGCCTGACCTTGCCCGTGGGTGCGGACCACTGCAGAAACACAGCCCAAAGGGCTGAGGACTTGGGATGAAGCCTCCCCTCCATCATCCCAGCAGGTAGGATCCTGGGATCTGCTGGTTCAGGAATCCCACACCAGCGCAATTGCTCCGGCACACCAGGGTCGCTCCTGCTTCATGTCACGCAGCCGTCAAAGGCGCCTTCAAAATCTAGCCCACCCTGCTGTCTTTTATTCTGACCGAGCGCATGTTACGCCCAGTTTCTCGTAAGACAAACAGAGGGGTGTCAAGACAACTGTCTGCTAAGGCACTCTCCAATGCTGGAGCGCAAAGAGCACAGAAGGGAATGTAATTAAAAGATGCAGGAGGTGGCATTTCTAACGGGAGGAGAAAGAAACATCATAATTTTTAAAAGGCCATTATATTGGCTGAGGGTAAACCAGGTCAAGTGACTAGGAGAGTCCTGCGGGGATGTGTTTGACATTGTTGTCACTTTTGTAGCGTATCAGTGCTTTCTACACATGTCGGGAAAAGGCGGTGAAGTGATCAGGCTCCAAATCAACCCAAGAAAAACAGAGCGTCCTACACATGCAAGTTATTAAAGAGAAAAGTTGGGAGAGTGGCAGCAACAGCAGACGGCATTTGCAAAGAAGGAGGCAGACTTGCCCGACACAAGGTAGAAAAAAGGATGGAGAACATGGAGACAGCAGGAATAGGACGAGGCATGGGCTGGTTGGGCTTTGTTTCATCTTTTAACCAGTAAATACACAGTATCCCCCCACGTGTCTGCGAAAAGACCAGCAACAATTCAAAGCACAAAATGGTTCACACCCAATAAACGAGCATTTACCTACACCTCATCTCCCCTCCGAGCAAGGAAGGAGGTGGATGACCCAGCACCACCTACAAGTTACCCGAATCCCATCCCAGACTGCAGCAACAGAGGAGATTCCAGCCCAAAGGCAGCTTGAATACAACCTCTCCTGTGTCCTCAGTGCACTCACGCTTTGTCTATAGAGAGACGGGTCGGAAATGGAGAGGCAGCTCCACACGTTGCCCTTGGTCCACAAAAAAGAATAGAAAAGAAATTCAGCCCGAGGAAGAATTGCACCCTTTGTTCCTCATCATATTGACACCGATAATAAATGCGAAGGGTACCACCCAGCAAAATCCAAAAGGAGGAGGACTTCTCATCCACGCACAAAACCAATTTCCCAGTGCATGGTCCTCACCGCAGCAGAGAGCTCTTCCACATCAATTAGGACTGTCCTACTGATGTTCCCCGTGGATGCCACCGAACCTGCCGCTCCTTCTCTGCTTTGCTCACATACCGCTTTCCAGCTGCTTGGAAAGCAAAGCCGCGCTATTAACCAGCTATTCACCAGCACGGAATAGCAGCCAAGTAAAACATGAACAGAAATAGGAAGGTTTAAAATGTATGTTTTCAAATCCTTTTGCATTTTACTGAATTTCCATGCATGCATAAGCAAGTTGTTGGCAAAATCCCACTTTATATCTCAGCAAATACATACTCCTGAATCCAGTCCGCTCCATCTCATTAATCATTTGACCAAAATTTCTCTCTGATCACGTATTAGTTGATTAGTAGATGATGGGCTGGCCCATCAGACTGAGCGTCATGGTCTCCCAGGACCATGAAGCCCATCTGACCACATGCAGGTGTGCCCATCACACCTCCAGCTGGACTAATTACTTTTGGGGTCCTTTGATAGTCAGCAGAGCTGCAGTCAATCTAGTTCTTCCTTTTGCTCCAGCTCACACTAAAGTAGATATTTTGAGTAAGCCAAAGGTCTCATGCCCTAAAAGTTCTTGTTTCTGTCCTTCAACACGCAGAGGGAGCCCAGGGTGATTTGGCGGGCTGGGGACACCCAACCTGAAGACATCCAACATGCAGCGAGAGCCGCTCCACGCTACCCAACACGACAGTGGCATGCATCAAAATTCACGTAGCTCTTTAGAGGCACTGGATAAGCCCAGTGGTTTTCACAGCCTCACCCTACAAAGGGGCGAGCGTTTCATCATCCATGGCAAAGCAAGGTGCTTGTTCCCTGGCCCAAAGCCAGGCTGCACCTCATAGCTAGTGTCCACACACTTAAACCCATTCCCCCACAAAATAAATGGGCTAATTTGGTCTGGTCCTTGGCCTGTGCCACCCCTAAAATTTGCCAGGACATTGTTTGGGACTGTTTCTTCTCACAGCCCAAACCCACAGTGGGTGCATGCTAGCCATGAAGCTGTCTGGGCCATCATCTCACTGAGCTTGGGGCCACCCCTGTTCAATATAGTATTAGTTGCACAGGTTCCTAAACTGGGGCCACCTCTGACTAGCGGGCGAGAAGAAGAAGAGCCAAGGCTTTACAGCCAGGCTGTGGATGA
>VFFE01007652.1:184415-205897 GCA_008921705.1 Burhinus oedicnemus
GCGCTGGAGGCAGCACTGCAGGGGGGTCTCCCCAGAGCGCAGCAGAGGGGCAGAATCCCCTCCCTGGCCCTGCTGCCCACGCTGCTGGGGATGCAGCCCGGGATGCGGGGGGCTTTCTGGGCTGCCAGCGCACGTTGCCGACTCACGTTGAGCTTCTCACCCCCCAGTACCCCCAAGTCCTTCTCCTTGGCTGTACCAGAGGACAGGCGCATGAGCAGCTTGGAAGCTCAGTCCCACTGATCAGGAAGAGGCACGTTCCCCTCCTACTTTTCAAATCAGGCCTTTCACCCTCTTGGGTGAAAATTTAATTAGCAAGACATTGCATTTGCCACATCATGGAGCAAGGTTGGAGCTAGAAGCCCCCCAGATGGGAAGTCACGAGGGATGAAGCTCCATGTTCATGCTGGCACGGGACACTGCATCAGTTGGTGGTTGCCCAGATAGCTGCCAAGGTATCTGAGGCATTTAATGCCATGTAAGCCCAAAAGCCTGGAGGTGGAGCAGCCTTAAAACATTGGTCTTTCCAACTCTGTCCCAGCTCCACTTGTATCTTGCTCAACCTCCAGCCAGAGTTTACATCCAAGTGTCTCAGCTATGGGCAAGAGCAACGTGGTGGGATCATGTCCATGGAAGCAAAGTACCAAAAAGCTACCGCAGCAATGGCTTTGCTGAGCTGTACAGAGTGGGACTTCTTCTGCCTCCAAACTCTCCATTGGGCACTACCAAGGTGCCAGGCAGCACGCATTGAGTTTGGCAAGCATTTGACCCTCAAGGGTCAACCAAGATCATAAGAAGGTACCAGGAGAAGAGAACTGGGGACAGACATAACCCAAAACCATAGCGGGTCCAAGGAGTGGAACTGGAGGGTGAAGGGCTGGATTTCCAGGGTGGAAATTCATCATCTTGTCAAGAAGAGATGAGCACAACCAAGACAAACGCAAGTCTCTCCAGACCCAAGAGCTAGGTCTTGTTCTGAGACCTGTGCCTGACACTATAGTTAATGAACTCTTTGCAAGAAGAGAACTTACATATAATATTTGTGTGTGTGTATATACATACAAATACACACAAATACATATATAGCACAAACCAACAACAATCAGAAAAAAAACACTGCGGAGTGTTCCAGGGTCGTGAACTTGGGTGGCCAAAAATCCATGCCCGAAAACAAAACCCAGTTCCAAGGAGAGGTGAAACCTGGGCAGAATTAAGGCCCCACCAAGATGGACACCCATGCGGGGATCTTTGCTTTGGCCTTGTGGTGATGGAGTAAACGATCATTTCACGCTTCCGAGGCTCAGCATCAGGATGCAAGGAATGGCCTCCAAACGGCCCCATGCTCCAGAGCTGCCAGCATGGAGCTTGGGATGCTTCTGCCCAACTACATCTGTATTCAGGGCTTGTTCTTCTGTTTTTCATGAATATATACGTAGATATATGTGGCCTATAAAATATTAAGTCATAATTGAGATAGCCTGCTAGCAGAAAGAGTCCAGGCAGCTGAATTTTATTGCATTAGCAGATGTGCTCAGTTCCAGATCTGGAATGCTAGGGACTCTATTTTTCATTCTCTTTCAGCATCCCCAGCTCAGAAATTCAATTTTCCTCCAGGCTACTCGCAGCTGGATGCTGAGAGTGATGTTTGTGTGCCTGATTGACTCCTGTTGACTTCAAGAGAGACGCCAGTTGCTATCGTGAGCTTCAGGCTGACACTTTCCAGCCAATGGTAGGGGGCAAGAGGAGCATGAGATGTTGAGCCCACACCTCTTGGAGGAGGCAGGCAGCAAGGGGTGGATGGCCAGCCCTATAACCAATGCAAAGGAGAGGTGAGAGCGTCTTGGGAAGCCAAGATGGTCACCCTTTGGAGACCATGTGAAGACCTTTCTTCATCAGCTAGCTCTGTGCTGTCAGTCTCAAGGCTCCGTCCCAGCTCTGTTGCTTGATTTGAAGCTTCCTCCAACCCCACTTAGACCCTTTGGTCTGCAAAACCCCCCCAACCTACAAGTGGGTCTTTTTGGCAGAGTTCAGCTTCAAGGAGGCACTGCACAGCCCCTGGCATTGTCCGAAACAGCTCCATCCTCACCCGTGTCTCTTTGATCCCTTCCACATACCTGAGATCTCAGCAAAGGGCTAAGCCATGTCCCAGGTGCAGATCCAGCCTGGGCTCTCTTTGGTCCCTAATGACATTTTCAGGGTATTTTGTGGCAAACGCACAGTTCCAGCTCATTCTGCCAAAGCCATGGTGGTCTCACATGGCTAAGAGCTGAGCTTCCCGGGTCTGGCCCTGGGAGCAGCAGCTCCATTCTCCAGCATTTTGCTTCCTCATCATTTGAATTTATTCAAAACCCAGCTGGACACGGTCCTGGGCAACCTGTTCCAGCTGACCCTGCTTGAGCAAAGTTGCCCTAGAGCATCTCCAGAGGTGCCTCCAAACTCTATGCACAACATATGGGACAACGGGCCATGCCATCAGACCCAGCTTGGCTGCTGTGGGCTTCTGGCTTCATTTTTTCTTGCATCTCCCCACACAGCCACCACCACATCGGCCTGAGTGAGGAGTTACGGATTATTATCAGCTCTGCTAGGTGCAAGTGTCTGCCAGAAATTGGTCTTGGTCTGGGGGAATCGCTGCAGGTTGCAGCACTCTCAACCCAAAGGAGACAACGGCTGTGCCGAGGTCTCTTGCCAGGACATTTGGGAGGCACAGACGGAGGACAGACATCGTGCCGTTGTCCACCACCGGAGCCCGTAAAAGGCAGAGGCAGGGCTGTGAGGCTGGACTCATCTGCAAAGAGCTGGGACTCGCTCTCACTGCTGCTGGGGAGGCAGGAGGAGAAGACTTAGTGGAGCAAATTCCCCACATCCACCCCAAAGCACCCTGCGGTTTCCAGAAGGACGAGCTCACGCCTGCAGACCCGCGCGGGCCACTGCTTGTCCTATTTCAAAACGCAGAGCATGAAAAGCATCCCTGTCCAGAGGAGTCCAACGATGAAGTGCCTCCTCCGGAATCTGGTGGTGTGGAGGGAGAATCAGCTCAGTGATCCAGAGAAATCCCTGAAGAGGCACAGGGTAAACGTTAAGGCTTTGATTTTCCTGGAGCTTGAAAGGATTATCTCGCTGGGCTACTTATTTACCGTTCTCCCCTGGCCTTTCTGATTTGCTTTGCTTGAGAAATTGTCAATTCTGGTCCCGCTGTCCACTTTGCAAACATCCTTGAGCCAAATTACCTCCCCATCCTTGGGGCTTTCCCATGTCTTGTCCTCCTCTTCCAGCCCGGCTCTCAGAGGAGCTCCAGGGAAACCGGGGCAAAGCAAAGCCCCCAGGGCTGTTTCTCCACGTGTTTCTGCCACAGCAGCATCCTGAGGATACAGGTCCAGGATGAGCACAGAGCACCGCGCTGTCCGAGAGGGCTTCAGGTAGATCCCTGGGACACCTGTAATGCCGAAAAAGATCACCCCAGGGTTAAGTGAAAACTGCTTCTGGGGCATGAGAAGCACTCTTTGGGATTTTAAAAGGTCTAGAGGATAAACACAGGCTTGGGGCACAACCTTTGAAAGGGAGAAACCCCCTCACCGTCTGGCCACTCAGCCAGGGAATAAATGAAATCCATGGGATGCAGAGTTTGGTGTTCCATCCCAAATGCCTCTTTTCTCCCAGCCCTTCCCCACATGCTCCTCTTTCCCCCAGGCTGGGAAAGGGAATGCCCCAGGGAAGGGGGGATTAGTCCCCTGGCACCTTCACACCAGCCCCAGGGCTGGCCCATGCTGGGACACCAGTCCTATGGATGGACCCCAGTCCTATGCCAGGATCCCTGTCCCATGCTGGGATTCCTGTCCCATAGATGGACCCCAGTCCTATGCCGGGATCCCTGTCCCACGCCAGGATTCCTGTCCCATGCCAGGACTCCTGTCCCATGCCAGGATCCCTGTCCCATGCCAGGATCTCTGTCCCATAGATGGACCCCAGTCCCATGTCAGGATCCCTGTCCCATGCCAGGATCCCTGTCCCATGCCAGGATCCTTGTCCCATGCCAGGATCCCTGTCCCATGCCAGGACTCCTGTCCCATGCCAGGATCTCTGAGCCAGGATCCCTGTCCCATGCCAGGATCCTTGTCCCATGCCGGGATCCCTGTCCCATGCCGGGATCCCTGTCCCATAGATGGACCCCAGTCCCATGCCAGGATACCCGTCCCATGCTGGGATCCCTGTCCCACAGATGGACCCCAGTCCCATGCTGGGATCCCTGTCCCATGCCGGGATTCCTGTCCCATGCCGGGATCCCTGTCCCACAGATGGACCCCAGTCCCATGCCGGGATCCCTGTCCCATGCCAGGATTCCTGTCCCATGCCAGGATCCTTGTCCCATAGATGGACCCCAGTCCCATGTCAGGATCCCTGTCCCATGCCAGGATCTCTGTCCCATAGATGGACCCCAGTCCCATGCCAGGATCCCTGTCCCATGCCAGGATCCCTGAGCCATGCCGGGATCCCTGTCCCATGCCGGGATCCCTGTCCCATAGATGGACCCCAGTCCCATGTCAGGATCTCTGTCCCATGCCAGGACCCCAGTCCCATGCCAGGATCCCCATCCCATGCCAGGACTCCTGTCCCATGCCGGGATCCCTGTCCCATAGAAGGACCCCAGTCCCATGCCAGGATCCTGAGGTGCTGAGGGACATGGTTTAGTGGTGGTTTTGGCAGTGCTACGATGATGGATGGATGATCCTAAAGGTCTCTTCCAGCCCAGGTGAGTCTATGATTCTAGGTTTTATGTCCCTCTAAAGCCGAGGGAAAACTCTTCACCACTGCAAAGCCGAGGACTGTCCCCTACGTGGTGTGTTCGCATTTATATTTGACACGTGTTGCAAAGCAGAGGCCATCGGTCCGGCTCCAGCCGGGGAGGGAAGGGCAGCGCAGGTACCATGCGGCCAGGCCGATGGAGGAGCGCGGCGGCATTCCAGCCGGAGCGGCTGCGGAGGATGCAAAGCTCGGCTTTGCGCAGAGTCCAGCTGCTGGGACTAGCCGGACGCGGCGGGGTTGTGTGCACGGAGATTTGCTGACATCTACAGGGCGTTTCACGGAGGCCGTGGCTCCACGGGGGACACGCGGTCACGCTCCCCAATTTCCTTCCCAGTGAAGGTGTGTGACAGCCCAGTTCGTTAATAACTCACCACTGTCCCGGTTAGAGCGACACAGGACTGATTTCTCTAATAATGCCTGGGAAAAGTTCACTTTTAGAAGACTCTAGTGTCAGAATTTGTGAAAATACTGACTTTACAGCCAGCCATGGTGTGCGGGTTTCAAAGTTTCAGAGTTTTGGAGCTCGCCACGTGCAGGAATGAGGAGGAGCGAGAGCCGGGCACTTGCCCCAAGCTGCCCAACAGGGTTATTTCATACCATGAACGGCACATTCAATAGAAATTAGAAAGTTTGCTGAGGAGTTCTCTCTCTCTCCCTTGGTGGCTGCCATCCTGAGAACTTCTCACACCGGTGCCGGAGCTCTGAGCCCTTCCCTTCCTCCGGAAGCCGCAGCGCTCACAGTGTCCCACATTTGGTGTCCCTTGCTGGGAGTGCACGGCTTCCTAGGGATAGAATGGGCTCAGCAGAATCCCTGGGTATTTTATATTGGTATCAGGATCAATACTGGTTCTTTAGTGTTATTACTGTTAATTATTTAGTCTTACTCTATTAAATCTGTTTCTACTTCAACCCTTGGGTTTCCTTGTTTTTTCCCAGTTCCCCTTCCTGGGTGGGGAGGGGTCATCGGGTGAGAGAATAATTGTCTAAATGACAATAAATTGTTGTGGGTTCCTCAAGCCGTAACAACCACACATACACCCGCGTGGTGAACACATCTCGGTCGTTGGCGGCTCCACTTTGGTGACGAAGCCATCGCTGTCACGAGACAGGGGGTCCATTTTTAAGCATCCTTGAAGCATGACCACATGCTCTGCCCTGTGCCAAGGATGTCCCCAATCAGCAGATCCACCCCCATTTTCCACGATGGACCCACAGGGCAGCGTTATCTGATGGCCAAGAGCACCCATGACAAGCAGCACCCACCTGCCCCTGCAGCACTGGGTGGCACCTTCACACTGGTGACAGATCTTGGTTTTCTCGCCCAGAAACAGTCTGACCCAGGACAACAAGGGTGAGAGGTGCTAGGCTGTCTCCTGCCCAGGGAAGAATAGGGCAAAACAATAAAAATAGCCCCAAAATGACACCCAGGAAGGTGGCTGAGCTTTCATCCCAGATGCTTTTCCACCAGCAAGCCCGGAGGGAGTCCACAACCACACACGAGCGTTGGAGCCGGTGCTGGATGTGCGTTGGCCCCGGTGGGTACAGGTGTCCCCTTGCTCCATGGGATGTCTGTCTCCTTGTTGGCCCACGTGCCTGGGGAAGGGCCCCTCCAAAGGGTGACAAGCACCAGCCCAAGGGGAGTATGGAGCAGGGATGGCTGCAAACACCAGAACAGGCAGCCAAGGGAGGGGGAAGGCAGCTGGGGCTGGAGGGCTTTAAGCAGCCATGTGTGCATGGAAGCTGGAGAAACGAGAAGGCATTTCATCAGATCTTTGCTCCTAGCTCCGTATCTGGAAGCAGGAATGGCGTTCTCGCGGGTGGAAAGCCCCTCAGGTGTCCTCACCACATGCAAGCATGGAGCGGTGGGCATTCACGGCAGATCCAGGCAGAGGGACAAGCGTCCATCAGTCTGTATTTAGCATGGCTGGGACCAATCTTCTCCTGCGTGGGGACCTGGTGTAGCTGGTGACAATCTGAGATGGCAGCTCCAGCCACTGAGGCTCCAACAGGCAGGAGGGCAGAAACGTCATCCCCCTCCAAGGCAGGCTGCTGCCGCGTGAAGGACCTCTCCCCCCCGGCAGCTCTTTTCAACAGGCTTTCAAAAGCGGCAGGATGCGTGCGTTAACAGGAACAGCTATTTTTATCACAGGTGAACTCTTCTGTAAATACCGCTGTCAAAGCCGTACGCACCAGATGTTTCACCTCGGGACAAAAACACTTTCAAATCAAACACAGAGCATTCAGGAGCCCACGCAATTGAGCCTGGCCAAGACACCCATTCTGCAAGATCTCCAAGAGCCAGAGAAACTGTTCCCAGGGAAGATCCAGGGTCAGCTGTGTAGCATTCCACCCGCTCACTTCCTCCAGCAGCCATGGGGTTGCTGGAGGACAACCCTCAGGGTGCTGGGTCCAAGAGTTGTGCTTGACCTGCTGTAGCTACAGCTCGGCCACCTCAAACTTACATGAACTGAGGTCCACTGCTCCCCGTCCCAGGGAAGCGAAGGGGACAGGGACCAGCAAAGCGTGGGCTGAAGTCCTCACAGACGTAAGGGAGATGAAATGAGCTGCCTCCACCCAGCCCTCTGCAAGAACAAGTGACAACTTCTTCCACTGTGGGACTGCTTTATTATGAAAAGACCTGTTAACAACAAACTTCGTCAATTATAAAACACACAGAGGAGTGGTAGACGCTGCACAGCCTGGAGGGTCGGGAAACTTCAGGGAACAAAACAAAACCCACGTTAACCTCAGCTGGACGCAGAGCAGCCACCAGGTCCTGAGCCACACAGCCCCTTCCAGCAGTTATTCTGCAGGTGCTGACCGTGGATGTTCCCAAATACTCACAGCTAGCTCTCCAGAGCGAGAGACCTCGTTGTTCCCCGCGTGGCAGTTACACCAACTCTTCTGCAGAAAGGGGCGCCCTGAGAGAGGCATCTCTGCGCAGGAACAGCAGCATCAGTCCCCTGGGAAATGGCAGCGCCTCTCTAAGGGCTCCTGTAGGCTGTGTGGACATCTTCTTGATCACCCAGCAAGTGAGAGCAAAGTTAGCCTGAATTTACCATCTCTGGCACTAGCCCTTTTGTCCACACTTTTCTTGCTCCAAGTCCTGCCGGCCTAGGTTCAAGCAAATGTGGGTGTTCTGTCCTGCTCCCATCAGCTCCCCGTGGTCCCATAAAGCTATCTGTGAAGGGTTCCTCAACGGAGGAACAGCCATCGTCCAAGAGAGACCAGCAGGGCTGCTTGGATCAGCCCCTCTCCTTCAGGCATGGTAGGATTCATAGGCGTCTGGCAAAGCGTTGGTGAGCGGCGTGTCCCGATGGGGTGCCTCCACCTGAGAGCAATGGGATCGGCGGTGCTGGCAGAGGCAGACCCGCAGAGCCCACACGTGAGGCTGCCAGATGGACCTCCTCAGTCAGAGTCGCTTCCCTCCTGCTTCGCTGACCCGACAGCGGACGCCAGCTCCTCCTCCTGCCCTTTCAACCGCTCTCCTGCAAGTGAGAAACAGCAGTGGCTTAGCGATAAACCAGCTGTACCGGGGAACCCACACAGCCGAGGACCTGAACTGCAGCCCCCAAGACCACAAACCATCTTCCCTGCCGTGTAAGCCAAGTGTGTGCACAGCCTTGGGGAAGCTACTTAGAATCACAGAATCACCTGGGTTGGAAGGGACCCTTGACATCAAGCCCAACCATCAACCTAACGCTGCCAAACCCACCACTAACCCATGTCCCTCAGCACCACGTCTGCCCAGCTGGTAAATACCCCCAGGGATGGCGACTCCACCACTGCCCTGGGCAGCCTGGTCCAATGCTTCACAACCCTTTCCATGAAGAAATTTCTCCTCATATCCAATCTAAACCTCCCCTGGCACAACTTGAGGCTGTTTCCTCTTGTAGGCCTGTTACTTGGGAGAAGAGACCGACCCCCCCTGGCTACAGCCTCCTCTCAGGGAGTTGTAGAGAGCGAGAAGGTCTCCCCTCAGCCTCCTCGTCGCCAGGCTGAACAACCCCAGGTCCCTCAGCCGCTCCTCACAGGACTTGTGCTCCAGACCCCTCACCAGCTCCGTTGTCCTTCTCTGGACACGCTCCAGCCCCTCAATGTCTTTCTTGGAGGGAGGGGCCCAAAACTGAACACAGGATTCGAGGTGGGGCCTCCCCAGTGCCCAGTACAGGGGGACGATCACTGCCCTAGTCCTGCTGGCCACACTATTCCTGATCCAGGCCAGGATGCTGTTGGCCTTCTTGGCCACCTGGGCACACTGCTGGCTCGTGTTCAGCCGGCTGTCGACCAACACCCCCAGGTCCTTTTCTGCCAGGCAGCTTTCCAGCCGCTCTTCCCCAAGCCTGTAGCGCTGCAGGGGGTTGGTGTGACCCAAGGGCAGGACCCGGCACTTGGCCGTGTTGAACCTCACACCATTGGCCTTGTCCCATTGATCCAGCCTGTCCAGATCCCTCTGTAGGGCCATCCTACCCTCAAGCAGGTCGACTCTCCCACCTAACTTGGTGTCATCTGCAAACTGACTGAGGGTGCACTCGATCCCCTCGTCCAGGTCATTGATAAAGATATTAAACAGAACCAGCCCCAGTACCAAGCCCTGGAGAACACCACTTGTGACCAGCCACCAACTGGATTTAACTCCATTCACCACCACTCTTTGAGCCTGGCCTTCCAGCCAGTTTTTTACCCAGTGAAGAGCACGCCCATCGTTGGGACCAACAGCTTCACAGACCCTTCTGGGAAGGGGATCAAGGTCCACCAGTCTCTCCCTGGCCCAAGAGCAAGGCACCAAGCTCCCAGTAAGGATCATGTAATCCCTCTGGAATATCTGGTGACGCCCCCCATACGCCATCCCTGCAGCACCATAACGCACGTATCAATTCAGCAATGGCTCTCTGCGTCCTCTTCTCCAGCTTCTCCAGTTTCTTGGCTACATCTCGCTTTAAATCCCTAGGGAGGAGAGCGACAATGTCAGAACAAATCCTCGCCCCAGGCAGATGTGAACAAAGGGACCACGTTACACTTTTCCCAGTGGAAGAGAAACTCCTCTCTCCTACAGGCACCACGGAGCAGAGTGTGTGTCTGCCACCAAGGCAGCTCATGGGCAAACCAACCCAGTGTCCAGAGCGTCCTTTGTCACTGAGGCCACCATGGTGACAAGCAGCTCCAGAGGGATCAGTGGAGTCTCGGTGTTAGCAGGAAGAGGGAGGACAGCCCCGTGCCTTGTGTCTCCCTCAACAGCAGGGCAGCGTTTCCCATTTCTAGCACTTTTAACCCAACCTGGACAAACTCGAGGTGCTGGTAACCCAGCAGCGATGCCAACATCCCTTTACCAGGAGCAAGGCTTTGCAGACACTCACCAGTCTGGCTTCCTCGGGGCCAGGTTTGCCAGATCCTAGGGAGGAAGAAGGGACACACAGTGAGAGCTGTAGGTGAGGTTCAAGCCTGGACACAGATAGATGCACCCAGCACAGCGTGGTTCTCAATGTACTTACCACCTCGTCGATGATGGGCTCCGGCTTGGCAGCCTCCAGCTGGTCCTTCACCTTGTCTTCCACTAGATGGGGGAACAGGACCAGCATCAGCGCAGGGTACAGCGCCAGGACACCAAGGGGACACGGCACAGGGAAACGAACCCATCAGAGCTCTGGGCTTGGTTCACAAAAGCTTGTATAAAAGCCCATTTGAACCTCTTTGCCTTAAGAGCGTGGTAAATACAAGTGAGCACACACGGGTACACACATCCCTCCACCCTTTCGGAGACTCCTAGAAATCATCTGAAAATGATGCAAACCCACCAACCATTAAACGCCACAAACAGCAACAGCAGCAAGAAGTCTGCTGGGTTCAAGTCCCCTTTTTGTAAGACCTGCAGGGATCAGCTGCTCCGCAGGTGTTTAAACCGGAGTTTGACTCACTGTGACTCATTTAGGAGGCCACAGCCTGAGACACCTTGGAGGAATCGAGCTCCAGCCCGGACCTTAAGTAAAAGTCTGCAGATACTGGGGATAATGGCAAAGCACATGTGGAAAACAGCCCTCCATCCTTCAACTCGGGTGTCTGTGGGGGTACGGGCACCAGGGAGCACATCCCTGAGGGGTGAATCCTGCTCCAGCAAATGGATATGCCCAAGGCGTGTTTAATATTAATCCACTCGGAGTCCCAGCTCCTCTGTCCTCCTCCATCCGCAGCCTCTGTAGGAAGTGCCCGAGGCTGGTTACTCCAGGCACAGGAACCGCAGCCGATGGGCACTGCAGCTCCAAAGAAGGGCTGGCAGAGAGCGCGGGTTTTACTGGAAACGGTCAAAATTGCTGTTCCCAATTCCAAACCACACGCTTGGGAAGAGTCAGGGGAAGTTTTAAACTTTTACAAAAGGATAAAGAAAGCGCAGTGTCAGCATTCCTACCTACCAGATCTCTGCCGTTCTCCCAAAGGCAGTCTTTTTATTTAGGGCATTTTTGAAGAGATCTATTCCAGAAGGACTCAATATTTCAAGATCAAGGGAACTTCCAACCTTCGCCTCCCTCTCAAGAGCTGCACGAAGGTTCAGTGCTGGGAAACAGCAGACTGAACGCCCTGGACTCATGACTAATATTTGTTTAAAGGTAATTCAAACAAAAAACCAGCCCAAATCTCCTTGAGAATCCTCCAGCGACAGCTCGGCTCCTCTGAGTGTCAACCCTTTGGTTTGGGGCTGGATTCAGTGTGCTCAGACACACACCCACTTGTGCAATGCAGGGTGTGCGGTCCCCACGGGCGAGAGGGGACGATGAAGCAATGGGGCCAGCAAGCATCACGCTCGCCCAGCTCCCACCACGGCTGCTCAGACACGCCAGCACCCTCCAGGGCTGCAGACACTCCTCTCCTAGGACCTACCACCCTCACACCAGCAAGCCGCTACCAGGATACATCCCGGTGGCTTTTCCACCTTGGGCTGGAGCGAGCAGGAACACAGAGGTTTTCGAGCCACCTGATTTTTGGCAAGGAAAGGTATAACTCATCGATTGTGCAGCACGCTGGCTGGATGCAGAGTCCCGTGCCGTTTTATTTGTCCTCACAACCACAAGTCCTGCTTCATTCCCTCCCCGCAGGCACCAGCTGGTACCACCGTCGGCAACGCTTCTGCTTTCGTGCTCCCTCGTTTCACCCCCCATGCTCCCGCTTGCAACCCACCTGAGGCCGGCTTGGCCTGGGGCACCTTCCTCTTCTTCAGCTCCTCATCTTCAGGCTCGTAGTTTCGCAGTTTGAGCTCCCTGGGGAGGAAGGGGAAGAGCACAGAGCAGTGAGACACATCCACGCCACCCTGGACTGTGGGCTCTCGCTAACAGGGGACACATCTGCATCGCTGGCTGCAGGCGGGGGCCGGCAGCGACCCACACAAGTCAGAAAAGACAAGGTCAACCAGGAGCTCGGCAGGATAACGGCGAAGTCTTGGCAAGGCAAGCAGAGCAGACCCCTTGCAAAGCTCTGAACTTCAGTCCAGCTCCCTTTTAGGTCTCAACCCAGCGACAGACTCAGGATGGAAACACCAGAGAAGACCCACAATCAAGGAAAAAAATGATGCCAGGAGGGTACGCAGGAAGGACAGGGACAAAAAAGAGTATTTAGGGGTACAAGGTGGTTACTCAGTCACCACAGATGCTTCAAACAGGGGTCCAGGTCAGCCACGTGGTGCAAATAAGGGGAGCAAATTCAGGTTCCTGAGCAAATGGGTGGCGGAGCTGGCAGTGACAGGGACGGTGACACCCAGAAGTTCACCCATCCTTTCACCTCCCTCCAGGAGAGCTCAAGAGACAGCAGTCAGCCCTCTCCCCAGTGCACACACCTCCCCCATACTCGGATGCTAATTCTCCCCCTTTTCAAGGCTGTTCTTTTTACACCAGATAATTTGGGCCCCAAATGGACAACCATTAGACAACCTCAGTCACGTGCACCCACAGACCGATTCATCCCCAAGGTCCAACCCTGTGAGCTTCAAGCAGAGGCATCTCCAAAACCAGAGCCCTGAAAAACAAGCTCGTGGGACTCCATCCCACCTCCGGCTGCTCACGCATGCGTACACCGCGCTCTGCAGGCTGCTGGATCTATACACCAGTACACGAGCCCACAGGGCAAATTAAGTAGATTAAACTCATTTAACACTGTCGATGGGTTTAATCAGTTTAAATAGAAACTGAGGCACTTGCTGCCCGGTGGTGCTCCTGCCCCAGCTATCAGCAAAGCCTTCGGCAGCGATGAGGGTGGCTGTGCCGCTGCAGAGGAGGACGCAGGAAGCCCCGATGCAAACACAGGAGAGGGCACTTTTATCGGGCAGGAAAATCAACGGTTGAATACTACCATTTTTCCTCCCAGCAGACAGCTGATACCCGGGGCCACTTCCCTGCTAGACATTACTGATGGAGAAGCCGGTGGGACACAACCCACCCCAAGGGCTTACTGTCAAAGCAAAGAGAGACAAAAGAAAGGGTGAAGAAGCTACAGCCCAGGAGAGGTGAGAAGAGGAAGGTCAGCGGTCAGATGGCTGTGTTCATCTGGAGTAAAAGCCAACCTTGGAGGTCCCTGGAGCACAGCAGGAAGGTCCTACCTTTCCCACACCATCCCGTTCCCCTCTCCGGCAGCTGAATCGACTTGCGAAGAGTCCGACCCACACCATGGCTGGTGCCACGGAGGCGGTGGGAGCACACGGTTGGAGCTCAGCAAGACCTAACTGAGATGAGTGTGACCAGCAGACTGGAAACCAGGGCCCGGGCAGCTTAGGAGACTTGCCGATATTTCTCGTGTAATCAAGCCCAGGTCCCCCGGGCCCTTACATCAGTGCAACACTGCGAAACAGGAACATCTTTCCCCAGCGCTGGGAGAAAGGATGCTTAAAAGAAACACGGGAGAGATTAGCATGTAGCTGCAATACCTCCCCCAGGCCAAGAGCACTTTCACCCCATGAAGAGCAGCTGCTGTGCACAGTTTTACGTGTATTTTTACTCACACGTGCCCAAGGAGGAGGGATTTATTACATTAACCTCTACTGATCACCTTCAAGCCCCAGGCAGGAGGTCAGTTCCCTTCAGGAAGGCTGATCTTGGAGGATCAACCGACTTTTTGTTTTGCAGAAGGAAATGCCATCTCCAGGCACACAGAAATCATGGTTATTCCCTGATTTTGCAGACAATCTCTGCTCAGCAGGATTTTATTGCTAACCTGGGAGGCCGGGGGAGGAAGAAGAGCAGCTAATTAATCCAGGAGGTAATAGGACATCAGGCTGCGACGTCTAACATCTGGCCAAAGGCTGGGTCACGCTCGTGGGAGAGGATTTATCTGACAAAGCGGCAGACCCTGCAGAATGCAAACTTTCAGTATCTCCCAGAGTTCCTGGTTTCCTTAGCTCACGTTTAGAAGGATTTACTTGCAGCTGAAAGTGAACCAAACACAGACTCCCTAGGGTCAGATCACCTAAAACAAGAGAGCCACTAGCTAAGCAAGCTGTTTCTTTCGGTCTGGCAAGATCTTAGCATCACACCTTGGCAAGTAATATTTTAAAATCATCGTTTTGTGCAGGCGATGGGAGCTGCGGCCGCTCGGCCACAGCCAAACCGGCAGAGAGCAGAGCGGTCTTCTGTTTGCAGCAGAAGCTCCCGGATCCCACATTTCAAGGGATACCCTCTCCGCAGGTCCGGTTCCTGCTACAAGAAGGGCGTCCAGCCCTTCGTCACATCGCTGCAGGGCTTTGGCACCACTTGGGGAACACACAAGGAAGAGGAATTGGGAGTTTAAACCTGCTCCCCGACACTCTTCCCACCCAGAAAGCCCCATCTCAGCTTGCAAACAAAAGCCTTGCAAGTCCAGCACCGCTCGCGCTCGCTTGGAGGTTCATCCACAAGATTAAAAAAAATAAAATAAAATAAAACCACAAGGCACAACTCGGCAGGTTCTGCCGCAGCCGGGACGAGCGGCAGCGTGGGTCTGGAAGAAGGGGAAGCAGGCGACGCGCGGGGGCGAAGAGGAGAAGGGCTGCGAGGCTGCGCCCAGAAGATCCCCCCCTGCGCCTGATGCCAGTGCTTTCAGATCCTTATTAAACCCCTGCACAACCGCAAGCGCCAGGAGAGAACAAACAAAAATCGATCCCTTTAATTACCCGCGCGAGGCGAGAGCAGCTCTCGCACCTGCCTCCGGTAATTCTCGGTGCCCAGCGCTCCCCGCGGCCGCCTCCTCGGGGGGCTCAGGGATTTCACCGCGTTCCAGCCCCAGCAGCTCCATGCTCACCAGGAGCAGAAGAGTCATCTCCCCCTTTTCCTGTGCAGGAGTATGTCTGTAAAGACAGAGAGACAAGCAGCAGAGCGGCGCTATCCCACCCAACTCAAAGGCAGGCAAGGGTTAAGAATATATATATTTAGAAGAAGTTACTGGTCTTCCACAGAGGTGGGTTAAATAAAGTTCAGGTGCCAACGGTTCCTCTAGCACTGCGTTGCAGAAAGACAGCCCGGCGCGCTCTACAAGTGATGAATTATCTGAGTTCCCCCAAAAACAAAAAACAAAAAAAACAACCCAAACCCCAAGCTAACAACAGGCTCCACAGAACAGACAGGTAGGAGCCAGGTTAGGGAGTGCAGCTCCTGGGGGTGGAGGGCACGTCACGGCGATGCACCGGCACTACCGGGAGTGCTTAATGCTCCTCGGCGATGCACCGGCACTACCGGGAGTGCTTAACGCTCCTCGGGAAGGAAGGAGCATCCAGACAAGGCCTGGGTGTGAACCATTTGGTTTTAGGGTGGGATCAAGCTCATGCATGGTCCCTAGCCGATTTTATCAGCATCTCCTTACAAATGATGGATGTGCCCAACCCAGAAGATCTCCAGCACCTTGAGCACCTTGTGCAGTGTTTCCCAGCCCGTTTCAGCCCAAACGAGCCAGAACGGCTAGGGATGGAGGTGGCTATAGCCTCACAGCCAGCACCGGGTGCAGATCTGTGCTGGAAGCTCCTATGATTGCACGAGGATTTGGGTAGCGGTAGCAATTACAGAGGGAAGTGATGGACACAGCCTCCCAGCATCTCCTAAGAGCCTGTCAGGGATGGCATGTTCCCTGTTTTGGGTCAGGAATGCCTCAAATCTGCTTTCCACTCAGGCCCGGAGCTCCTCACCGGGGAAGAAGAAGAGATGTCAGCTTTTCTTTGAAGCAGGCGGGTTGGAAATGGCACGGCACGCAGGGTATGCGCAGAATGCAAAGAGCTATCTCGATGCAAAAGGCAGGACACTCAAAGCTGTCTGCAAAGTTGTTTTTTTTGCTTTACTCCTCCAGCCCCGAGGGCTTTATGGAGCAAACGCTGTTTTTTCAACTGATAAATGGATCGTTCTAAGCCTTCTGGTGAAGCGTCCGCATGCTGATGTCCCTGCGTCAAGGAGCACGGGAAATGGGTTTGCCAAGAAACCCCGTAAGAGCCATTTCTTCAGATGTCAGTGTCCCCGCTCCCGTAGTCACTATCGCAAAACAGTCAGTTGGAGCTGGAACAACCAGACTGCTTCAAAAGCACCTTCCTATTTTTACCTCTCTGAGGACAAGGCTAAAGGCCGAGGAAAGCTGGCTAGGACATCTCGAGACAGTTTTCTTAGTGCTTCTGGAGGTGAAAGGGGCAAGCGGACCTCAGCAGGAGTCCAGCAGCCTTTGTGCAGACCCTGCTTACTCTGCCCAGGATCAGAAGCGGGTCTCCTCCACAGGTCTTCACCCCGCGGTCTCCCCGAGTTCCGAGCCCTTCAGGCTGCTCTGCTTAAACCTCTCTCGTGCTCCGCAGCGTTGGCTGTAGGCACCTGATAAAGTTAGGAAAAAAAAAGATGCTTCCTCTGTTGCATCATCAAAACAAAGTGGTTTCCAACACCCGGATCCCAGATGACTATTTTTGAAGTGCCATGGTAGAGCCCTTCCATTCATTGGAAGCAGTTTAGGGAAGTCCTGGGTGTTCTCAACCCTATCTCAGGCACTTCAGGCAATTTCTTTTCCAAAGCCCTGGAGAAATACCACAGCGTTTGAGAATTTGCTGCCCTTTGACCTTCCCAAGCCCCTGTTTTCAGAACCTTCCGTTTTTGCAACAGCCACTCCAATTCGCTTGAAACCAAATGTCCTCGGCAACCATTTCCACATTGCCCTTTAAAGAGGAACCGGTGCAAGAATTTCATTTTATTTCTCTGCATCTCCAAAATTCACTTATGCCTGGGTGGTCCTGGGAAGCCACACTCAAACACGTCAAGAAATTACTGCTCCAGAAGATACAAGGGAGGTCTCAAATCCTTGAAGGGGTGGTGGTTTGGTGGACCCTCTGCTCCACCATGTGCTCTGTGAGGGCAAGAAGGTTTGAAGGAGCAGGCACAAGGCAGCCAGACAACCAAGGAGAGCAAAGCAGGAGACTTCAGCAGCAATCCAGGAGGTTTGGGGCCCAAGTTGCAGGCAAAGCTTGATAGGACAAGATAGGACAAGAGGTAACGGGCACAAGCTTGACCATAGGAAGTTCCATCTAAACATGAGGAGGAACTTCTTTCCTTTGAGGGTGGAAGAGCACGAGAAGAGGCTGCCCAGAGAGGTGGTGGAGTCTCCCACTCTGGAGACATTCCAAACCCACCTGGACACCATCCTGTGCAACCTGCTCTGGGTGACCCTGCTCTGGCAGGGGGGTTGGACTAGATGATCTCCAGAGGTCCCTGCCAACCCCAGGGATTCTGTGTGATACTGAAGAACCTGAAAGGAGCAGGGACGCTGGGGTACCTGCAGGGCCATGTGGTGAAGGTGTCTCCTGGGACAGCACTCAGATGCTCTTCAGTGGCAGTAAACACTTCTCCTCAAAGTGCCTCTTCCCTTTTCTGTTTCCAATTGCAAACCACAGAGCAGAAGTCATTTTCAAGCTTCTTCTACAGGTCCCCTAAATTTTTTGCCAGGGAAAATTCACCGTATGGTGAGTTTAACCGACTGACAAGCTTACTCTTTTCCCTACCTTCTGCAGACCCAATGGAAAGAAACAGATTGAGAGCATCTGGGAAGAGATGGCAGGCTTGGATTCTTGTACCCTCTTGGCTCCCCTCGGTCACCCCCCTCCACCGACCTGTTGCACTTATCTGCAAAATCACCTAGCACACGCAGGGTGCTGGGTGATCACCCATGGGTGCTGAGGGATCACCCATGGGTGCTGAGGGAACGCTACAGCACCATCACCCTCCGGGGTTACTGCGAGACTCGCTATAAAACACACATCAACCCCGGCGCAGACTTAATTTCACAGCCCCCCCCCCTTTTTTTTTTTTTTTGGCATTCCTACCCAGCTTGTCCCCTTGCAGACAGCTTTGACGTCCCGGGCTGCATCCCCAGCAGCGTGGGCAGCAGGGCCAGGGAGGGGATTCTGCCCCTCTGCTGCGCTCTGGGGAGACCCCCCTGCAGTGCTGCCTCCAGCGCTGGGGCCTCGGCACAGGAGAGACATGGACCTGCTGGAGCGGGGCCAGAGGAGGCCACCCAGATGCTGCCAGGGCTGGAGCCCCTCTGCTGGGAGGCCAGGCTGCGAGAGTTGGGGGGGTTCAGCTGGGAGAAGAGAAGGCTCTGGGGAGACCTTATTGTGGCCTTTCAGCACTTAAAGGGGGCTTCTAAGAAAGACGGGGATGCACTTTTTAGTTGTGTTTGTAGTGATAGGACAAGGGGTGATGGCTTTAAACTGGAAGAGGGGAGATTGAGATGAGATATTAAGGAGAAATTCTGGACTGTGAGGGTGGTGAGACACTGGCCCAGGTTGCCCCATCCGTGCAAACATTCCAGGCCAGGTTGGCTCTGAGCAACCTAATCTAGCTGAAGATGTCCCTGCTCATGGCAGGGGTTGGACTAGATGGCCTTTGAAGGTCCCTTCCCACCCAAACCATCCTGTGTTTCTATGATTCTGTGACATCTGCTCTTTGCACCACCTCCTGCTGCAGCTTTCCTGGAGGCTGGGCTGGCTGGAAAGCAAGGTCCGTACATCTCCAGACTGCCCCACTGCGCACAGGGACCTTTCCAGCAACCAAGATACACACCGAGATGATCTGTATCTGCTCCAACACCAAGAAATGACTTTCACATCCCAAACATGCACCGTGCTAGTCAAAGCTGTCCTCACGCTCTCTTGCAGTAGAATAGAGACGTCTCTAACACAGAGGTCCAGAGCTGCTGTTTGATTAAGAGGGCAAAGTTGTTGCCGTCATCCCTGGATTCCTCGCCCAAGGCAGGAAAGGAGGAAGCAACAAGCAGAGGCAGAGCCCCATCAGCACCCACCCTCCAAGAAGCAATCTCTCTTTGCTGGGAGAGGGCTGCTCCTGCTCAAATAGCTGAGCGTGTCGGAGCACATCCTCCTCCCCCGAGCGGCTGCCGAAAGGCACTCGAGGAATGCCAAAAAAACAAACGCCTCTGTTACACCGCGAGCCCCCAAAACTTGCCGAGGCAGCTGGTTGCTCAGGACGTGCTTCTTGGGGGAGCAGGGATGGGGAGAGACGTATCCCCAGGTGCTGCAGGAGGAGGGCTGCAAGAGAAGCTCTTCAAATAGCAGGCGGGTACCAGGAGGCCGTCTGGCCTCCCACGCTGCTTTACCAGGTAGCTGAGTGCTTTCCAGGCAGACTTCAACATCAGTAAATACAACGGGGACAAGATCCACACTCGATCTGCGGTGCAGGACCCAGGCTGGCGATGCAGCACCAAACCCTGACCCTGCCCGCAGCACCCAGCTGCGCTCCTCCGCATGCCGGAGCAAGAGCACGCTTTGCCCACGCTTTTATAGGGTTTCTCCAGCTTCTTCAGCTGCTGGTGGGTCAGAAACGATCTGCCACCCTTGAGGCTCAAGCCAAAAAGAGGGCCTGAAGGTACCTTGGTAGCACCTGGATGACCACAGGACCTTGACATCCCCCTAGCTGGCCTCCAAACAGTACCAAGCATGACTTCGCTGCAGCTCTGCACTTCGATAACCACGTTCAGGTCCACTGTGTCAGCACCGAGCCAGCACAAGGTTTGTGAGCAAAAAGATGCTCCAGGTAAGCTCAGAGCCACGTACGGCCTCATCTCCTCGCACCACGCCAGGAGCTCTCCCACAGGCAGGTCAGACAGAGGTCTATGCGCCCAAAAAATCAACAACCAAAACGCTGTGGTTTGGTTACAGCAGAGATGCGTTCCCAGCGATGACTACTGAAAAAGAGCAGACTGCTGGGAAGATGCTGGGAACTCATAGCCAAGGGTTGGGTAGGAGGGACCAGGGTTTCACACCCTGCTGCTGGGGGACGGACAGAGGGACACCCAGCCTGTCCAAGGCAAAGCCAGGCTCACCAGGCACCCGTTGAACACATTGGCAGCCTCTGTTGGGAGGGTGCAGCCAGGCTTCGGACTAGCTGAAGCTCCATGGGGCCTTCCCTGTGAAAGCGGATCATCTCCCAGATACGTCCTCCAGAGATGGGCACAGCTCTAACCGGAGGAAGGTCCACAGCATCCTCACAACTCTGGAGGGGAGACGGGCTCTGCACTGCACCAAAATGCGGACAAGCATCTTCAGGAAGGAGCCTAGATCCTGCCAGCTCTTTGACCTCCTCAGCCAGGACCCCACCGCTTACCAGCCAGGTGGATTCAGCCATCTAAACTCCTGTTCTCCAGTGCCCAGCAAAAGGCGCCATGCTCCAGCCTTGCCCCTGCCCACCTCCTCCTGCCGTGGGCCAAGCACTTCCCCAGTGGATGGGACACGCTCTCGGTCCCTGGAGATGTGGGGTGGTGACGGAGCCTGGCTCATGGCGCAGTGTCCATCAGGACAAGCCACCAGTGGTAACAGGTTCAGCTGTCCACACAGATGTCGATCAAACACGCCACGTGTTCTCAGCTCAGCCTACACATAAATACTGCTCTTTCCCATATCCGATTATAATTTTTTTCATTCGTTTTATTGTTTTAAAACTCTTCAGCAAGGTCTCCACGCTCCAGGATGTCAGGAAGCACATCCACACAGCAGTTATCCTTGCTACTGCCTCGGCTGTCCTGCCAAGCTAAAGCCAACGCTGAGCAAACTCGCTGCCGTACTTTTTTGTGCAGAGATTAAAAAAAAAAAAAAAGAAAGAAATGTGGTTTTGACCTGCCCCGTGACATTCTTCCCACAGCGAGGGGAGAGATCGCGTTTCCCAACCCCTGCCTCCCCCAGCTCCTCCCAGAAATTCATCTCTGCAAGCGGCACAGCACGGAGCTGTAATTTTAAAGGATGACTAAGTGTCGAAACACCAGCAGCTGATTAACAGCAGCTCACTGAAGCTTAATTTCTAGTTAAGGGGAAGAGTTGAAGAGTCTTTTCCCCCCCTTACCCCCCTCCCCAAGCCCTACCTTGGCTTTTTATTTACACTTTTAACCCCCCACCACGACGAGCTCCGCTTGCAGAACTGCACCCCGACTTCAAAGCTCGACGCCTCTCTGCTCCCTGCGGGATGGCAATGCCAGTCTCCAGCCAGCCAGGGCTTTCCGCAGCCTTGCGGATCCCCCAGCCCCAAACCAACTGGTTTTTTCCCCCGCGGGAACAGGGCGGAAGGGCCAAAGTCCACCCACACCCTGTTCCTTGCAAAGGCGGATCGCAGGCTGCGCCACGGCGGGAGGTGTTTCCTGGTCAGTGGGCTAAGCGTAACCGGTTAAAATTTAAAAAAAAAAAAAAAAAATAATAAAAAAAAAAAACC
>VFFE01007652.1:218657-231603 GCA_008921705.1 Burhinus oedicnemus
CTGCCAAAGAGCATTTTGTACCTGATACGTTTAAAGAGTGCAAACACTTGCGCGCCTCGATCGAGGACACTTCTCGAATCTTTCTGATAAACCACCAGATTCACGTGGCTCTCCCTTCCCACCCCGTCACTGACTTTTTAAGATGTCTCCAAGTGCCCACACCGGCCCACGTGAAGCAGGGCGACGCGGAGGGGACACCATCCCTCACCTGACACACGAACCCGAGACCCAGCAGCCTTCTCAACGCCGCTGGTTTCCCAGAGACGAACCCATTTTATGGATAAGCCCTGTATTTTCCCCAGGCGGGTGTACAGAACACGCATCCGCGTGCCCTGCGACCCCTTTTTGCTCAAAAGGGCTCGTACTTAATACAAATAGATGACAGCCGCTACTCGGACCTCACCAACCTTGAGACTTTGAGTCAGCTGTCATTAAGCCAGCAGATTTACACACATTTCCAAATGACTAATGGAAATACTGGGTGCCCAGGCCCCAAAAAGCAACACTTCTGCCGGATGACCATTCCCCGGTGACAGCTCTTAAACTATTGGGTTACCGTCGTTTTTAAGCAGCATGTTGTGCAATACTAACCCCTCACGGAATCAAATTTACATGACAAAAATGACACTCCCTTTTTCTTGCCCGTCGTTAAAAGAGCTACAGATCAGGCCTTTTATCATGCTGCTTCATACCCATGGCAGTCGAACCGACTTCACCCAAGTTACCCCTCTTGCCTTTATTTTTAAATGGTGGTGTTTTATTAGTACTTTTCCAGTCCTTTGGAATTTATCCAGTATTCAGAAAAGATTTAAATCAAAACGCAGCAGGCTAACAATCTCTTCGGCTGATTATTTCAGGATTCCTAGGTGCAAATTACCTACAACTGCTGATTTTAAGTGTTTTCGCTAGATGTCTAATATCCTCTCATCACCGTTGGTCTGGAAAGCAGCTCATCATTCCCATGTGACACAAGTGTGTCACTTAATTCCTTCCCAAATACACATTATAAACTGAACTTTCTATTTGTTTCCTTCTGTTCTCTCCACCAGCTTTTTAAAATCTGTCTGAAGAGCTGCTTCCCTCTGTAATCAGGGTTGGCCTTTACCCAAAGTTACAATAACCAAATCGCCGTGTTTTGATCCCTGCATAAATCTTCCAACTTGCATTTCCGTTCCTCCCCAGCTTTAGCGGAGCTGCTTTCTCGAATCCCCCAGGCTACTCAGTTGGCCCTGTGTGCCCGTATTAAATGCGACCCAGCCAAGGCGAGCCATCCCCTGGCAACCCCTAAAAGTCAACAAAATGACCCGACAGCTTCTCCGCTTCCCAGGAACTAATACCGACTTATTTTTCTTGGAGATTGACCAGAATACTAAACATCTCCTTATCTTTCATTTAAGGCTTAGAGGATGGTCACGTTACCAGTCAAGTGCTTCTTTGGCACAAATAACTGTCTCTTTTTGAGGAGTTAAAAAGAGGTCAGTGCTGGAAACAAAGCAAGTTTGATCTCTCGAGCTATTCTCTGCCAGCCAAGCTGTAGCTGCTCCCGTTCCCGCTGCCCAGAGCCAGCGCAAGGCAACGTGCTAACGTTGGAATCGGCAAGAAGAGCAGCCCGTACAACAGCCCGTCCTCCTATCTCTGATAATTGGGAAGCTCCCAGGTCATGTGGTCTGATTTTCCGCGCAACAAGCGGACAACTTCATGCAGGTAACGAGCATTCCTCTTGCTCGGAGGTTACGTTCACCGTTTTCCTTGGTATTCCTTTGTGCTGGAGCGTACGTGGCGGTCAGGTCAGCTACGAGGTGAGGACAGAGTTACAGTGCCTCGGCCCAAGCGTGGCACATACCAGTACTTTTTGCTTCCCGCTTGGCCAAGGTTTATGCTTAGACGTCCTTGAAGTCTGGCAAGACACCGCTGTGCAGCCCTGCTCCCACCTCGCTGCTCTTTCGAGCCGTTTAATGCCAGAACGCGAAAAGCTCCGTCACAAAACGTCACCGAGTAGCCAAAGGTTTCAGTTAGCAATAAAGCATGTTTTAAAACCAACAGAGTTTCAATTCTCTAAGTAACCAAAAAAAAAAGGGATCGCATAATAAAATTTTACAGCAAAAAATTCTGAATGTAAAAACATCATTAAAGTATACTCAGTACCCGAGATCCACTGATGTTTTTGTAAAGCTGTTTGGAAGCCATTTGCTCATAGCAACCCTTGCAGTAATTGTATAAAAACATGATTTTTAAGAGCCGGAGCTTCTGTGTCCCTGCTGCTTATTGCTTATTGAAGTCCTAATCCTGGTTCAGTCCTAGCTGGTTACTATGGAAATGGTTAAATCAGAGCCTGAGCAGTGTGACTTCCCGTAAGAAACAAACACAAGGAGCAAAGCTGCCTCTGAAAATTAAACACCTTGGTTTATGTCCATGCCTCCAAAAAATAACCTCGCATTTCCAAAAGGAAAGGTTTTTTTTTTTTAATAATTGTGTTGCTTATATAGTAAACAAGCGCAAATATTTCTTCCCTTCAAATAACCCAAAATGACCCCTAAGTGGCTGTGGTTTGCTGGTTTAAATATACCTGTTATCATGATTTCAGAACCTGTGTGTTTGCGTTGCAAAGACTGCTGTTAAACAGCAAAGACTAGAGAATGTTTCTGGCAGCAAGTCGGTGTCCCTCGGCGAAATTAGTGACACAAACATTCCCCTGCGCTCAGAACTACAAACTTTTTATTGAAGGAACTGCGTATGTGAAAACACACGAGTTTCAGTTAAACGGAGAAAGTTTGAGGGGGAAGAAGTAGGCACTTCAGAGCAGGAAGAACAAGACCTTTCAAAGCCAGAACACTTTTTCAGGCAATGAAGAGCTAGAAAAGCCACAAATAAACTTCTCCATCCCAATCCAGCAGAAACGTCACTAACTCCTTTCCACGTAAGTCATTGTCCAAGCAAAATCTAAGCTACACAGAAGAGCACTGGGGGAAGCTGGCTGAACTGCTGCGCACACATAGTCTACTAGCTCCCTCTAATAGCTTTGCCCAAGAACACCACTTCGCACCAAATTTCCTTGGCAACATCCATTTCAGACCAATTCTTAACCATTCTTCTCTGGGCCCCGAATAAGTTTAAGATGACGTTTCATTCTCTACCCTCACCCTGGGATTTTTCACGACACTGATCCAATCAGGTCATTGCAGTCCACATCAGTGCGAGATGCTGCTCCAATGTCGTTACCAATTCTGGTAACGATGCACACGTGCATGCATTGGTATCGCTCACATCAGGGGGTTACTAGAAGTGCTCTCGATGGTGGTTAGAGGTGCTCTGCCATTGCCCTCAAATCTGCTACATATGACAAGTCTTCTCCCAATCCCAGTAATCATCTCCCATCTCCAGTAATCATAGAATGGTTTAGGTTGGAAGGGACCTTAAAGGTCATCTAGTCCAACCCCCTGCCGTGGGCAGGGACATCTCCCACTACACCAGGTTGCTCCAAGCCCCGTCCAACCTGGCCTTCAACACCTCGAGGGATGGGGCAACCACAGCTTCTCTGGGCAACCTGGGCCAGGGTCTCACCACCCTCACAGTCAAGAATTTCTTCCAAATATCTCATCTCAATCTCCCCTCTTCCAGTTTGAAGCCATCACCCCTCGTCCTATCACTCCATGCCCTTGTAAAAAGTCCCTCTCCAGCTTTCTTGTAGGCCCCCTTCAGATACTGGAAGGGGCTATAAGGTCTCCTTGAAGCCTTCTCTTCTCCAGGCTGAACAACCCCAACTCTCTTAGCCTGTCCTCACAGCAGAGGGGCTCCAGCCCTGGCAGCATCTTCGTGGCCCTTCCTCTGGACCCGCTCCAACAGGTCCATGTCCTTCTTATGTTGGGGGCTCCAGAGCTGGACACAGCATTCCAGGTGGGGTCTCCCCAGAGCGGAGCAGAGGGGCAGAATCCCCTCCCTGGCCCTGCTGCCCACGCTGCTGGGGATGCAGCCCGGGATGCGGGGGGCTTTCGGGGCTGTAGGCTGGAGTGGCATTCCTACTCTATTAACACAAAACGTCACCACGAAGCTTTCCTTCACATCAACTCACCCTCCGCAGCGAAGCCACGGCACGCTGCTGAGAAACAGCTCTGCAACCCTTCGGTGGGAGGCAGCGGGGACCCCCACCACGCTGGCAGGGAAAGGCACGTTGAAGGAGAATGGATGGAGCTGCCGATTTGCAAAAGCATCAAACAATTAACATTTGAGAGGCAAAGCAATGCTTGGCTGGGTCTAAAATCAGTTCCCCAATGGAAATCTGCACAACCAGAGCCACCACCTTAAATGGAGAAAATGCGCATTAGGGACTACTTAACTCCCAGCCTGCAGAAGACACCGGGGGACCATCCATCCTTGAAATGGCAGGGCAAATGCGTTTGAAGACGGGCAGTAAAGCGTCGCTCCCTAACACCCACTAAAATGAGTACCGGTACATGCGACAGAAGGTTTTATGGGTTTTCTGGGCTGCGTTCAGAGCCCTGACACGTTTGAGAAGATACAGCCAGCCCTTCCGAAAAAGCGGCGCTGGCAGCAGGCAGAGGAGACCATTACAGCTTGTTCTACCAACGACAAAACTTCTTGATTTGAATATGTCAGGTTAACGTGCTTGCAAGAGTCTTCCCATCCTCCAATAAAAGCTGTTGATTTCCAGGACACAACGCTGAGGAATCAGCTGAATCTCTACCAAAAAAAGGGGTTTAACTCAAGAATTAATTCTGTCTGTGCCAGGGAAACAGGGTGCCTGTTTTAACCCCCATCACATCTTTTTCACTAAGTCACGTAATTCCTTTCTAATATCCAGGGAAAAAAACCAAACTTTAAAAAACCACCTGTTAGTCATATTCAAGCCAAGAAACCACCACTGCCTTTAGCCGATGAGGACAATGTTCCAGTTATCTTCTTGTCCTCCTCTGGGGTGGGAGGGAAGAGAGGGCCAGGCCCGGTTGGCTGGATTTTAGAGGCATTTCAGTGAGTTAATGTGTCACCTCTGTTGCTCTCAGATAAAAGCAGAAACAAAACCCAATGCTACACATGGCCAGTTTCATTTCTCCAAGGAAGAAAATAAAAAAAAAAAGGAAAAAAAATGAGAGAGACGCTATAACCAGATTTGTGTTTACACACCAAGACCTTACTGAAATATTAAAGGCTTGCTGTAGCCAAGAAGCTCCACGCATGAATCCTCCCAATCCCATATTTATATTAAAAAAAAGAAAGTTAGATAAACTACCCAGAGTTCCACAAATGTAAATCACAGCTTCGCATGCGCTAATTAAACAGCGTCACTTGGGCGCAAGACAAAACTAACTCTGCATTTTTGGAGCTGATGATTAACCTATTTTCTGGAGGTCTCTTTTTATTCCCCCCCCAGCTTCATAAATTAAACAAAAAAGCCTGTTGAAAAGCAACGCCAGCCGGCCGTGCAGCAGCACAGCCGCTGCTCCCCCGCTACCCTGCCGTGGATTTGCCTTTGCTTTTTTGCATTCGACTTCGTTCTCCCAGGCAGAAAGATGCTGGGGAAGCGTGCGTACTGATGGAGACCACCAGCACCATCCCCTCTTCATTAGTATTATAAATTATTGGCTTGGAAGCTACAAGGGAACTAAACTTTAAGAGAAAATTCCTCTATAACTAACAGCAACCTTATGCTCGTGTAGCGAAAGGATGGCCCGGCAACACAGAACCATTCATTCAGGCTTTTTACACCACCCATTATTTCAGCAACGAGATTTTTAATTCCCACATCCATGAAATTGGGATGGTTTAAAACCACCCGAGAGGGATGCCCTGAGGCTAAATGAACACAGAGGCTCGGCAAATAACAATTTCATAGACAGTGCAACCCAGGTATTTACAGTCCAGCACCGAAGTAATTTGGCATCGCAGGGAGACATGGTTTTAATAACTGCAGTTTCTCTCTTCTGTGATTCACGCAAGGTCACGGCCACGTGGGTCTCAAGACACACACCAAAACTGGTGGAGAACAAAACACTTCATTGAAAAAAAACCAAAATAGCTCCTGGCAGAAATACGGACACAAAGCCTCCTTTGAACCTTTCCTTCTCCATACGGCGTAATCCTCCGCCGGGCTGCGGTGGATGGCAGGAGAGGGGCAGTGCCGAGCCACCTACACCCACCGCAAAGCAGCAGCCGAGCCTCAGCTAACACTTCGGGATCGGGTTAAAAATTCAGTTCAGGGCCTCATGTTTTTTGGATAAGGAACAAATATTTTCACTCAAGTTTCATACCTTTAGTTCATCAAACTGGGCAATAACTAAGGTCTCTGCCTGGCGCTGGGACCCCCATTCCCGGTCTGCTTCAGATTTGTTTTACAGCAGAACAGCGTAATACTCACTTTTGCAAAGAGCCTGAAACATACAGAAGAAGATGGCATAAAGTGCTCAAAAGCTGAGCTTTGCATTGTTTTTTTTTTTTTCAAAAAGCACCAAACATAAGTGGTCTCCTATACTGGTGTGCCTCTGCTTTTAGATTTTTGGGTTTGGGGTTTTTTTTGTTTGGTTTTTTTTGGGGGTGTTGGTTTGGTTTGGGGTTTTTTGGGGGGTTTTGGGGTTGGTTTTTTTTTTTGAGTCTGACAACCTTTATGAATGTTTAATTGTTCATCCAGACATCACGTGAGATGCTGACACACTTGCAGGACAGTAGCAGCACACCAACAATTCAAACGACGGACCCAGCAATGAATACGGCCCCGAGCAAACAGCATGGAAATTCAGCGTAAGTATCCGACATGGAAAATGGGCAAAACAAAGCAGACAGCTAACGGGAGAGAGCATCAAGTGCTCTTCAACAAGAACCTTGGCTACTTGTCTCCTTGGGAGACTGCCTGGAGAAAGGCTGAATTCCCCAGTGCCGTGGAGGGAACTGCTGCAGGTCCCTCCAGGGAAGAGCATGGTGGTCTGAACGCTCACACGGTGGTGTCCCCGTTGGGAAAAGAAGCAGCGGTGCCTCGCCGTATGGCGTGGGATGAGCTCGGACGTACCCGCAGCGTGCACACCGCAGCTCCAACAAGCGTCATTTCCCGGAGTCGGATGCGATTTCCACCTCTCTGCAACAGCTCATGGGCAGGAAGGAGAATAATGTTGGTTTGGGGGGGAGGAACAAGCCCTGCGTGTTCCCTCAAAAAAAGGCAAAAATGCAGCTTCTGCCAGCCTTGTCTCCAAATTCCTTACACAGCCACAACCAACCAGAAATTAGACGGGAAGGGAGAAAGGCTCCTCTTCCACCTGCATGGAAGTGTGAGACGGCAGGAGGGAACGAGCACACGGGGATTCCCAAAACCAAGCACAGCCTGATTAACGCTCAAATCGTGTGGAACAAAACGTTTTGCCCGTCCATCTGCTCTACGCCTGTGCTGAGTAATCCCGACCTCACGAGATTCGATGCATTTTGCCAACGAGGTCAATTATGCCATCCTCTCACCGCCGTCTTTTGGAGAGGCGAGAGTGAGGGATTGAAAAACTTTTGTGGTGCTGTTACTAATTGCTGCTGGTTTCGGGATGGGAGGGATTCCTCCAGCTTCCCCAGGTCCCAGCGGATCCCTGCCTGACTGGTAGCAGGTTGTCAGCCTCCGTGTTGCGCTTTGTCCGTCTGCAAGCGATGGCGAGACCGGTCACCCCTCGAGAGCTGGGAATCTGGAGCCACGTCAGAGCAATGCATTGAAGAAAAGCAAGTTTGGGGGAAGTCCGGCATCTCCCAAGGATGAACAGGAGCACCGCACCGCAGAGCGTGCTTGCTGGAAAACCTCAGTCTCGAGCGCCTTTCAAATTCATTAAATCCATTATCCCAGATGCCTCTGTGCCTGCTCCTTGTGTTGTTACTCAAAATAATCCCATCGCACTCCATTATTTATACCCGGGCACTGGCTGTCAGGGGCTTCAAAATATCTCACCTAGCTTCCCAGTCCATCGGCCCCAGCTCTGGCTCGGTGAGAAGACTCCTTTCAGGTTGGCCTCGCTGGCCCTGCCATCCTGCAGCCCGTTCCCTGTCCCACCCAAGGTGGCCGTGCCAGAACCCCCATCCTCCGTACCTTCCCATCGCCGGTGCTCACCTCACCCCATGGGAAACCACTTCAAGGACTCACCCTCCCACAAAAATTAAACCAAACCAACCAAACAAAAGGGGGGGGGGAAAGAAAAAAAACAAACTAAAAGCCAGTTAGCTTCCTGAAGCAGTTCACAGCGGGGTCAAACACATGCCAGCACAGGCAGGATGCGGCCGCAGTAGGATCCACTGGGACGGGTGTAAAAGGTTGTTAAACTCCAGCCTACAGCCACAGTTTCACAGATGCACGAAAGCCAGCACTTAAACAAAGGTCCGGCCGTCCTCCTCCTCCTCCTCCCCACCCCTCCTGTTCGCAAGGTCTCCCTGTTAACCAGATCCGGGAATCGAAGCAGATAGAAACGAAGCGTTTCCTTTTTCCTGCTGGGTTAGTTTTAACCTGGACGGGTTTGTTTTAACCTCAGTTCGTGGGAGGGAGGGCAGAGAGAGCAGCAAAAGCAGGACCACTTTCTTCCCCAGCAGCCTTGGCTTACGTCCGCGTCTCGGCAGCATCTTGGGAACTACAAGACGAAGCAAAATACTTGTATTTATTTGGCTCCCTCGCATAAAATCTGTCAAACAGTGCATGGAGGAGACAGCTGTGACTGTCACTGTTTCCACTGATTATGGCAAGGAGCTGTGAATAAGCAGACACGAATTTGAGTCTTGACTATAACCGCCAACTTCGCACATCCTCGAGGGAAACAAAGAGACCCACCTTCCTACAAAAGCTCCTTATTTCACAGGGCTGTCATCAGCCATGCACAGACAAAACACTATTCACCTGCAAGCTTTTACTTCCCACCTTCTATTTGTGTTAGGTACAACGCTCTTTTAAGTAATTATATATCGGCACTCCTCTACTCCCAGACCTTATTTCCCAGCCCGTCCTAACCACATGGTCACAAAAGGTTTCCAGAGTTTAGGAAGAAAAAAACAAAAAAAAACAAAAAAAAAACCCCAAAAAAACCAACCACACAAAACCCAAAACAAAACAACCAAACCGACCGCAAGACAAACAAAATGAGTGTTCAAGAATATATTGCTTTTCAGGTTTTACTGTCGACAGTTTTCCCTATGGACACCAATCAAGCAACCAGCCAAGCACCTGGCTGCAGGCACCAAGAAACACCCGAGATCTCCAGCAAACTCCTGATCCCAATTAGCGCCCCATGGACCCCATCTTCCCCAGCACCCCAGACGCCGGGCTACACCAACACGGCTCTGGAGGACCCTCTTGTCTCAAAGTCAACAACGCTCATGGGGTGGCACTGAAGGGAAGCGCCCTGAGGAACATTTCCCAAGGTTAGATGACCCACCACTCGTGTATTTGTGCCTCGCTGGTGGAAGCGCGATCGTTTTGTCTGCAGGCTTCCATCCCCAGCCATTTCAGCACCGCCGCGATAGTTTATTACTTTCCTAATAAAGCCCGAATAGAAATGAAGCTTTTGTAGCCCTAAGTGTGCATTTTATTCTCGCTGTAATAACTTTACTACGCTCCGTTTCCACAGCAACTGTTTTCTCAGCCGCTTGGTGCTTTCCTTTCAGGAACGCGAGGCTGCTTTGCTCCATCAAAATAAAAACCAAGCAGAAAAAACCAAACGGAGGACAGCAGCAAGGCAAGCTGTCGGACCACGCACCGGTGGTCTTCAGCCGGAGAGATGCTTCGGCTACTTCAGTCAGAGTCCACCGGCGTTTGCAGATTGACCGACTCTTTGGGACAGCCAGGAAAACAGATGGAAAAGGCTCCTCATCTGCGGGCGACGGCAGGAAAACACGGCGCAGAGCTAGGCTGCAAAGAAAACGAGCAGCACCGTGACCTTCCTCCCCCTCCTACCCTCTCTTGCCAGCACGGGCAGGCGTGGAGGAGCAGGGAAGTGATCCGGCTGCAAAGCGAAAGAAACATTGAACAAAAGGTCGGGCTGTGGCCAAAACAATATTTTTTTTTATTTTTTTTTTTTCCTTCCTTTTCCCCCCCCGACGTGATGCACGACACAACCCCGCAAGCTTTAATGCCGGCGCAGGGATGCAGAGCGACGGAGCAGGTGGGAGACCCTTCCTCCCCGCACAAGCACGGCTGTACAGCCTCGGAGGGAAGGCTCCTGCTTTTTTGTCTCGTTTGAGGCTTTTTGACCAAAAGAGCAGGCTATCACGCTCATTAGGTTATTGCATTACGAGGGCTCGGTGCGGAGAAAGGCATCTCCCCTGCTCAGGGGAGCCCACACATCAGCACGGCAGCCGAGCAGGGGCTGAGTTGTGCCGCTCCAGTGTCTCCCCCACCGTGAGCTCCAACCATTTTGCTGACGGACATTTTTGGAAAATGAGCAGCATCCCCTTGAGTCGCCAGATATTCTGTTTTACAGAGAGAAGAATACCCAGGTCTTTTACTTGGAAGTTCCCTGGTAGCGAATCCTGTTATTTCGCTACAGCAATCAAACATCATCCCAGAATCTCACTAGAACGAGGGGTGATGGCTTCAAACTGAAAGACAGGAAATTAAGATGAGATCTCAGGAAGAAATTCTGGACTGTGAGGGTGGTGAGACCCTGGCCCAGGTTGCCCAGAGAAGCTGTGGCGGCCCCATCCCTGGAGGTGTTCAAGGCCAGGTTGGATGGGGCTTGGAGCAACCTGGTCTAGTGGGAGGTGTCCCTGCCCATGGCAGGGGGTTGGAACTGGATGGTCTTTAAGGTCCCTTCCAACCCAAACCTTTCCATGATTCTATGAATTTAAGAGTAGCAAAGCCAAGTGCAAAAGGAAAAAGAAAGCCTGTGCATCCAGAAGGTGCCTGCATAATAAGGTCTGTCTACGATTGTAAATGCTAAAAAACTATTTCCGCAGCAAAAACCTTTTTCCATGCAACCATTCCTCCCTAAATTACAGAAAAAGTTCTACACCACCCACCTTACAAGTGCAGAAAGCGAGGGAAGGCTGCAAGGAAGAAGGTGGAATCTGAATGCAGGAACTCACATATATATATACACACACATATATCTCCACACTTATATGGACAATACTAAAATACATGCCTGCAACAAGCATTTCCACAGAAGCCGACGGCACAACCATCTGCTCTACTCCATTGGAAATTCAAACACTAGAGACAAAGGATGCTTATTAAGCCATGCGCCGTGCCGGTTTCATGGTATTTCTAAGCAGAGATCTCATTATTTGTTTTATTTATTATTCTCTCGTATTATTTTTTACACCTAGATACAAGTAAACGTTTTTGGAGAGTTCTCCTTAAGCTGATCTGACAGAGAACCTGAGCAAGCAGAACCAAGGCATCCGCTTTTTGCCTCTTTTCAGCGCCACCGACACGTACCTCCACACAAAATCTCCAGCAGCTGGATTTTCACAGCACAGGTGAGGACGTAACCCGGGGCCAAAGACCAGTTTCTCCACGGACCCACGGGCATTCCTGTTGTTTACCTCTGTGCCTCGTTTCGCACAAAGCTGTGGGAATAACCCAAAGCTGCCACATTTTAGGCACAAAGCCATTTGCGTCCCAAGAGACACAGGAACGATAGCAAAACTGAAGGAAGAGTAGGATGCCTTGTCATACGTGCTGCACAAGCTCAAACAATCTGCTGTAGCTGCAAGAAACGGGTGAAATCTGGGTATTTACAGAATAGCTTTTCTTATTTCAGTTTGTCCCTAATTTTTGGCAAACATCCTCCGGCCTTACATGCTTCGCATCATCTTCACCGCCAGCCTGGATTACACCTTCAACGTGCTTTGCTGCCCTTCGCTGCCTCCCATCACGCTACTGAAGGTCACTTGATTTTTGCTTATTAATAATGTCCTTTGCAGCTCTCCTAAATCCACTCGGGAATGAGTTTGGATCCCCATTTCTGCACCGCGTTTGCAGCTTAAGGAGTGTGGCTGAAAGTTCACATATACGCTACTTTTCCCTGTCGGCATTTGTATTTCAAATTACTTTCTTCCAGATGAAAATACATTACCCTTGAAATGTTCATGCTTTACACTAGACGATCTGAGGAGCAGGATGATTTGCATTTGCTGTATTTATGGAACTAAGGGCATCAGGAAAACAAATGTCAAGCCCTAGTTAAAAAAAAGAAAAAAAAAAAGAAGAAGAAAAGATGCTGTGAGTTGTCAAAGGAAATAGAAGCAAATCTGAATAAAGGAAAAGCTTCCAAAACAGACTCTGAAAGGGAATCACTTACACGGGAGGAAAAGCTTCAAACTGACCTTTAACTACATTGCTTTTGTTCAACAAACACCTCCTTGAATTGAACCACAATTTACAAAGCTCAGGACCGTGCAGACGTTGCCTTCCCAGTAATATCCATCACGCACTTCCTTCAAGAAGAGATGCCAAGTGAAATTCCTGCAGGAATTGCTGTAGCTTCAGGCCTGCTCTCCTACGGATTTGACTCCTGGGGATGTTCTCCAAGGTTTAATAAAGCAGGAGCTCCAATCAAAACGTTTTCTCCAGTTAAATTTCACAACAAATCTCCCAGATCGGTTCCCTGATGGCTGGTAACAGCTGAGCTCACGCTGAATCTTTCAGCAGGGTGGTAAAAAAACGTCTCCTCCTATATCCAACCTCATTCCCTGAGGCTTGTAGGGGCCTCGCAGGTACCGAGTGCCCACCCTCCGTCACTCCGGCATGAAACCAGACAACAGGGCCAACACCTAGGGAGGAGAGACACAATCCCACCTGCCTTGCCTCCTTGGGAAAAGAGGGTTTCTCTGTACAAAAAATAAAAAGCTACCCACAACAGGTAATTTAAATAATCTAAAGAACAAGCAGTTACAGAGACAAGTTTATCCATTTGAAGGCTAAATGAGACTTCCCCAACGGAGAGCTCACACACCATCCGCATCTCCTGTCGCTTCCACAACACAT
>VFFE01007652.1:252884-269050 GCA_008921705.1 Burhinus oedicnemus
TTTTTTTTTTTTTTTTTTTTTTTTGCCGCTTCTTCCCCAAAGCAAATCTTTCCCTTCTCATCCTCACAGAGAGTTTCCAAGCCGGAGGGCAACTCCCCGAAACGCTCCAGCTCCGGCTTATCCATCTTTTTGGGGCCATCCTCTCCGGATCCAAGGTAGAGTTGGGAAGGGGGATGGGGGAGGACTCGGGATCATCATGCACGTGATAAACCCCAAAGTGTTCTTTTTTCAAGTGAGAGAAGGGCTGGGATTAAACCGCTTAATTTTCCAAAAGCCTTTCAAAATCACATTTAAAATTCCAGCCCTAAATTCGGTGGGTTTTATCTTAAAAAAAAAAAAAAAAATTAAAAATTTTTTAAATTAAAAATTAAAAAAAAAAAATTAAAGAGCGGGTTGAGTTGAAGCTGCTTGGTTCATCACCGGTTCAGCTCCGGGCTGGCAGCTGAGAACTTCTTGGCTGAATAAATTTGAGCAGAAACGGGTTTTAATTAACCCAATGATTAAAAATCAGGATTTAATTAATAGCATTGAAATTGGCTTTAAATTAATTTGCACGCGCCCAGGAGCACGGGGTGCCGTGAGGTGGGTAAAACCTGCGGCGCCGGAGCCGTCAGGCTCAGCACTGGCAGCATAAATAAAGGATTTTCATATCGCGATAGGCGACATAAAAGCCCGTGTCCCCTCCCACCACCCCTTACCCCATCGTCCCGACAGCCCAACGCGCTGCGGGCCATCACGCCGGCGGCGGTGGAGGTGCTGCTGGGGGTGCTGCGACGGGGAGGCGGGGGCACCCCCCCGGTCCCCGGCTTGGTGGAGTTGGCGTTACGCGGCGTGGTGGCCGTGGTCCACGTGTTGCACGGCAGCAGTCCCGGCGCCGGCCCCGTGCCGTTGCGTGTCCTCCTGGATGGTTACTTCAGGGTGCTCAATTCGGACCTGCCCGTGGCATCCTTGGCGCCGGAGGCAGCCGGTGGCCTCATCGCTCTTCGTGTCCTCATGCTGGGTAGGTGGTTGGGGACAGGGACGGGGATGGGGACGTGGGATGGGTGCTGAGTCATCTCCACCTCGCCGTAGATGCCATCCCGGCCATGCTGAGCTGTGAGGACCGGCCAGTCCTACAAGCGGTCTTTCTCAGCAACAACTGCTTCGAGCACATCATCCGGCTTCTCCAGAACAGCAAGGTACCGGGGTGGCCACCTTGGTGTCCCCCTTGGTGACACTGGGGTTCGGCACCCTCATCTCCATCCTCACCCTTCCCAGTTCTAAATGACACCGGGACAGGGTGGCTGCGCTGCAGCAGCTTCCATGGGGTGGGGACCCGCCGTAACCCCCTTCCCTCTTCCCCCAACCCCATACTGGGTGCCGTTCCCTGGGGCTGAAGCCCACCTTGTGTCCCACAGCTCTACCTCGGCAGCTCACGGGAGGCAAGTGAAGCCCGGGACGAGGTCCCCATGCGGCCACCAGATGGGGACAGGCTCCAGCAGGTATCGTGTGGGACCACCCTGTCACCAAACCACCAGGCGTGGTGGGCTGTGTCCCCCAGCCCCATGGCTCAGCAGACCCACCACCTCCATGTCTCTGTAGGACTTTGACAGCAGCTCCGACGCCATCGCAGTCCACGCCATCGGGGTGCTCACTGCCATCATGAGCAACTCGCCCTCAGCCAAGGTGGGCAGTGGACCAGGGTGGGGGAGACACCCGAAAACGGCTGGGTTTGGGGGTTTTCATGCTGCAAGGTGGGCTGGGGTGAAAGCAGCACGTGGTGGGGCTTGGTGCAGGGTTCCACGTGCCCGGGTGCTTGCAGGAGGTGTTCAAAGAGCGCATCGGCTATGCCCACCTCTATGAGGTCTTGAGGAGCCAGGGCCAGCCCACCCAACGCCTGCTCCAGGAGCTCCTCAACATGGTGAGTATGCCCGCTTCTCCTCCACACTGAGCAAAGCCCTAGGTGGTGGTGGTGGTGGTGGTTCGTGGTGGAACTCAGCCCCCAGCAGCCCCATTCCTCGCACCCAAGTCCTCTCCACCCTGCTGCTTTCCCATCGGCTTCCTCCCAAGGGGTCCTGGGGCCATCTTTAGCTTGGAGCCATGCTCAGCGCTGGGGAGATTTGAGCCCTTTCTGATGTGGTACGACTTGCTCTGGTACTGCTGGATGTGCCAACATCTCCAAAATGCTTGATGCACAGGGTGTCCAAGGCACTTTAATACATGGGGGTCTCCAAGACGCTTGATGCACAGGGGTTTCCAAAATGCTTGATGCATGGGGATTTATGACACGCTTGATGCACAGGGGTTTCCAAAATGCTTGATGCACAGCAGTCCCTTAAATGCTTGATGCACGAGGGTCTCCAAGATGCTTGATGCACAGGGGTCTCCAAGACGCTTGATGCATGGGGATTTCCTACATGCTTGATGCACAGGGGTCTCCAAGACGCTTGATGCACAGGGGTCTCCAAGACGCTTGATGCATGGGGGTCTCCAAAATGCTTGATGCACGGGGGTCTCTGAAATGCTTGATGCACAGCAGTCTCTGAAATGCTTGATGCATGGGCATCTCCAAGACCCTTGATGCATGGGGATCTCCAAGACCCTTGATGCACAGGGGTCTCTGATAGGCTTGATCCATGGGAATCTCCAAAGCTCTTGATGCACAGAGTGTCTACCACCAACCCGGGGTGACCAGTGGGGAGGATCTGTCCCTCTCCACAGGGTCAGGGCTGCACCAACCGGCTCTTGTGTTTCGGCAGGCAGTGGAAGGCGACCACAGCTCCTTCCCGGTGCGCCCCATCCGCAACGAGCAGCCCCTGCTCATCCTGCTGGCCTGGCTGCCGGCGCTGGCGTGCCGGGAGCTGCAGGTCTTCCTCTCGGGCCAGTTGCGGCGGCTCTGCGAAGCCTCCCTGCCCAGCCGCCTCACCTGCGTCAAGGCGGGCATGGTGGGCTGCCTGCTGGGTGCCCTGGCCACCGAGCCGGCCCTGCCGGCTGCCTGCTCGGAAAATTTATTGGAGCTGCTGCGGGCGTTGGGCAGCCTCTCCATCCGCCCCGGGGAGCTGCGGCAGCTGCTGCGGCTGCTGCGGCATGAGCGGGGTCGGGGACCGCATCCCTACGCGGCGCCCGTCATCCGGGCGCTCTCGGGGATGGCACGGGTCGAAGGACCCCCCCGGGCGCTGCAGTGCTTCGACCTGACGCCCGGCATGGCGGGGATCATGGTGCCCGCTGTCCAGAAGTGGCCTGGTGGTGCCTTCGCATTCCACACCTGGTTGTGCCTGAGCGAGGAGGAGCCCGAGCCGCTGGTGAGGCCGAAGAGGAGGCAGCTCTATAGGTGATGCTCAGTGGAGGGACCTGGGGGGCCGCGGTGAGGATGAGGAGCGGCAGCACCACCATCCCCACCGTGCTTCTCTTCCATCAGCTTCTTCACGGCCGGTGGGACAGGCTTCGAGGCGTTCTTCACCGCTGGTGGGGTGTTGGTGGTGGCCGTCTGCACCAAGAAGGACTACATGACTGTGGCATTGCCAGAGTTTGCCTTCAACGACTCAGCTTGGGTGAGCATCATCCCCACCCCTGTCCCCTTCCCCATCTGCACTGGGGGGGCAATGAGGACAGCAGGACGCCTAACACCCCCTGCCGCTCCCACCAGCACTGCGTTGACATTGTCCACGTCTCTGGCCGCCGGCCCTTTGGCCAGAACATCGTCAGCATCTACACCGATGGACACCTGCGGAAGACGGCGCAGCTCCGTTTCCCGTCCCTCCACGAGGTGGGACCCCCCCCTGATGCCCAGCCTGACCCCTTCCCATGGCATGGGGCTGAGCACAACTCCTTCTCCCTTCCAGTCCTTCACCTCCTGCTGCATTGGCTCTGCGGGCCACCGGACCACCACCACCACTGCCACCATCACCAGCCACCCACCGGCACCCCACGGGCCGGAGCTGGTCTTCCCCCCACGTCCTGCACTTGGCCGCTCCCAGTCTGTCCCCGCCGCTCTGGGCCCCCATGCCTGGACCCCGACTCAGCCCCCCACCGAGGGGGTGGTGGCCACCACAGCGGCTGGCAGCCAGGACACTGAGTGGGGCAGCCCCACCTCCCTGCAGGGTCACCTGGGCTCCGTGGCCATCTTCTGCGAGGCTCTGCAGCAAGCACAGGTCAAGGCGCTCTTCTGCGCGGGTACGTCGGGGTGGGACACGAGGGACACCTGCAGGGGTGCTGGTGGCGACTAGGGTCTTCTCAACCATGCCCCAGCTCACCCCAATCCTCTTGCCCCAGGACCAAACGTCACATCACCGTTTACACTGGAAGGTGACTTGGATCTCAGCAGCAAGCTCTTGCTGTACTATACCCCACAGGTGAGGAGAGCCACCCCCCCTGGGGACGGGGACAGCACTAGTAGTCCCTCTGCCATAGGTGACGTCTCCAGGAGCATGAGGATACTCCCATGGTGCTCTCTTCTAGGCCTGCAGGAACAACATCTGCCTGGACCTCTCTCCCAGCCACAGCTTGGACGGGAGGCTGACGGGGCACAAGGTGGTCAACTGGGACATCAAGGTATGCTAGGCACAGGGTGGCCTGTCCGGGTCCATCCACTCCATGGCATGGAGGCAGCTGGGTCCCACCTGGGGTATGGGGCAGGGGCAGGACCCCCAAGGAGTGTTGGATGGCCATGGTGGTTCCCCTGGACCCTATAGGGACTCTGCTGCATGCTATAGGGTCCACCAAGGACCTGCATGCCCCAAGGGTCCCCTAGGGACCTGCCTGCACCATAGGTTCTCAGCGTCCAGGGTGGATGGATGCTGTGGGTGGTGCAGGGAAACAGGTGCTTTTTGGGGACCTGTTTTCGGTTTGTGCTTTAGAATGGGTCAGGGCACACCCCAGTCCTTGCTAGCCAGAGGGTCCGGCTCTCCCCGGCTTGGGCTGAGGCCGTGAGCAGGCAGAACGAACCCAGGGTGCACGTGCAACCTCCTCTTCTACGCTGCTGTCACCACGCAGCACCCGGCAAACCCTCTCGCCTCCCTCCGGCAGGACGTGGTCAACTGCGTAGGTGGGATGGGCGTGCTGCTGCCCCTGCTCGAGCAAGTGGTGTCCAAGAAGGAGGAGCCCGAGGATGAGCAGGAGACAAATGACCTGGTGGGGCCAGAGCTGACGTCCTCCAGGAACGCCCAGGGCATGCTCATCCCGCTGGGCAAGTCCTCAGGTGAGGAGCTCGGGGGGCGTGGAGTGGCAACCATCCTGCTCGGGTGACCGGAAGTAACCCCACTGCCACGTGGGCGCTGCCTGGAGCAGGCTGGTGTCTACCATGGGCATAAGAGGTCTTGCCTGGAGCACCAAGAGTTATGGGGTAACGGAGAAACCGTTGACATCTTGTAATGTTGTTATGACCCATTTAGTCATAAACAAGCAGTTCTGGGAAGATGAAGATGGCTCCAGCCTGCTTTACCTCTGGCTTGCCTTTGCGTGGAGTCTCTGGTGTCTTATAGTAGGGCTGGGTTCATGCAGGAACCTTCTCCTACGTAGGTGAAACAGGCTTTCTTCCGCTACCCAGCTGCTTATTTCCAAGAAGCTCGGAGCAACAGAAGTTTCCACTCACTTAAATTTGGGGGAAATAGGGGAACGGGCTGAAAAACTTGCAGAGAACTTTTGCGGTGGTGTCTTCAGGATGCCCTTTGCAGGCAGATGCAGGCAGCTCTGTAGGAAGGTGTTTGGGTGGGCACAGGGCTCACAGCTACCGGTGGGGCTCTGCCCTGTGTCTTGCAGAGAGCAGGCTGGAGAGGAACAGCGTGGCCGCCTTCCTGCTGCTGGTGAAGAACTTCATCCAGAACCACCCAGTGAACCAGGAGAGCCTGGTGCAGTGCCATGGGCCGGCCATCATCGGGGCACTGCTGCAGAAGGTGTGGGGGGCTACCAAAGGTTCCATCCCACGGTCTCCAGGGCTGTTCCCCAAGGGGAAGCCGGGGCTGTAAGCCTCCCCTCTCACCCGTGGCAGGTCTCTGGTCCGCTGCTGGACATGAGCACGTTGATGGCCTCGCAGATCCTCATGGAGCAGGTGGCTTCTGAGGGCAGTGGGCTCCTGCTGCACCTCCTCTACCAGCATCTCCTCTTCGACTTCCGCATCTGGAGCAACAGTGACTTCGCCGTCCGCTTAGGTGGGAACTGGGGGTGCTTGGTGGTGTTCTCCATCCCAACCGGCCTCCATGGCTACTCACACCTTCTCCCTGCAGGTCACATCCAGTATCTGGCCAATGTCATCAAGGACCACAAGCAGCGCATCCGCAAGAAGTACGGGGTGCAGTACATCCTCGACTCCATCCGGACGTACTACGGGTGAGCTGCCGCTTGTAGCCTGGACCCCTGAACGCTGACATCGTGGTGGGCTTCACCCCTCAGAGCTGCGGTTTGGGGTAGACACCCTTTGCTTGGGGCAATATCCCTCCTGCAAGCACCTCATGGGATAATCTCCTGGTGTGGGACCATGCTGGTGGGTGCATGTGCATGACCTTCCACTCCCCATGGCCGTGCCCTGTCCCCAAGCCTCCATCCAGACCTGCGACTGGTCAGCCCCAAAATCCACCCCCAGCATCTCTCCAGCAGCAACCAAGAGCATGGTGGTTTCTGCAACAAGCTGATGCCCTCTTCTTGTCTGCCCCGAAGCATTTCTGCACACCTGTGGCGCTGGGGATGCTTGCACCTTGCAGAGACCCAAGCACATGGGGTGGACATTTCCCACTGGGCAGGGTTGGCCAGAAGGGTTATCCACAGTAGGCTGCCCTGGAGCTCCTCAGGCTCCGTGGTGGGATTTAGGATCATGCTGTCAATGGGTGACAAGGGGCAGGAGGGTGGCTGTGCATGTCCCCGGAGAGAATGCCCATGCGTGTCTCTCCATCAGCACCTCCAGGGAGAAGACCACAGCCACCGATGACATCAAGACGGTGCAGACATCCCTCTTCAGCCTGGTGAAGGATTTCTTCTGCAGGAGCTTCTCCGGGGAGGAGATGCAGAGCTTGCTGAGCTATGTGGCCGGAGCGCAGGATGAGCAGCAGGTAGAGCACCGAGCCACCTGGGTCCCCAAACACCTCGGTGTGCCATGGTCTGGCCCAGCAGTGAGTGGACATAAACCGCTGAGGTCCTGGTAGGACATGTGGAGGGCAGTGGACAACCGGCCCTGTGTCCTGCAGGTCTGCGGGGCGCTGGAGGTGATCCACAGCCTGCTGAAGGGCTCACCTGCCCAGGAGCAGCTCTTTGCCTTCCTCTTTGAGCCAGGCCACGTGGAGGTCCTCTTCTCGCTGCTGGTGCAGAAGAAGTTCTCGGATGAAGTGCGGGAGAGGGTCTTCAAGGTAAGGCAGGTCCCCAGTGCCAACCTCTTGCCATCCCCAGTGGCCGGAAGCTTTGCTACAGCGGGGTGGCCACCTCTCTCTGTCTCACCAGGTCCTCTACAAGATGCTAAAGTACGAAAAAGTCCCTGAGCGCAGCAAGAACCGCCTGAAGCTGAAGGACATTGGGTACCAGGGGCTCATTGCCTGCCTCAGTGACATCCCTGGCTCCATGCTGCTCTTCCGCTGCCTCTCGGAGCAGGTCCTCGGGGCAGGTACCACGTGCCCTGCTGAAACCAGGCTGGCCCTGGCTGCCCATCCCAACCACGTACCATGGAGTCATCACTAGTGGCTTCCCATGAGGCTCAGCTCGTCTTGGGGCTGGGGGTCTTTGGCGGCTTTTGGAGACAGAAGGACCTGTCCCACCACCACGCTGTCTCTCAGGAGAGCAGGTCTCAAAAGGACCTGCAGGTGTTGGTTGCCAGTCGGCTGAATAGGAGCCAACAGTGTGCCCAAGTGGCCAAGAAGGCCAAGAGCATCCTGGTTTGTGTCAGCAATAGTGTGGCCAGCAGGACTAGGACAGTGATCGTCCCCCTGTACTCGGCACTGATGAGGCCCCACCTCGAATCCTGTGTTCAGTTTTGGGCCCCTCACTCCAAGACAGACATTGAGGGGCTGGAGCGTGTCCAGAGAAGGGCAATGGAGCTGGTGAGGGGTCTGGAGCACAAGTCTTGTGAGGAGCAGCTGAGGGACCTGGGGTTGTTCAGCCTGGAGATGAGGAGGCTGAGGGGAGACCTTCTCGCTCTCTACAGCTCCCTGAGAGGAGGTTGTAGCCAGGGGGGGTCGGTCTCTTCTCCCAAGTAACAGGTGATGGGACAAGAGGAAATGGCCTCCAGTTGCGCCAGGGGAGGTTTAGATTGGATATTAGGAGAAATTTCTTCACAGAAAGGGTTGTCAAGCATTGGACCAGGCTGCCCAGGGCAGTGGTGGAGTCACCATCCCTGGAGGTATTTAAAAGCCAGGCAGACGTGGTGCTGAGGGACATGGTTTCATGGTGCTTTTGACAGTGCCAGGTCAATGGTTGGACTCGATGATCTTAAAGGTCCCTTCTAACCTAGACGATTCTATGATTCTCTCCTTGCCCATAGACCCTCCCAACTACAAGGACCTGGTGGCTGTGGTTTACCTGTCCCACCGGGCTGAGCTGACCGTCCGGCTCGATATCTGCCGCAAGGTGAGCAGGGCCATGGGCACAAGGGGCTGTGACTGAGTTGTCACCATGGGATTGAGCTCCCTGGGCACCCGGCCATGCCCGAACACAGGGGCCATGGGGATGGTAGTAACACCCCATGCACACGGGGTGCCAGCATGGCAGCGGTGCAGCCCAGCACCCCATGATGGTTATGGAGGATCTGGGGTGCTCAGAACAGGGCTTCCTTCCCCTTGGAAGGGCCAACCCCACCAAGAGGCTACCAGGAGCTGGGGCAACATCATCGGGTCTCCCCCGTCACTTTCTCTTGCAGCTCTTCCACTTGATCTATGCGCAGCAGGACATGGTGAAGCAACTGGCGAGGTTGGCCGGCTGGCAGGACACGCTCACCAAACTCTACGTCAAAGAGTCCTATGAGTCCCGCCAGCACAGCCTGAGCATCGCAGGCAACGGGGGCTGCCTGGAGCTCCTCAACCTCTCAGACCCCCCCGGCAAAGAGGGGATGAGCCCACCGCCAGCCGAGCTGCAGGAGCTGGATGTCTTCCTGCCACTGGGCTATGAGGCTTCAGACCAGGAGCTCTCCGAGGGCTTCTCCGACCACTCCATCTCCCCAAGCGGCCGCACCAAGTCCTTCCACTCCTACAACTTCAAGTCTTTCGACTCCTCTGACCGGGCCAGCCGCTCATCCTCCAACCCCGGTGACGGTCCTCCCTTCGATGGTGTCTACCACCCACTCTCTCCCTTCTCCACCTCACCCTTCGACCTGGGGCTTGACCTGGCCAGCACCAGCTCCATTGCCACGGCTGAGAGTGGCACGCAGACCCCCGCCAGCGGCCCCGACACCCCCTCACCCCTGGAGAGCTTCAAGCCCTTCCCGGGAATGCGAGCACGCAAGAGCTCCAGCCTCTCAAACGTCCTGGATGAGAGCAGCTACCAGGACACGCTGCCCAGCGACAACGTTTCCAACACCAGCAACCCCCAGGTGAGCCCCAAACCATCACGCCCACCACCCTGGGCTACGCTGGACACCAGACCTCTCACCCTTCCTCCCTGTTGGCAGCAAACGCCCGAGGAGGAGCTGTGCAACCTCTTGACCAACATCGTCTTTTCGGTGACCTGGCGTGGGGTGGAGGGCTGGGACGACATGGCATGGAGGGAACGCGGGCAGGTCTTCTCCGTCCTCACCAAGCTGGGGACAGCCTGCGAGCTGGTGCGGCCCCCCGATGAGATCAAACGCAGGTGAGTCCTGCTCAGGTCTGGAGTTGGGGTCTGGTGGGGTGCACCCCAAGGGCGGACCACCCTACGGAGCCGCCTGCTCTCCCGCAGCCTGCTGGAGATGATGCTGGAGTCGGCGCTGACGGACCTGAAGGAGTCGGGGCCGGCCGCCCTGCCCGGTTTCACCCACAACGCCCTCAAGCTGCTGCGGCTGCTCCAGGACTTCTTGTTCTCCGAGGGACACAACAACCAGGCCCTGTGGAGCGAGAAGGTGGATGGGCAGGAGCAGGGGGTCCTGATCCCAAACCCGAGCTCTGAACCCTCATACTAACCCCTAGCCCCTGATGTTAGCCCTAACCCTAAACCCTGCCCCTACCTGCAGCCTGTGAACCTAACCTTGGAAAATAACCTTTGCCTTAATCCTAAACCATAACCCTGACCCATAACCAGTAAATCCAGCCCTGAGCCTAAACCTTAGCCCTAGCCCGACACCCTCACCATAAACCCCAACTTTAACCCTCAACCTTAACCCTAACCCTGCCCCCTTGCTGTGAAGCCCAATCCGATACCCTAGCCCTAACCCCAGTCCTAACCCTTAATCCTAACCCCACACTGTTACCATAAACGCAATCCTATACTCTAACCCTATATGCTAAGATCTGACCCTAAACCCTATCCGTAACTCCTAACCTGTAAATCTAAACCTAATCCTTGCTGTAACCTTAACCCTACACTCTTGCTCTAAACCCTAACCCCTAATCCTAAACCCTAACCCCTAATCCTAAACTTAACCTTACACCCTTACCATAAATTCAACCCCCTAGCCCTATACCCTAACCCTAACCCTAAGCTGTAGCCTAAACTCATAACCTGTAAATCTAACCGTACCTCATAAATCCTAATCCTAAACCTTAATCCTACATCCTTGCCATAAACCTCAGCCCTAACCCCAATCCTATACCCTAGTCCTAACCCTAACCCTTAACCCTAACCCTATAACCTTACTGTAAACCTAACCCTATGCTCTAACCCTATATGTTAAGATCTGACCCTAAACCCTATCCCTAATGCATAACCTGTAAATCTAACCCTAACCCGTGCTGTAAACCCTAACTCTGATCCTAAACTGTAAACTCTAACCTTAACCCTACACCCTTACTGTAAACCCAAACCCCTATCTCCTAAGCTCTAACCCTAAACTGTAACCCCAACTCATAACCGTACCTCCTAAATCCTAATCCTAAACCTTAACCTTACATCCTTTTGCCTTAAACCTCAGCCCTAACCCCAGTCCTATACCCTAGCCCCAACCCTTAACCCTAACCCTAACCCTACAACTTCACTGTAAACTGAAATCCTAATCCTATACCCTAAACCCTAACCTGATATCATATTTATAAATCTAACCGTACCTCCTAAATCCTAATCCTAAACCTTAACCTTACATCCTTTTGCCTTAAACCTCAGCCCTAACCCCAGTCCTATACCCTAGCCCCAACCCTTAACCCTAACCCTAACCCTACAACTTCACTGTAAACCAAAATCCTAATCCTATACTCTAAACCCTAACCTGATCTCATATTTATAAATCTAACCGTACCTCCTAAATCCTAATCCTAAACCTTAACTTTACATCCTTGCCTTAAACCTCAGCCCTAACCCCAGTCCTATACCCTAGCCCCAACCCTTAACCCTAACCCTAACCCTACAACTTCACTGTAAACCAAAATCCTAATCCTATACCCTAAACCCTAACCTTATCTCATATTTATAAATCTAACCGTACCTCCTAAATCCTAATCCTAAACCTTAACCTTACATCCTTGCCGTAAACCTCAGACCTAATCCCAGTCCTATACCCTAACCCTACACCCATAAACCCATACCCTAAGCCCCAACCCACCACCCTCATGCCAAACCCAAACGAGTTTGTCATTAGGGTTATGAGTTGGGGCTCTACCCTAAAACCTGGTCCTAACTCCTACCCGTAACCCAAGCCCAAGTCAAGCAAAGCCAAGGGTGGCTGGGTGATGGGGACGGACCTGGTGGCTTTGCACCCACCCGGCCGGAGAGGTGGAGGGGTGCGTGGCCAGGTGAGGGGCTCATTGTGCCCCCCCTTCCCCTCCCAGATCTACGAGGGGGTGAGCAGTCTGCTGGACAAGCTGGGCGTCTGGTACCACCTGGCCAACGGCACCTCTGACCTCAAGGAGATGGCCCAGACGGGTCTACGCATCCTCGTGGGCTACATCATGCTGCAGGACCCCCAGGTGGGTCACCCTTTCCTAGGGCTCAGGGTGAGACCCCAGCCCTTGGGACAGGGCAGGTGGCCCCATCTGATGTCCCATGTCCCCTCCAGCTGCACTCGCTGGCGTACGTGAAGCTGCACAGCCTGCTGCAGACCGCCTCGGCCCCCAAAAAGGATGAGGCTTGCTACCTGCTGGGCAAGTTGGAGACCCCGCTGCGACGCTCGCTGGAAGCCAAGTCGGAGACCTTCTCCTGGTTGGTGCCCATCGTCCGGACGCTCATGGACCAGTGCTATGAGACCCTGCAGCTACAGCTCTTCCTGCCTTCGCTGCCCCCCACCAATGGCAGCCCCACTTTCTACGAGGACTTCCAGCTCTTCTGCACCACCCCAGAGTGGAGGGGCTTCATCGAGAAGCATGTGGGTGCCATTGCGGTTGGGGGAACACCTTCCCAGGCTTAGAGATGGGGCCGTGCTGCAGTGGGGTCCCCGTGTCACCAGCAGGTTGGGACAGCCTGCAGGGGTGACCTCCAGGGCAGGGATGCTCATAGCCTGGATGATGGTTGGTGGGTGCCAAGCCCTGCAAACACCTCTCCTCTCGTCCCGGTTCTCTCGGTAGGTGCAGCCCACTATGGCCCAGTTTGAGATGGACACCTTTGCCAAGAGCCATGACCACATGTCCAATTTCTGGAACGCCTGCTACGATGCCATGATGAGCAGCTCTCAGCGGCGGGAGCAGGAGAAGGCAGCCAGCCGTAAGATGTTCCAGGTACTGCCTGCCCCTAGCCCTGGGGACGTCACCCTGGGGATATGCTCCTCATCCTGAGGACGTGCTTCTCACCTCAAGGTTGTGCTCCTCACTCTGGGGAAGTCATCCTAGGGATGTGCTCCTCTCCCTGGGGACATTCATCCTGGAGATGTGCTGCTCATCCTGGGGATGTCATCCTGGGGATGTGCTCCTCATCCCGGGGACATGCTCCTCACCCCAGGGACATTGTCCCGGGGACGTGCTCCTCACTTTGGGAATATTAATCCTAGGGATTTTTGCTTCATCCTGGGGCCATCCTCCTCACTCTGGGGGCATTGCCCTCAGCATGTGCTCCTCATCCTGGGGACATCATCCTAAGGATGTACTCGTCATCCCAGGGGTGTCATGCTGGGGAACGGCTCCTCATCCTGAGGACATGCTCCTCATTTTGGGGACATAATCCTGGGGATGTGCTCCTCACCCCTAGGATGTCATCCCGGGGACATGCTCCTCACTCTGGGGATGTCATCCTAGGGATGTGCTCCTCACCCCAGGGACATGCTCCTCACCCCAGGAGATTAATCCTGGGGATGTGGTCTTCATTCTGGGGATGTCATCCTGGGAAGATCCTCCTTACTCTGGGGACATCGTCCTCAGGATGTGTTCCTCATCCCAGGGACATCATCCCCAGGATATCGTTCCAGGGATGTGCTCCTCACCTTGGGGACATGCTCTTCACCTTGGGGACATGCTCCTCACCCTGGGGACGTTAATCCTGGGAATGTGTTCTTCATCCCTGGGATTTCATCCTGGGAACATGCTCCTTACCCTGGGGACATGCCCCTCAGGAAGTGCTTGTCATCCCAGGAACGTCATCCTGGGGATGTGCTCCTCACCCCAAGTACATCATCCTGGGGACGTTCTCCTTGCCTTGGGGATGTCACCCCATGGACATGCACCTTACCTCAGGGATGTCCCCAAGCCACTTCATTCTCCTGCTTCCTCGGCAGGAGCTGGTGCTGGAGCCGGCAGCGAGGCGCGCCAAGGCAGAAAACGCCCGGCACGCCAATGTGCTCAAGCAAGCCAACAACCACCACGGCACCGTGCTGAAGCAGTGGCGGTCCCTGTGCCGCCTCCTCACCTCGCCCCGCTCCGCCTGGGCTGACCGGTGAGCCCCTGCCTCGGTCCCCGGGGAGGGGTGGCATGGCTGGGGGTGCCCAGGGTGCCTCATCCCTGCCTGCCCCCCAGGAACCCACCAGAGGTTCGCTGGAAGCTGTCGAGCGCCGAGACCTACTCCCGGATGAGGCTGAAGCTGGTGCCCAACCTGAATTTCGATCAACACTTGGAGGCCAGCGCCCTACGGGACAACTTGGGTGAGTCTGATGGGAGTGGGGCACCCAGGGGTCTCCCCATGCCATGGGCAAGGGGGTGTCCCCAGTTGGATACATGTGGTGGGGTTGAGCTGGGAGCTGTCGTGGACCCTGTTGGGGTTGGGGGGGTGGGATGGGGGCCCTTCACAGGAGTTGTTCCCCCAGCTGTGGGGGGCCAGGGGGGGCTGCTGACCCCCTCCTCATTTCAGGAGCTGACCACCTCCACAACCCTGCCGAGTCCCTCCCGCTCGCCATGGCCAAGGAGGCCAAGGTGAGCGAGCTGGAAGATGACCAACTGGCAGAGGAGGACCTCCCCGTCCTGGACAACCAGTGAGTGTCAGTGTCCCCATCCTCTCCCATGGTGCTGGCTCGCCCAGGCTTGGGGTGTCACTGGAGTTTCCTCACCCCCGGTGTCACTCAGGGCTGAGCCCAAGGAGCAGAACCAGCGGGAGAAGCTGGTGGTCTCCGAGGACTGCGAGCTCATCACGACAGTGGCCGTCGTCCCTGGCCGCCTGGAGGTGACGACCCAGCACATCTACTTCTACGACGGCAGCAGTGAGAAGGAAGAGACGGAGGGAGGTAATGGCATGTGCTCCTTGGAGGGTCCCTGCAGCAAGGTGGGGTGAGGAACCCCCTCACTCATCCATCTCCTCCAGAAGCCCGTCATGCTGGGTGCTGGTTGTTTTGGGGGTGGGTTCCTCCCAGCCCCAGGGTGATGCTGGTCCCCATCCCTGCCTTGGGAATTGGGTGGATGGTGATGTCCACAGGGTTTTTTGTCCCCCCATCTCGGCAGGGATCGGCTACGACTTCAAGCGCCCCTTGTCCCACCTGCGCGAGGTCCACCTGCGCCGCTACAACCTGCGCCGCTCCGCGCTCGAGCTCTTCTTCATCGACCAGGCCAACTACTTCCTCAACTTCAAGAAAAAGGTGGTGGCACCCTTTCCCCCCTCACCCAAAACCCCCCAGGGGCCGCAGCACTGCCCAGGTTCTGGCCACTCCACATCTTCCCCCCCATCCCCCAGGTGAGGAACAAGGTGTACTCCTGCATCCTTGGCCTGCGTCCCCCCAACCAGATCTACTTCGGCAGCCGGTCGCCCCAGGAGCTGCTGAAAGCCTCAGGGCTCACCCAGGTACCGGTCCCCACCTGCCCACCCCCACCCCGTATCTCCCCTTCCCAGATAGCAAAGGGGAGGGTGCCAGCGGGGGATGGGGATGGCCATGGGACCAGGGATGGCCACAGGATGGGGATGTCTGTGGGACCCAAGATGGCCATGGGGTGGGGACAGCCATGGAACCAGGCATGGCTGTGAGATGGGGATGGCCATGGGACCAGGGATGGCCACAGGATGGGGATGTCTGTGGCACCCAAGATGGCCATGGGGTGGGGACAGCCATGGAACCAGGCACGGCTGTGAGATGGGGATGGCCATGGGACCAGGGATGGCCATGGAGTGGGGACAGCCATGGAACCAGGCATGGCCATGGGGTGGGGACGGCCATGGAACCAGGCATGGCCGTGGGTTGGGGACGGCCATGGAACCAGGCACGGCCGTGGGACCACGGATGGCTATGGAATGAGGATGGCCGTGGGACCAGGGATGGCTGTGAGATGGGGATGGGGTGGCCATGGGACCAGGGATGGCCACAGGATGGGGATGGCCATGCGACCAGGGGTGGCTGTGGTAGGGACGGCCATGGAACCAGGCATGGCCGTGGGTTGGGGACGGCCATGGAACCAGGCACGGCCGTGGGACCACGGATGGCTATGGAATGAGGATGGCCGTGGGACCAGGGATGGCTGTGAGATGGGGATGGGGTGGCCATGGGACCAGGGATGGCCACAGGATGGGGATGGCCGTGCGACCAGGGGTGGCTGTGGTACCAGGGATGGTCTGGGACCAGGGATGGCCGTGGGACAGGCACAGCCATGGGGTTGGGGGTGTCTTCCCCCTGTCCTGCTCCATCCCCAGCCCGTCTCCTTTTGCTCCAGAAATGGGTCCTGCGGGAGATCTCCAACTTCGAGTACCTCATGCAGCTGAACACCATCGCGGGGCGCACCTACAACGACCTCTCCCAGTACCCTGTGGTGAGC